>OZ025795.1:0-495000 GCA_964019425.1 Flectonema sp. DT1601
GGTTTGCGGGTTTGCGGGTTTGCGGGTTTGCGGGTTTGCGGGTTTGCGGGTTTGCGGGTTTGCGGGTTTGCGGGTTTGCGGGTTTGCGGGTTTGCGGGTTTGCGGGTTTGCGGGTTTGCGGGTTTGCGGGTTTGCGGGTTTGCGGGTTTGCGGGTTTGCGGGTTTGCGGGTTTGCGGGTTTGCGGGTTTGCGGGTTTGCGGGTTTGCGGGTTTGCGGGTTTGCGGGTTTGCGGGTTTGCGGGTTTGCGGGTTTGCGGGTTTGCGGGTTTGCGGGTTTGCGGGTTTGCGGGTTTGCGGGTTTGCGGGTTTGCGGGTTTGCGGGTTTGCGGGTTTGCGGGTTTGCGGGTTTGCGGGTTTGCGGGTTTGCGGGTTTGCGGGTTTGCGGGTTTGCGGGTTTGCGGGTTTGCGGGTTTGCGGGTTTGCGGGTTTGCGGGTTTGCGGGTTTGCGGGTTTGCGGGTTTGCGGGTTTGCGGGTTTGCGGGTTTGCGGGTTTGCGGGTTTGCGGGTTTGCGGGTTTGCGGGTTTGCGGGTTTGCGGGTTTGCGGGTTTGCGGGTTTGCGGGTTTGCGGGTTTGCGGGTTTGCGGGTTTGCGGGTTTGCGGGTTTGCGGGTTTGCGGGTTTGCGGGTTTGCGGGTTTGCGGGTTTGCGGGTTTGCGGGTTTGCGGGTTTGCGGGTTTGCGGGTTTGCGGGTTTGCGGGTTTGCGGGTTTGCGGGTTTGCGGGTTTGCGGGTTTGCGGGTTTGCGGGTTTGCGGGTTTGCGGGTTTGCGGGTTTGCGGGTTTGCGGGTTTGCGGGTTTGCGGGTTTGCGGGTTTGCGGGTTTGCGGGTTTGCGGGTTTGCGGGTTTGCGGGTTTGCGGGTTTGCGGGTTTGCGGGTTTGCGGGTTTGCGGGTTTGCGGGTTTGCGGGTTTGCGGGTTTGCGGGTTTGCGGGTTTGCGGGTTTGCGGGTTTGCGGGTTTGCGGGTTTGCGGGTTTGCGGGTTTGCGGGTTTGCGGGTTTGCGGGTTTGCGGGTTTGCGGGTTTGCGGGTTTGCGGGTTTGCGGGTTTGCGGGTTTGCGGGTTTGCGGGTTTGCGGGTTTGCGGGTTTGCGGGTTTGCGGGTTTGCGGGTTTGCGGGTTTGCGGGTTTGCGGGTTTGCGGGTTTGCGGGTTTGCGGGTTTGCGGGTTTGCGGGTTTGCGGGTTTGCGGGTTTGCGGGTTTGCGGGTTTGCGGGTTTGCGGGTTTGCGGGTTTGCGGGTTTGCGGGTTTGCGGGTTTGCGGGTTTGCGGGTTTGCGGGTTTGCGGGTTTGCGGGTTTGCGGGTTTGCGGGTTTGCGGGTTTGCGGGTTTGCGGGTTTGCGGGTTTGCGGGTTTGCGGGTTTGCGGGTTTGCGGGTTTGCGGGTTTGCGGGTTTGCGGGTTTGCGGGTTTGCGGGTTTGCGGGTTTGCGGGTTTGCGGGTTTGCGGGTTTGCGGGTTTGCGGGTTTGCGGGTTTGCGGGTTTGCGGGTTTGCGGGTTTGCGGGTTTGCGGGTTTGCGGGTTTGCGGGTTTGCGGGTTTGCGGGTTTGCGGGTTTGCGGGTTTGCGGGTTTGCGGGTTTGCGGGTTTGCGGGTTTGCGGGTTTGCGGGTTTGCGGGTTTGCGGGTTTGCGGGTTTGCGGGTTTGCGGGTTTGCGGGTTTGCGGGTTTGCGGGTTTGCGGGTTTGCGGGTTTGCGGGTTTGCGGGTTTGCGGGTTTGCGGGTTTGCGGGTTTGCGGGTTTGCGGGTTTGCGGGTTTGCGGGTTTGCGGGTTTGCGGGTTTGCGGGTTTGCGGGTTTGCGGGTTTGCGGGTTTGCGGGTTTGCGGGTTTGCGGGTTTGCGGGTTTGCGGGTTTGCGGGTTTGCGGGTTTGCGGGTTTGCGGGTTTGCGGGTTTGCGGGTTTGCGGGTTTGCGGGTTTGCGGGTTTGCGGGTTTGCGGGTTTGCGGGTTTGCGGGTTTGCGGGTTTGCGGGTTTGCGGGTTTGCGGGTTTGCGGGTTTGCGGGTTTGCGGGTTTGCGGGTTTGCGGGTTTGCGGGTTTGCGGGTTTGCGGGTTTGCGGGTTTGCGGGTTTGCGGGTTTGCGGGTTTGCGGGTTTGCGGGTTTGCGGGTTTGCGGGTTTGCGGGTTTGCGGGTTTGCGGGTTTGCGGGTTTGCGGGTTTGCGGGTTTGCGGGTTTGCGGGTTTGCGGGTTTGCGGGTTTGCGGGTTTGCGGGTTTGCGGGTTTGCGGGTTTGCGGGTTTGCGGGTTTGCGGGTTTGCGGGTTTGCGGGTTTGCGGGTTTGCGGGTTTGCGGGTTTGCGGGTTTGCGGGTTTGCGGGTTTGCGGGTTTGCGGGTTTGCGGGTTTGCGGGTTTGCGGGTTTGCGGGTTTGCGGGTTTGCGGGTTTGCGGGTTTGCGGGTTTGCGGGTTTGCGGGTTTGCGGGTTTGCGGGTTTGCGGGTTTGCGGGTTTGCGGGTTTGCGGGTTTGCGGGTTTGCGGGTTTGCGGGTTTGCGGGTTTGCGGGTTTGCGGGTTTGCGGGTTTGCGGGTTTGCGGGTTTGCGGGTTTGCGGGTTTGCGGGTTTGCGGGTTTGCGGGTTTGCGGGTTTGCGGGTTTGCGGGTTTGCGGGTTTGCGGGTTTGCGGGTTTGCGGGTTTGCGGGTTTGCGGGTTTGCGGGTTTGCGGGTTTGCGGGTTTGCGGGTTTGCGGGTTTGCGGGTTTGCGGGTTTGCGGGTTTGCGGGTTTGCGGGTTTGCGGGTTTGCGGGTTTGCGGGTTTGCGGGTTTGCGGGTTTGCGGGTTTGCGGGTTTGCGGGTTTGCGGGTTTGCGGGTTTGCGGGTTTGCGGGTTTGCGGGTTTGCGGGTTTGCGGGTTTGCGGGTTTGCGGGTTTGCGGGTTTGCGGGTTTGCGGGTTTGCGGGTTTGCGGGTTTGCGGGTTTGCGGGTTTGCGGGTTTGCGGGTTTGCGGGTTTGCGGGTTTGCGGGTTTGCGGGTTTGCGGGTTTGCGGGTTTGCGGGTTTGCGGGTTTGCGGGTTTGCGGGTTTGCGGGTTTGCGGGTTTGCGGGTTTGCGGGTTTGCGGGTTTGCGGGTTTGCGGGTTTGCGGGTTTGCGGGTTTGCGGGTTTGCGGGTTTGCGGGTTTGCGGGTTTGCGGGTTTGCGGGTTTGCGGGTTTGCGGGTTTGCGGGTTTGCGGGTTTGCGGGTTTGCGGGTTTGCGGGTTTGCGGGTTTGCGGGTTTGCGGGTTTGCGGGTTTGCGGGTTTGCGGGTTTGCGGGTTTGCGGGTTTGCGGGTTTGCGGGTTTGCGGGTTTGCGGGTTTGCGGGTTTGCGGGTTTGCGGGTTTGCGGGTTTGCGGGTTTGCGGGTTTGCGGGTTTGCGGGTTTGCGGGTTTGCGGGTTTGCGGGTTTGCGGGTTTGCGGGTTTGCGGGTTTGCGGGTTTGCGGGTTTGCGGGTTTGCGGGTTTGCGGGTTTGCGGGTTTGCGGGTTTGCGGGTTTGCGGGTTTGCGGGTTTGCGGGTTTGCGGGTTTGCGGGTTTGCGGGTTTGCGGGTTTGCGGGTTTGCGGGTTTGCGGGTTTGCGGGTTTGCGGGTTTGCGGGTTTGCGGGTTTGCGGGTTTGCGGGTTTGCGGGTTTGCGGGTTTGCGGGTTTGCGGGTTTGCGGGTTTGCGGGTTTGCGGGTTTGCGGGTTTGCGGGTTTGCGGGTTTGCGGGTTTGCGGGTTTGCGGGTTTGCGGGTTTGCGGGTTTGCGGGTTTGCGGGTTTGCGGGTTTGCGGGTTTGCGGGTTTGCGGGTTTGCGGGTTTGCGGGGAACCATAACTCCTGTACAGCCTGAATGAAAGGAAGGAAAGATAAGAGTAGAAGAAATGTAATAGTAAAACATGAAACTATGGATAAAACTAAGTAGCTCGTCTATCACTAGGAAGGATAGAGAAATTAAACTATAAGAGTTCACAAATTCTTTTCACGAAGTGAGGTAAGTAGACCGCAGGTGGTGGTCGCTATCGGCTGAGCGTGGCAGAAAGCCATGTGAGTGAGCAGTCCGAGTAGCGGCACCGGTTGGCCTGCCGAGGGGGTCGGTGGGTGGGTTTTCTTTTTGTTTAAGTGTTTAATGGGTCGAACCCGTCGGCTGAAAGAAAAGGAAAGGTAAACATGAGTTAAACAGCTCTAAATAAAATGAAATATATTCTGATAGGATGTATCGATGCGCCAAACGATGGCGAGAAAATGATGCTGACGGCTGTACTTCGAAGTTCCGGTTCCCCGCTGTAGTTAGGGAACCATAACTCCTGTACAGCCTGAATGAAAGGAAGGAAAGATAAGAGTAGAAGAAATGTAATAGTAAAACATGAAACTATGGATAAAACTAAGTAGCTCGTCTATCACTAGGAAGGATAGAGAAATTAAACTATAAGAGTTCACAAATTCTTTTCACGAAGTGAGGTAAGTAGACCGCAGGTGGTGGTCGCTATCGGCTGAGCGTGGCAGAAAGCCATGTGAGTGAGCAGTCCGAGTAGCGGCACCGGTTGGCCTGCCTCACTCCACCCCGTCGCTTGTAATAAACCTCCGCAGCGCAAGTTCGACAGTATGCAGTGTTGATGCCGATGAGATTTTGTGTTCTGGGAGGCGTGATGGGATGTCAGCTGGATTGTTAGCTGACGCGACCCATCCGATGTTAACATCGAGTTGGAGGTCCTTGAATATTATAGAAGAAAGAACGACATTCTTATTTAAGTCTGCTGACCTAGCACAGAGTTTCTTTCGAAGTGCACCAACAACAGAAGTGTTATCGATCCAGAGTGATAGGGTGCCGCCCTTATATCTTACGGGAAGCTGAGAAAGCGTCTTAGATAATGCAAGAGATTCGAGAACGTTGATGTGGAGGCGTGCTTCTGATGGCGCCCAGGAGCCGCCGAGGATAATAATTTCAGCTGTTGAGTCATCAATAATGACGCCGCCCCATCCCGTCATAGAAGCGTCGATGAACGTTGTGACTGAATTTCTGCTATCATGCTTGAAAATCGTCTGTTGCTTGAGAGCCGCAGTGCACCATGCAGAGAGTTGTGCGGTAACTGATGGCGGGATGTTAACATTCGCTTCTGGACGGCGGGTCCCCCTATTGAGACCGTTGACAAGTCTTCGAAGGAACTTCACTGCATACCAGAACTGACCCATCGGAACGCCTGCAATTGCACTTGCGTGAACAAGTCTTCCTCCGAGTGACTCGAGCTGTGAAGCTGTGCAGTTGGAAAGATTCACACCACTTATCTTGCGTCGAATTTTCTCAGAAGCCCTTACAGTACGAAGCTCATGATTAAAGTCCGCCCCGAGGAACGTGTAGGTTGTCGCAGCAGTATGTGAGTCGGAAGCCTTCCATGTAATAGACATACCCGAAGCAGTCTCATCAAGCACTGTCGTCGCATCGAGAATATGCTTCCGCTCCCCTGTGTACCTTATATTGTCAATAAAGATGTCAATACCAACGGAGTGCACGGCAATGTCACTTCTAACGTAGTCGGGATGTCCTGCAGCGGATGCGGCGAGCGTATGCATTAGTTCAGGGGCGCCAATATGTCCCATCGGTAGTCGTTGCATCTCGAACCATCTTCCAGAGCTATCTTGGAACCTGAAGAGATGTCTTGCATATGTTGGAATTTCAATCGCAAAGAATCCTGTTCTGAAGTCACGAGTTGTGGCGCACTCCTGCTTGACAGCACCAAGATAAGCTGAGATGTGCTTCAGTGGAACGGCGGCTTGGTACCCAGTACCCTCGCCCCAGTTGTTCAGTCCCTTCGTCCAGAGTATGAATCGCTGGCGTAAGCCCTCAGCCTTCTCCTCAACAACAGTGAACGGCACATTTTGCATTACCCCCCCTGCTTCAGCATGGCGTGCGATAGAACGGCTAACCAGTTCGTCAGCATGGCTAGGCTGGAGAGTTGAGTGTTTCGAGTGTGTGCTGCTTCGCGAAGGTGGTGTTTGCCTTGGGAATACCATATCCCAGACACTATCAAACCGCACCCTTGCCGAGTCGTTCAGCCTCCCTCGAAGCCCGTCAACATTCATTAGTTTTATAGAAGAAACATGAAGCGGTGATGCCTTCTCTTCCGCTGTGACAGGTAGCCTCGTCCGCTGGCCCCTTCTCGAGATGCTATGCGGTGCATGTTTTACAAGAGCTGGGTGGCTTTCCAAGTCTGTAGAGCAACCGCCATGTCGGCTGGCGCACCCCCGTACCTCAGCGATGTTGATGATATCCCTGTCTCCTTCTCCGCATGCTTCAGGGTCCGAGAGATAATGTGCTCCGGTAAGTCCGCTCCCTTTGCAAGGTTTTCGTAAAGCACTGTTGCTGCGCCGCGCTTTATCGAGTGTGCTGTAAACCCCTTCATGTTCGGATCCCTTCCCCACATCCGATCCAACATTTCTGTTGTTCTGTTTGTGAGTGCCCCGAATGGAATCTTGTCCTTTAAAAGCAGCCAGATCTCTCCCGTCATGCTCCCCCGTATCACAGTCCAACGTGACGGGACGAATGGATTTGCTGATCGAAGCTTCGGCGTGCTGAGCCAGTCGATGATCACTTCCTCCCTCTCCACTCGAATGAATTGCTCCGACGTGAGCGCCTGAACCTCGCCCCATCTTGAGGCTGTCTTCCAGCAGATCATTGTTGCCAGCCATAGTTCGTCCGATGATGACTCCGCCCAGGCCATGAGAGCCTCCCTTGTAATCGGCCGTGCTTGTTTTGTCGGAATAGCTGCGCCGTCTGCTCGTAGCGCGGTGGCAAGAGTTAGTAGCTGTCGATTGTCCATTCCCAGACACTTCATGATTGCTGATAGGGACTTTGCGTACTGAAGTAGCCCTTGTGGTTTCACCCTTGTGGCAAGGACGAATAAGACAGCGGTTTCCGCGTTTACTGGCAAGCTGTTCACTTCCGCCCACGATAAGAGTCTTGCCCAGAGGTTTCGTCTCTTCGCCGATGTACTCGCCGCCCACATCTTCCCGACTACGTCGGCCAGCTTCTTCGAAGCGTCTTCCGCGCTGACGCCGTCCTCTGTATGTGCAGAGCGAGTTCGGTCTTTCTTCCCGAGATGGTTTAAAATTTCTCTCGTCAGAATAGGCAGCTCCGGTTGGGTCTCTTGGGTAGTAGGAAAAGTCAGTTGCAACCCGGACAATGGACTTTTCTGGTAATTCCGGCGCCATTTTAACTTTCGCGTGGCTGGTGCGCCCGTCCCCAACCACTTGCGTTCTTTTCATTGATGGGACCTGCCGCCCTTTGAAGCTTCGTTTTTTGAACCTCTAGAGACTTCTTTCCGCGCAGCGTAGTTTGACTTCACCTTAGCTGTGCTAGACGCCCGCCATGCTTTCGCATAGCGTGGGGCAACATTCTGTTCCCTCCAGAGTTCACCTTTAAAAGCTTCAGCCGCCTTCCATCCATCCCTTGCCTTACACCTTAATACCTGCAAGCTGTCGGCAAGGGCAAGCACAGCGTCTTCAGCGTCCCGTTCCGGATGCAAGATGACTTCGATCGCACCGATCACCGCCTCCATCCCATCTTGCAGATCTCCTTTCTTGCTAGGAACCCATGTTCGCAACTCTCGAATTAATTCCGTCAGTTGGAAGTTACTGGCATCTGCGTACTCCATCCACCTATCAGGGTCTTCCGCAACGGAACGGACAGTATGCGAGACTGGATTGTGAATTCTTGCTTCTTCAGCGGAAGTCGGTTCTTCATACTGAGCCCTTGGCCCCGGCTGTTCAGGTGCGGTCGTACGAGGCGCCGGTTGCGCGCTCATTGGGTGGACGTATCTGTACGACGCCCGCATCAAGTTTGCAATTTGTTTATCTTGCTTAGAGATCATTTCCTGCTGCTCCTCAATAAGCTTTGACTGCCTGTTCAGTCTATTCAGTACATCTGTTGCGAAAGCATCCGTTCGTGACTCGAGCGAATCTTGTCTATCATTAGTACTTTTAACAGCTGTTGTGGCGGCGGCCGTGGCATTTGCTGCTTCGCTACTTACTGCACGGATCGCTCCTTCATGCTTCGCAAATTCTTGAGCGGTACTACGATACAGTCCTGTGAGATTCTCGTCTTGCTGGCTTTGTCTATTTGCAACTGTCGTTACAATCGCTTCAACTTTCCTAAACGGATCTTGAGGCATCCCAGAAAGGCTTGCTAGTGTCCCGTTCTGTACAGCTTCGGCGATGCTATCAACAATTAAATTATTCCGACCTCGCAGCGCGTCAATTAATATTGCAATCTTTCTTGGTGAAATACCTTGAATTACTTCTCTATCACACCCAAGGCACCTTGCAAGCACCATTATCATCATCATTTTGCCTGCTTCACTTGTCCAATCAGCCCATGGGATCCGACCCAATACATCTGGCATATTTATGTGTCTTCTCGGTAGCAGTTCCTCACCGGTATTTCCCCATAGCGTAACTAATGAGTTAGGAAATTCGAAGTCATAAGTATCACCCATTTTTCTTTTTGTTTAAGTGTTTAATGGGTCGAACCCGTCGGCTGAAAGAAAAGGAAAGGTAAACATGAGTTAAACAGCTCTAAATAAAATGAAATATATTCTGATAGGATGTATCGATGCGCCAAACGATGGCGAGAAAATGATGCTGACGGCTGTACTTCGAAGTTCCGGTTCCCCGCTGTAGTTAGGTTTGCGGGTTTGCGGGTTTGCGGGTTTGCGGGTTTGCGGGTTTGCGGGTTTGCGGGTTTGCGGGTTTGCGGGTTTGCGGGTTTGCGGGTTTGCGGGTTTGCGGGTTTGCGGGTTTGCGGGTTTGCGGGTTTGCGGGTTTGCGGGTTTGCGGGTTTGCGGGTTTGCGGGTTTGCGGGTTTGCGGGTTTGCGGGTTTGCGGGTTTGCGGGTTTGCGGGTTTGCGGGTTTGCGGGTTTGCGGGTTTGCGGGTTTGCGGGTTTGCGGGTTTGCGGGTTTGCGGGTTTGCGGGTTTGCGGGTTTGCGGGTTTGCGGGTTTGCGGGTTTGCGGGTTTGCGGGTTTGCGGGTTTGCGGGTTTGCGGGTTTGCGGGTTTGCGGGTTTGCGGGTTTGCGGGTTTGCGGGTTTGCGGGTTTGCGGGTTTGCGGGTTTGCGGGTTTGCGGGTTTGCGGGTTTGCGGGTTTGCGGGTTTGCGGGTTTGCGGGTTTGCGGGTTTGCGGGTTTGCGGGTTTGCGGGTTTGCGGGTTTGCGGGTTTGCGGGTTTGCGGGTTTGCGGGTTTGCGGGTTTGCGGGTTTGCGGGTTTGCGGGTTTGCGGGTTTGCGGGTTTGCGGGTTTGCGGGTTTGCGGGTTTGCGGGTTTGCGGGTTTGCGGGTTTGCGGGTTTGCGGGTTTGCGGGTTTGCGGGTTTGCGGGTTTGCGGGTTTGCGGGTTTGCGGGTTTGCGGGTTTGCGGGTTTGCGGGTTTGCGGGTTTGCGGGTTTGCGGGTTTGCGGGTTTGCGGGTTTGCGGGTTTGCGGGTTTGCGGGTTTGCGGGTTTGCGGGTTTGCGGGTTTGCGGGTTTGCGGGTTTGCGGGTTTGCGGGTTTGCGGGTTTGCGGGTTTGCGGGTTTGCGGGTTTGCGGGTTTGCGGGTTTGCGGGTTTGCGGGTTTGCGGGTTTGCGGGTTTGCGGGTTTGCGGGTTTGCGGGTTTGCGGGTTTGCGGGTTTGCGGGTTTGCGGGTTTGCGGGTTTGCGGGTTTGCGGGTTTGCGGGTTTGCGGGTTTGCGGGTTTGCGGGTTTGCGGGTTTGCGGGTTTGCGGGTTTGCGGGTTTGCGGGTTTGCGGGTTTGCGGGTTTGCGGGTTTGCGGGTTTGCGGGTTTGCGGGTTTGCGGGTTTGCGGGTTTGCGGGTTTGCGGGTTTGCGGGTTTGCGGGTTTGCGGGTTTGCGGGTTTGCGGGTTTGCGGGTTTGCGGGTTTGCGGGTTTGCGGGTTTGCGGGTTTGCGGGTTTGCGGGTTTGCGGGTTTGCGGGTTTGCGGGTTTGCGGGTTTGCGGGTTTGCGGGTTTGCGGGTTTGCGGGTTTGCGGGTTTGCGGGTTTGCGGGTTTGCGGGTTTGCGGGTTTGCGGGTTTGCGGGTTTGCGGGTTTGCGGGTTTGCGGGTTTGCGGGTTTGCGGGTTTGCGGGTTTGCGGGTTTGCGGGTTTGCGGGTTTGCGGGTTTGCGGGTTTGCGGGTTTGCGGGTTTGCGGGTTTGCGGGTTTGCGGGTTTGCGGGTTTGCGGGTTTGCGGGTTTGCGGGTTTGCGGGTTTGCGGGTTTGCGGGTTTGCGGGTTTGCGGGTTTGCGGGTTTGCGGGTTTGCGGGTTTGCGGGTTTGCGGGTTTGCGGGTTTGCGGGTTTGCGGGTTTGCGGGTTTGCGGGTTTGCGGGTTTGCGGGTTTGCGGGTTTGCGGGTTTGCGGGTTTGCGGGTTTGCGGGTTTGCGGGTTTGCGGGTTTGCGGGTTTGCGGGTTTGCGGGTTTGCGGGTTTGCGGGTTTGCGGGTTTGCGGGTTTGCGGGTTTGCGGGTTTGCGGGTTTGCGGGTTTGCGGGTTTGCGGGTTTGCGGGTTTGCGGGTTTGCGGGTTTGCGGGTTTGCGGGTTTGCGGGTTTGCGGGTTTGCGGGTTTGCGGGTTTGCGGGTTTGCGGGTTTGCGGGTTTGCGGGTTTGCGGGTTTGCGGGTTTGCGGGTTTGCGGGTTTGCGGGTTTGCGGGTTTGCGGGTTTGCGGGTTTGCGGGTTTGCGGGTTTGCGGGTTTGCGGGTTTGCGGGTTTGCGGGTTTGCGGGTTTGCGGGTTTGCGGGTTTGCGGGTTTGCGGGTTTGCGGGTTTGCGGGTTTGCGGGTTTGCGGGTTTGCGGGTTTGCGGGTTTGCGGGTTTGCGGGTTTGCGGGTTTGCGGGTTTGCGGGTTTGCGGGTTTGCGGGTTTGCGGGTTTGCGGGTTTGCGGGTTTGCGGGTTTGCGGGTTTGCGGGTTTGCGGGTTTGCGGGTGAGGGTTTGCGGGTTTGCGGGTTTGCGGGTTTGCGGGTTTGCGGGTTTGCGGGTTTGCGGGTTTGCGGGTTTGCGGGTTTGCGGGTTTGCGGGTTTGCGGGTTTGCGGGTTTGCGGGTTTGCGGGTTTGCGGGTTTGCGGGTTTGCGGGTTTGCGGGTTTGCGGGTTTGCGGGTTTGCGGGTTTGCGGGTTTGCGGGTTTGCGGGTTTGCGGGTTTGCGGGTTTGCGGGTTTGCGGGTTTGCGGGGAACCGCTCTGCATTTTCTATGCGATATCTGCTATAGAAATGTAAAAGTAATAATGAAATAGAAAACAGAGAGGGAGTAAGCAAGCAATTAATACTAAAGGAGAATGACGGAATCCAATTAAGGATAATTGAAATTGATCAGCTATATCGAATTCTGACATGCCGTCGTGTCTCATCCATAAAGTATATCGCAGCTGTGATGGGAGATGATGGTTGTGAATTATAGTAATCGATAATTGAAGTATTGTCCACGTACGAAGTATATTCATTTGCGACGGGGGTAGCAGGGCGCCACAGAGGCGAAATCGTCCGGACCAGGCTGTAAAATCTCTTTACAAGAAGTCGGCGCCAAGCGCTAAATCAAGGCTGTGATATCGCTATGCCATTTGAGCTGTTCCCTGTAAAGGTGAGGTTTGCGGGTTTGCGGGTTTGCGGGTTTGCGGGTTTGCGGGTTTGCGGGTTTGCGGGTTTGCGGGTTTGCGGGTTTGCGGGTTTGCGGGGTTTGCGGGTTTGCGGGTTTGCGGGTTTGCGGGTTTGCGGGTTTGCGGGTTTGCGGGTTTGCGGGTTTGCGGGTTTGCGGGTTTGCGGGTTTGCGGGTTTGCGGGTTTGCGGGTTTGCGGGTTTGCGGGTTTGCGGGTTTGCGGGTTTGCGGGTTTGCGGGTTTGCGGGTTTGCGGGTTTGCGGGTTTGCGGGTTTGCGGGTTTGCGGGTTTGCGGGTTTGCGGGTTTGCGGGTTTGCGGGTTTGCGGGTTTGCGGGTTTGCGGGTTTGCGGGTTTGCGGGTTTGCGGGTTTGCGGGTTTTGCGGGTTTGCAGGTTTGCGGGTTGCGGGTTTGCGGGTTTGCGGGTTTGCGGGTTTGCGGGTTTGCGGGAACTTCAATGCAAACCAGTGTTTTCCCGGTGTCTCCCCGGCCACCGCCGAAGCGTGCATCAACCTTCCACCCATCGACTCAAGTTGCCCAGCCGTCACATTGTCCATGTCCACACCCTGCAACTTCCGACATATCTTCGTCGATACCTTCACCTCCGACTCCCGATGGTCGAAGTCCACCCCCAAGAAAGTGTACTTCGTCTCCGCAGTAAAGCTGTCAGCTGGTTTCCAGGTTAAACAAAAGTCACCTGCAGCCGCATCGAGGTTCGCCGTAGCTGCAAGTACCATACCAGCCTCACCTGTATACCGGATGTTGTCTATGAAGACATCAACCCGTACACCCCGCACACGCCACTCCGGCAGGACGTACGCAGGGTCGCCGGCAGCCGCCGCGGCCAGCGTGTGCATGATCCCCGGCGCACACACATGGCCCATCGGCAACCGACAAAGTTCAAACCACGAACCCCCTTCCGTCTGAAAGCGAAAGAAAGAACGCGCTTCTTCCGGAATCTCGATCGCATAAAATCCCGTGCGAAAGTCCCGGGTACTCCCACATTCCTCCCGAACCTGGTCTAAGTACCGAGAGATGTGGTGCAGAGGTACTTGCGCAGTGTACCTCTCTTCCAACCAGTTCGCATCCTTGGTCCACAGGATAAACCTCTGGCGCAAGCCCTCGGGTTTCTCCTCTAACACCGTGAATGGAACATTGTTCGCCTCACCCGGACCAGTTGCCTTCCGAGCAATGCCAAACGAAGCCAGTTCTCCAGCATGTTCCTCCGAAAATGCCGACCGTCCAGACGACCGGCCCGCCTTCCCCACCTCCGGCGAGAACGTCATCTTCCACACCTCGTCAAACCGTCTCCGTGGCTCAACATCCAACCTCCTCCGCAATCCTGCAACATCCATCACGGGCACACCACTCACATGCAAGGGAGACGCCTTCTCCTCCCGAGTCGAAGGCAACCGCGTCCTCTTCCCCCGCCTCACCAGACTGTGCTGCGTTCCAATCCTCACAGCAGCTTCGTCGCATGCCAAGTCCCCAATGCCCTGGCAGTACTCACCGGGTTCGACGCATACCGGAGGGTTGTGGACGACACCCCTTCCCCGCCTTCTGTGTGCTTGAGAAGACGTGATACCAGGGACGTTGACGTCAACCTTCCTTCCTCTAGCGCCTGCATCAGGACGCCGGCCGCCCCTCGCTTCACCGAGTGCGCCGTGAAGCCCTTCATGACCGGGTCTCCCCGCCACAGATCCACCAGCCTTTCCGATGTGACAGCCGTCAGTTGTTCGAACGGAGAGAGCTCCCCCACCAACCGAGCGATCACCCCCACCAGATCGCCCTGGATCACCACCCATCTTGAGGGAACATACGGGTCCGCCCGACGATGCTTCGGTGTCACCCCCCAATCGATGATCACCTCGTCCATCTCGATCAAGATGAACTGTTGGGAAGTCAGCTTCTGTACCTCTCCCCACCTTGACGCCGTCTTCCAGCACACTAGAGCCGCCAACTTCACGTCTCGTGCTTGTTCGTTCGCCCACCGGACCAGCGTTTCCTTTCCGATCGGCTGAGCTTGCTTGACAGGAACCGCCGCCCCTTGTGCCCGGAGCGCGGCCGCCAAGCTGAGGAGCGGCTGCCGTTCCAACCCCAGGTGTCGGAACACACCGGACAGCGCTTTTGCGTAATTCAGCTGCCCCTGTGGTGTGACGCTCGTTGCCAACACGAACAGTGCCGCCGCCTCGGCCGTAACCGGTATGTGCTGAGCCGCCGCCCAACCTTGCAGCCTGCCCCACAGGTTGCGCCGTTTCTGCGAAGTCTCGGCCGCCCACATTTGTGCGACCACACCGCCCAACCGTTCCAAGGCCTCGTCGAGGTTGACAGCCCCTTCCTGTGCCAGCGGCCGTTCCCCAGCCCCTGCCACGTGCTCCAGAACCACTTGCCCGAACACCGACGGCATCATCGCCCCCTTGTCGGCCAAATGTCCTTCCCTCATACTTTCCATGTATGTTCTTCGTTGCTCCTGACGCACTTTTGGCTGCCCAGCATCTCCTGCTAAGCCCACCACGGTCTGCCTTCCGAATCCAGCCCCCCGAACCGGAACAACGACCCTTCGCCTCCTTCCAACCAGATCGGGTCTCACCCCCACTTCCGGCAGTACGACCTCTCTGACCCCCTGGCCAGACATGTCCACTCCCCGAAGCGTGGCCTCCCCCACCTGGCTGGGCAAGCTTGTTTTGTCCTTCCTTCGAGCTTCCGTTCCCGGAACTGAAATCCCTCCGAACCTCCGGCCGTCCCGAGCCTCGTCCACCCGAACCCGACCCGAGCCGCCCACATCGACCAACAACCCTCCAACCGGTTTGGGAAAGTCCACCACCCCAAGAGACACGACCCCTCCGACCTGTTCCCGGTCGGGCATGTCTATCTCTCGGACCGGAACCCCTCCAACTCGGTTGGGAACCGCCAGAGCTGACCGTCAGTAGCCCTGGCCCCGACCGTTTTTTGCCTTTGGCTTTGGCTTTGGCGCCGATGATGCAATACTCTGACCCCCAAAGCCAGAATGCGTCTTCTTCCCTACCACCTTGTCCGCAGCTTTCCTCGCTGCCGCCGTTTCCGGAGTCAGGGTCTCCTCCTTGAGCTTATTTTCGTAACTCCTTGCAGCAGCTTCGCTTGCCTCTTGGTACTGGTAGTACTCAAGCAACTTGAGGATTTCCAACGAGGACTTCTCCGGTCCCGCCGTGACCACCGTAACTGCTAAAGCCGCTAGTCTCTTCGCGTTCTCCCACGTCCACTGCGCCCTTCCCGAGTACCTCCTCGCGATCGCCCACTGCAGATTTTCGCGGCCCGTCGGGCCACCAGCAGCAAACCCAGCCCAGTTTTGCCGGTTACCAGCTGCCTCCGTCGAAGTCAGCTCGCTTCTCTCCCGATCTTCCTCTCCAGTGCCCCGGCAACCATCCATCTCCTCCGAGGCCAAACTCCCGGAGGTGACTCGCATCCCCCAGCGCCGCCGCGATCACCCGCTCCTGCTCCACCGCGATCACCACTCCCCTCTCTCAGAACCGCACAGGATCTTCATTCCGACCCGCCACTCCGGTCTCACGACTTCCTTCTGCCGTTTGCTATCCAAAATCCCCGAGATCTTCGAGACTGCCTCCGATAACAATGCATCCTTACCGCTATCAGAAGATGCCCCTACCGGCACTACCGATGATTGTTGCTGTTGCTGTAGCTGCATCTGTTGCTGTAGCTGCATCTGTTGCTGTAGTTGCATCTGTTGCTGCTGCTGTTGTTGCTGTTGGTGCAGTTGCGCCTTCAAATCTGCTAACTCCTTCGCCTGCTGATGGCCCTGGGCTAACATCATCTCACGGAACCCCGCCGACCCCGACCGCTCCTGGCTTCGCTGTTGCTGTTGCTGGGCCTGTTGTTTTGATACCGTCTGCCGGAGTCTCGCAAGCTCTTCGATACTCTTCTCGGTGATGCCTTGTTGCTCCGCCAGCTGTGCGCGGAGTTGGGTGACTTGTTCGTCGCTTCTCTGCTGTTGCCCCTTTTGCATTCGGGACAATTCATCCTGCTGTCCCAGCAAGATGCTCTGGTGGTGTTGTTGTTCCTGCTTCTCCTGCTGCTCCAACCGTCCAACCTGCGATCGCACCACCGCCTCCACCGATCCCTGACGCTGAGCCACTTGCTGCAACGCCTGTCCCGTCTCCTTCACTCCGGCCAAACGCCGATCCGCTCCCAGCGCGTCTTCAAAAAACGAGCCAGCAGCTCGTCCGCAAACCACCTCTCACCACTCATGTCGTCCGCCTTTTCCGACGGCATCCACCAGAACCTCCCTTCTGCCTCCGACATACCTATCGCCTTTAGTGCGGCTTCCTTCCGCGCTCTCAAATCTACGTGGCCTTTTCTTGGGTGTGCCAACCCGGCGCCTTGCACCCACAACGACAGAAGACTCGTCGGCATCGAGAATTCATATGACATTATTTCAAACTTAAATGTACAAGTATGAAAAAACCCTGTGATAAAGCGTAAAGAATGACAAAATGGAAAAGTTAAACGATGAATAATTTTCTGAAATATTGAGGGACACGACGTTCCCAAGGATAACTTCTAATAATGCAAGCTTGTTTAGGCCATGCCTCCCACGCGAGCCCGGCGATACTAGCAGGCACCAAAAAATCATAATAATGATCCGGCATATTTTCTTAAAACGCTTTGCGTTAAGACCCTTCCTAGCCTGAATAAATGAGTACAATAAAATAATGATAAGAGAAACAGTGAAATGATAATTCTGAAATAAAGACAAGAGAACAGAAATAATACTTAAACAACGTTTAACGTAGATCAACGAAAAGTTAAATATTATAAGAGTATATTCGTACTTCACTTGCCTTTTGTGCAGTTCCCAGTCTGAGTGTTGGTTTGCGGGTTTGCGGGTTTGCGGGTTTGCGGCCTCTCCTGGTCGACGCGGTGCCAGCTGGAGTGCAACGTGGGTCGTCGCACGGAATCTTGCGCAAAAAACCATGCAAAATGGCAAAGACCGGATACAAAATTTGAATTAACAGAGGAAAAGAAAGGTTGCCCCAATAGATCGAAAAGCCTACCTGCAAACCCGCAAACCTAATAATACAGGAAAGAAAAACAGAGGGCTTGGTTGTAAAATAAAGTTGTTCAGAAAGATAAAATGGGTAACTTAAAAATAAGCCTTACCCACTAACCTAGCCATTGTTTTAATTTTTGCTGAGGCATGCTGAGGCAAAAGAAAAACAAGTTTAATTCAGAAAAACAAAAAATAAATAACTTTGAGCAAGCGAAGCCTGGACAGTGCGGATTGCGGGTAATTGTCCTTCCATACTTTGCACCTGTCTGATTCAAGGGTAACTGAATTCAAATTTCGTAGGACTCAGGGGTGGGCTTTGAAAACGTGAGTGTGAGAGAAAAGAGTGATCGAGCTGTATAAAGTCTTTTAAAAATAGAAAGCTAAAAATTGTGCTAGCATATTAGTACATTCAGAGAAATAAAAAGAAAAATAACTTTGCGTGAGCGAAGCGAGCCTGGACAGGTATCTCTAGTGCAGGTTTGCAGGTATAACAAGTATTCATAAAGTTACTCTCACCACAGTGGTGATTCTTTCCAAAACAAAGACGTTTACATGACCGTCCTAGTCGGACTCAGGCTGGCCCACCAATCGGTGACGGAGCAGTTGGGCGGCCGCCAGGTCTGCACACAACGGCCAGGGAGAACCTTATAGTGTGGCTTGCATTATCTGTTGTATGTTTGAAATCATTTTATAAATCATTCACAGTCAAACTTATGTCTGTAATGTGTGTGACAATTCTACCTGGGATGGGAATAGTATTAATAAGGTTATCGTTCATTTTTTGTTTGTTCATTATCACTTTCTTCCATTCAGCAGAGTGGAAATGTGGCTTGCCCCTTCTGTTTCACTGCCTCGCCTGCGATGTTTCAGGCCTTTGCCTTCAAAAAGTACGTTTCTATTTTTTCTTTTTCTTCTTTTTTATGTGGCAGTAGTAAATGAACTCTGAGTTCAGAAGGTGGAAGTTGTTTTGAATGTGGCAATAAAACAAAAAGTTGTAAGGTAGAAATGTGGAATGCTGTTGGGATCTAGTCGTGGGAGGGAATCTTATTCGAGAAGGTGGAAGAGTTTTTTTTTTTTTTTTTCCTTTTTTTCAGCAACAAAAGGAAGAGAGCTCATGCACTTTTTTTTTCTTTACCTGTTGTTGTTGTCATCACAGGTGAAGAGGGTGCTTTGAAAACGTGAGTGTGAGAGAAAAAGAGTGATCGAGCTGCATAAATAATTTCTTTTGAAAGTGAAGAAAGCTAAAGAATATATAAAAAATGTCTCTGTTGTTTTGTTCATTTTTCCAACTTTGGAATCATACACTTTCCTGTCTGATTCCTTTGATTCTTTCTCTGCAGTGCTAAGCTTGGTGGAAAATTACCTGAATGAATTCTAGGATTTTTTGGGTTCCAAGGAAAAAACTTTTTTTTTGAACCCGCTGACGGCTGTTTTTTGTTTAGGGACCCAAAAGAGGAAAGGCCAAAAAGCCTAATACAGGGAATAAAAACTGAGGTAACGAAGTTGTAAAATAAAGTTGTTCACAAAGAAAAAAATGGTTAACTTGAAATAATCCACATATCCACTATAATAACCGAGCCATTGTTGTCATTTTAGCATACTTAAGCAAAACAAAAAAAAACCATTCAGATTAACCTTATATTTCGTTGAATTTCGCAGACAAAATGTCGCATGGGGAAAATAAATCATGACCATAAGAAATGATCGGTTTTCAATCACAGCAATTCGCCTTGTCTTTGATGTCGCTGCCTAAAGGCTCTTGTGTAAAAAGTACCGCAAAAGATGACTGTTTAGTGGATTCGGACACTATAAAACCCTGCAGATTCTGCGGACCACGTTTGTTGGAGGTCTTTGGAATTTGAATTGTGTTGGAACCCAGCTCATAGCACGATGTCTGAGCAAGGATGAGCTTGGTGAATGTGTGGGCTTCCTCGGCCAGAAAGCAGTGAACGGTCCGAAGTAATCATTGAAATTCGAACGATGCACAACTCCAACGAGTTTCCCTTTTAATAAAGACTCCCAGCTACTGGGAAACTCAGCCTGGGTGGAGAATATCAGAACATCGTTATCCCCCACTGCTTTATGTATCTCCGACATAGCAAAATCCAGAAACCTTTCGTCCGACTTAGGAAAAACGGTCTTCAAATACAACTTCTGCTGATAGACTTCAGTGAAGATTTCACCCTGCAAGTTGGTCAGAGGGATAAAGCTGTCGCCTGCAGATGCACCTTTTGCATTGATCACAATGGACTTTCCATCTTTGATGTCAACTTCCTTGCTCTCGACTTTGATATTCCAACTACCGGCCTGGGACTCCTTTTTGATTTCCTCAGCCTTCGATTCGCTCTTCGTTGAGACTTTGCATTTACTTTGTAGAACACGCGTGACTGGAACATTATTGAACGTCGGTGGGTTGGAGTCGTCAACCCAAAGCATCCCTTTGTGGAAGTCCTTGAGGCCTATAGTCTCGCCACCATCCTCATGTACCCTCGACAGAAACATTCGGAACCATGCCCCGAACTCCTCCCACTGTACTTCACTAACTGCTGTCGCCCCTTGCCAACCTTGCAGAATGTGCCCGTTTTTCTGCTTTTTGTCAGTTTCTGGTTCTCAATTCTGAGAAGCCCATGCTGAGTGAAGGTACTCACATGAAGCTGCTTGCCCTCCCCAACTGGAATGTTAGCATCGTCTCGTCCTGGGACGAGCGTATCTCTCAGGAAGCAGGCCTTCAATAAGGCGGTCACATGATCAGACTCGAATCCCCCGAATCCCGATTTATTCGATGTCAGCTGTTCAGCAACTTCACTGTAGAGTTGGATATCAGTCATAGATTGCTCCGTATTGTTCGCAATGATATTCATCAAAACCTCCACGGCCCTGCCATGTCCCCCCATGACGCTGAGCTGCTCCTGGGTGATTCGGATTTGTTTCCCGTTTTCCAATGGGACAGTAATTAGCTTTGGCAGAGGAATCCATGCTTTCTCGGTGCTGGATTGCTTTAGAGCTTCGATAGCCGTAATACTTGCAGTGCAGGAACACAGCGGGAAGATGAAATGCCTCCGACGTTGGCACAAAATGTAATCGCCGCTCACAACGTTGCGAAGAAATATGCGGAGAGGGTCGTCTTCAGGTAGTTTCATGGGTTTCCCAGCCAAGTTATCATCAATCATCAGTAACACAGCTGATGGCTTGTCGTTGTCTTTTGCCAGGTAATCCAGTACATCACCAAGGGTCAGCCCTTGATTTCCATTAGCGATCTCGAATTGACTATAATCGACAGTCTGATCAGAAAGGTGGTAAAGGATCCGCAGCGGGACTTGCTCACGAGTATTCAATTTCTTGTCCACCGGTGTGCCATTCTCAAAGGTTACTTGGAACACCAACACTTGGCTGAATGTCTTGGAATCTTCCGCCAGTTTCTTCAGCATCTTCGGCGCTTCCTGAAGTGCCCGGCTCTTGCCCTCGCCAATGCCACAAACAAGAAGGGGTACAGGACTGCTATTCTTATCTAATACCTTCTTGCTGTTAAACTCATTTAGGTTGTTAACGAATGTCTTACAAAGCTCTTTTTTGAATCCCCCATTCTCTTGATAGTCCCATTCCGATCCAGATGAAGAAACAAGAACACAAGGGTTCGATAATTTCTTCTGCATGTCTTCTTCACTAACTTTGTTCAAAATATCCGCAACGATTTCACGGTGTTGTTTCTGTGTGTAGATTGGTTTTTTATTGAACGAAGGGCTGTCGGTGGCCAATACAAAAAAAAGGTCGGACCCGATCAGGCAGGTTTACCCCCCGAAACAAATTAGACATGAATCATTATAACTGGATTCTGTCCACACAAAATCGAATGCTTTAAATAAATTACCAGAGAAAGAAATGCTGTCAAATTGACCCGGGGACCACACGCACTACAGGTTGAGCATCCCATGCCCTGGCTTAGGTTTTTTCGACCACGGAAAATTACTGAAGTTATGAAGTTTTTCTTTTTGTTTATTTTGTTATTAAAATTATTGTTACCATTATTGTTACATTGGGATAAGGGAGATTTTATTGATCCAGTCTTCAATATCTTGGATTTTCCGTGTATTTGGGATATCAAGCGACCGTAAGCGGCGGCATCGTGCCAGGTGAGAGTGTAAAGCACATCTGTGAGGACGTGACGTAAGTTCAACAAGATTTCCATGACGGGTGGGTCCACCGCCAATTACTTTCCATTCAGCATCTCTACGATGCAAAAAGCCCATCTCCTTTCGATCAAATCGTTTATGACAAGTGTCTTCAGCTGAGTCACGTGTCCCACACAGTATCAGAAAGTTGGAAAAGGTGTCATCAACCCACCGCACATTAGCTTCGTCACAAAAGTCTGGATTTCTGAAGATATGTGCAACTGTACCGCCATTTCTGCCACACACCATACATTTTTTACCAAGGGTTAAACTCACAGCTAACTTCAGGTCTGATGGCTTTCCCCCTGATGAACTGAGCTTTTTTGTTGATCCGTATCGTGTAAACTCTGGATCGAAGAAGTTCTCAAATGGTGCGGCTGCCGCCTGTTAGTGTTTAAATGAGTTGCTTTTCAGGTTGTTGTGGGTTACAGGGCCCCCGTGAAACTTTGACAATGTAAAAACAGTAACAACTTTAGGTATTAAAAACAAATTAGTATCAAGTACTTGACTGGAAAATATTTTTAGTTGTTAATCAAAGAAAATTACGTTTAGAAAAAAGAAAACATAAAAAGAGAAAACTATATTTTTTGTCTTATTGACCAGAAGACGTTGTCGAATCTGGTAATTCGGGGACCACGTACTAACATATGCCCTGTAGTAAACAGGTTGAGCGTCCTATGCCCTGTAGTCCGTAGACGTTTCGATTCACTTCTTGTTGAAGCTGGAGCTGGGTCTTGGTATACCACATCTGAGGTTGCTTCATTTGCATCCACCTTAGGAATAGTTCTCCTTAGTCTTCGTTGTTTAGGCTTATGGAGTTTTAGTGGTGGAAGTGTAGTTGAATTACCTCTAGTTGGACTCTGACTATCTCTGAGTGATTTCATAATCTCATCAGTTTGTCGTATATTCCAACCTTTGATTGCAGTTGGTGGTGGCAGTACAGGTTCCAGAGTAGGAGTCGGAATCCTGTAATCTGTATTCATGGTGTTGATGGCAACTGACTTGGCTCTGGAGGGTGCACCTTGAATTTTAAGATACTCTTCGGATTTTCAACTGTTTTCGTCACCTATTTTTCTGGTGTACAAGGCGTTAGGTGTTTGATCCTCGGTGACTCCATGGGTTGCGGTTCATCTGTCTTTTGCATCTTCGTTATTTGAAAATGCGAAACCATTCCCTGGAGTGTTGAGTTCGTTTCGGGTTAGGGTCTCATCATTGGACATGTACTGATTCAGGATAGTACTAATTTCCTCAAGTATTTCCTTGTGCGGTAAATTAGTGTACATGTCACTAAAGTCAAAGGACTTAACATTTCTATAGCTGAGACAAGTGTAGTTAGCTTTAATATACTTAGCTACCTCATCAACATTGTCAACTATGAAATATTTCTGTATTCCGGTTTTCCTTTCTTCCTCTTTTTCTATCGTTTTACTTCTAAACGAACGCGTTTTTTTTAAGATGCCTGACAGTTCTTTTGACATCTTGGTGGTTGTAGTGAGAGGTTTGCCTCTAAACAAACAGTCATAATGCAATGAGATGAAATCATCAACTGCTGATTCTACTCCTTTGAGGATCTCATCGCTGTTATCATGTAGGCGATAACGGCCACCTTTGAGAAGTAGGTTTTTGAATCTCTTTGTTGTCAGCAGCTTTGAAGCGTGAATTAGAACGTGAGAGTCTGTTCGTTTATTCTTGTCAACAAAGTTTTAGCAAGGGCATTCGTTAGCCAATTTCAAATCTGTTTTTGGAAGAAACCTACTCTCCGTCGCATGATCACAAAGGATGTCTCTGAGAGACATCCTTTGTGATCATAATCTAAAGGTTGTGTCGGTGTAATGAAGTAATGCTTCTTAGCCATCACCAGTGATCAGTACAACAAAACGTGGTGTAAAAAATGATAAAACATATGTAGAATATGTAAAACTGGATGACCTGTATTAAATCCCCTGCTTACTTGTATCGGCTTTAAAGCACTTCACCTTAGGTGCCTTTGCACCTAAGGTGTAATCCTACCCCTTTTCCCCGTTTGCTCTTTTTTCAAAAAAAGTCAAAAAACCGGTTTTACCCCCGTCCGTTATTATGCGTTCAAAGAAAAAATAAAACATACCTCAGGTGCCTTCTTCAACACCTCATACAGGTTGTTTCTTTGCAGCTCCAGTTTCTCTAAATTACCGAACTTCAGTTTTGCGAGCTTCTCATTATGTGACAAGCGGGCGGTTTTTTCCATTACTCGAATTTTAAGAGAGTCGACATCATCAATAGCCAATCCTTTAGCTATTTGCTCGAGTTGTTCTGTGTTCGCAGCAATCTTCGCTGCATTCTGCGTTAATTCCTCTGTAGCATTCCATGGAGGCAGAATGGTTGGGTCGGACATTATTTGTGGATTAGTTTTCCTGAAAATGAGAACAGAGTATGATGTTTATTATACCAAACTGTGGCTAAGGAACTAACAATCAAAGCCAGAGGCAAAACCTTTTCCCCCACTTTTTTATCAGTTGTGTGTAAGTTCAGCATTTGATTTCGTCATTGTTTCGCGTGGCTTGTGGGGAAATCGGCGTGAGAGCGTGGATCGCTTCGATCTTCTTAATTTCGCTCTCTTTTGAGCTTATCGCCTCGCAAAAGGAAGGGTTGTTGGTGTTGTTCCTGTGAAGTAAAAAGAACTGAAGAACAACAAACGTGTGAGGCAAATGTGTTTGCGGTAGAGAGAACGTATTCTTTTGGTACAAGGTTGGCACACACAACGATGACCAAAACAAGCAGTTCTGACAGTTCGTTCCTCTCATTCAGTTCCTTTGATGCAACGAACTTCTTCTTCGTTAAAGAGGTTGCTGTTTCCAATAGTTGTTCTAATTAGAGAGAACAGATAATATAACACAAAAGATAACAAACAGAAGTAATACTAGATTAAGAGTCGAGTAGTATAACAAAGTCCGAGCCTCAGGGAATGTGACTGTCACGATAACGAACAGCATGCTAACCGATGCCGACATAGCCTGCAGTTCACACAACCTACGTACTGATAACCATAATTCTGTAAAGGAAAGAAAGTATAAGTTAGCAAAGTTCACAAAACGACCAATCAATCAAGGATTAATAATTAACCGGTTTCTTTTTCGAGATTTGTCAATAATCCATTTGTCCTCTACAGCCAATGTTGTGGGTCGAAAGGTGAAACTGTGGATGAGATAATTTAATACATGCCTACAGCAATACTCAAACGTAGTAGAAGGAGATGTGCCTGTAAGAGCATAACTCAAAGTAGAAAGAATCGCAATACCTGAAATATAGGAGGTAATAAATAATTAGCGGATCGATATTAGTATTGGTGGAAAATAGATGAATCATAACTACGTCAGATTCTTCGGATTCCTCGAAGGCTTCCGAGTTGGTGTCTTCAGTAGCGACTGATCCTGTGTAGAGTCCTGACTGTCTAGACTACAATCCGAATCATTGTCACTCTCAGATTCGGGTCCTTACTCTTCGCACCGTTCTTGTTTTTTAGCTGCGATGCGTTGCGATAACATACAACAGTTATGATAGCTTTTTTGCTGGGGCTATCTGTGGGAAATGAAATAACAACAAGCATAGGTATGTTCATTCAATATTAGACTCTCACACATCGTTTGAATCAATCGAAGTGTAGTCTTTCTCTTTCTCCTCCAGTTACGTTGCTTGTTTCTGAATGGTCCTGTGCATGGCGGTCCACATTTTCGTGGAACTGCAGGGTCAAAGGTGGGTTCAACATCATCAGTCATGTACATGCTACCATTAGATCCAATCTGAACCCACTGGACAAAGCTACACATGCTTTCTATTCCAGCACTTGTGATGAAGATACCCTGATTGTTAAGACCCGTTTTTATTTGAGCAAGCTTCTGATTCCAACATTTGAATATGCAAACTGATCGCAGGTGCCTCCTGCTTCACTACAGCGAGATGCTTCGACAGTCACCTGGAGGGATGGTAGGGTGTTGCTGTTCACTCGGGTTGCGATAGAGCTGCTGTGACTGCTTCCACAGCCCTGAAAGTTAATTGACATTGAATCCCAATCCCACGCCAAACTTTAAATATCTACAAAGCGAATACTATAGAATGCACCTTGCAGGGAAAGTGGTTACGAAGAACCGAAATACCCCGTCATATGCTGCTTCCTAGAAGCAGCTTGGCAACCTCCACTGGTAGACCCTAAGCGAGTCCCACATGGTAGTTACCGAAGTTAGAATATGAGTTTATTATAAAAAAGTGCACTAAAATAAAATATAAAAAAGAAAAGTTTTGAAAACACATTGTTCTGCTGTTCCATAATACACTGTGGAATACGTAGTTTCAGGCCTTAATCTTATACTACTTGTCCCTCTTAGGCCTTCATCAGTAAGTTCTAGGGACTTCATTCCAGTTAAATAACAAATCGGATCCATCAATTAGTCTATTTCAAAAGAACTGATTAAATATAGTTAGTTAGAATACGAGTTTATCATAAAAAAGTGCACTAAATTAAAATATAAAAAAAAGAAAAATTATAAATCGCATTGTTCTGCTGTTCCATAATACACTGAGTTGGACTATTACAAAGTAATTCTAACACAACTCTATCAGCAGAGATGTTACCAAGTTTATTATTAACATCGTGGAGTACGTTGGACTCAAAAGCAGATCTGTTGAAGGTGTGAACATATGTGAAGTAATTTAGTTTAGTTTAATTTCGTCAGATTGCTCGGTTTGTTTAAACAAAAAAGTTCGTCAGACATATAATAAAAATCTGACTGTGAAGATGGTTGTTCAGGCTTCCATGGAAAGGAGATGGAAGTTTCTTTTGAAGTGAAATAAAAATAGGTTAACAGTTTTTTTCATTTCGAGGCCATGTTAGTGTAGCATACCCACTTTTTGTTTAAGCACAAGGCTATGTTAAAGCCTTATCAACGGTGGAGACTCGACTCAGTCAACCCAGCTGTGTTGTATCATAAAAACATAAAGATAATATACAAAACCCTCTCATGTCACCATCACCGTAAAGCCCTCTCAACGATCCCTCCCTCCATGCAAGTGGTACCATTTCCCACTTAACTTACTCCTCCCACTTCCTCCACCACATCACTTGTGACATGTCCTTTCTACAAAAGAAAGAAAGATTGTAAACAAACGAACAGAACAAACAACAAATTAATAACCTAAAGTCAGCAGCAAAACCTTTCCCCTAGCAACCTGGTCCTCTAAAGCTAAAACCAGGTAATGGCGGCTCACCACGAACAGTGACGCAGGCTTCAATGTATGCCCGTCGCTCATCCTCGGTTGGTGCGCTGCGTTCCCTAAAAAGTGTTTCGATGGCGGCTCTGTCGGGAATTTTTGCGTAGAAATAGATAAGGGCGCACGTTGCCAGTGATGATCTGCCAGATAGTTTCCAAGCCAGCTCTGCAGTGAGTCTATTGGAACTTGATTTTGTGCACATCGTACAATTCTTAATTACTGCGGCTGCTATTTGTGAGTCCGGTGTTCTAGTACTACGTAGAATCGTCATCCCTAAGGTTATCGACAAGTCGCTGTAACCTGGAATTCCCATCAAGGAAGCTAATACTTCGGAAGCTTCCACTACTGTTTCCTTATTGTCGAGTTCAATGTTATTCACATAGCACTCAGCTGCTAAGACAATATCATCATCAGTAGAAGTTTCATAAGGTCGTATATTTTTCGAATCGGTTGATCTTCTGACATGAACAGCCCACGAATTAGGAATGTAACAACTGTCCCTACGATTTCCAGAAGGCGCTGCGCATGTTTGAAATGCTTTAGAGAAAGGACAGCAGGTGTAACTAGAGAGTCAGTTATCTCGTCTCAGGCAGCCAAGGTTTTCACAGCCAAAGATGAATACATTAACCTCGAACACAATATTAATACATTTTGTCGCACGTCATCATTTATACAGTGATCCCATGAGCTGATATCCTTCAGTATTTGAAGCACATTTGAAGTATCACCGGAACGAGCAAAAATTCTGCAAACAGGGTTTGCTGGATCCATTGCAGTAGGCCACTTGTTGCCACAGGGTTTCTTTCGTGTGTGACAGTGAACAACGATTTTTCTCCAGTGCCTTCATCAGTAAAACGTTCCTTTTGAGCATGACTGTACATTGTCGCTGTACAAATTAATCTGTAATTATGAAGGTCATTAAGATATCTCAGTGGAAAATGATGACTCTTCAAGTTCCTTACGTTTCTGTTTCAAAAATCCAACACGTTTGAGGCAGTTGTGTGCAAACCAAAATTGTTATTATTTTTCGTAACATGGCAACTGTAGAAAATGAAATCAATGCTTTCGTCAACAATATTGATCTGTAACTGAAAAGTTCCAGATCCACTGTTGTTGGAATGAACATCTTTTTACAAAGTGCTTCCCCAGGTTCTCGTCAGACTGTTGCACTTTTCCTGGCTAAGAATTTCCCAACTACCGAATCTCGAATAGCATGCTGTTGGATCTGACGAATCGAATCTTCCGCCTCCTTGTCTTTCTCCAGCCGTTGTCGTATTTTCCGCTCGCCTTGTTCCCGTTCCCGAGACTCTCGCATTGCTGTTTCTACATGAGACAGTTCCATTGTCTCCATAGTTTCCTGTGCCTCTGTGACATCTCTCGTAACAGCGTGCATTGCATTCTTGCTGTTGCCGCAAGCACGCAGAAATAGAGAATGGTGAATAAGTGGGAACTGATACTGCTGATAGAAATGTCGTTCCTTTTCTGACATTACTACCATCGGGTCTCTTGGTATAGCCGAGCCGATTCCAATGCTCAAATAAGTCATTTCACCAAAGTTGTCCCCCATCTGGGAAACGGACTCGCCCTTAGGATGTGCAACGTGTCTCATTTTACCGTGAGCAGCAAGTCCACGCTGTTCAACAGGGTCAACTCTGTCTGTGTATCTTGTTATACCAACAGGTCGGGATTGAGTGGCGGTTAAGATTACAGTATTGTGAGAGTGGAAGTTATTTTGCTGCATGAATTCCAATAGCGACGACATAGCTTTTCTCTGTTGAGTCACCGTCGGAATCCATAAAGTGCATTCCGGGTGCTGATCGATAATTTGTCTTTTGATATATTCAGCTCGCATGTCTTCGTAATGACGATTTAAGAATAATTTTTCATTAGAAGGTCGATACCATTTCTCAGCGGAAATCTTGCAACTGAATGTTTGCCGCTGTCTGTTCTCCTTGAAGGAAACGTTGCACTGTCTTGCTAATTCTTTCAACGTGTGTCCTCCTATGTTAAGGCGGGACCACTCAGGAACCCCTCCTAAAGACACTGCAACAACTAACAGTTTATGATTCTTCCTCAAATGTGCACCCTTTCTCGTAGCCAGAGTTTTGATTTCTTGCTTGATGCCATCAACTACTCCAGTCTTGCCAATCCCTCCGAAATCAATATCATTTTTGATACCACTAACACCCCACTCATGAACCTCTGCACCCAGTGTTTTATCATTTATTTTTATATTGTCTCCCAATCGCTTATACACATCTCCCGCGTAGGGAACTTTCTTACGCACTAACTTATTAATCCGATTAAACTCATCATCCGTAAGGACCATTTGGTAGCTTACTGACCGTTAATATGATTCTCTCTGTTGATTAGTTTTAGTATTTAAGAAACACAAGTTCTTGCTTAGCATCCAATCATTTAATTATCCATTCCTTTACTGAGAATATGATTAGTTCAATAAATCGTAATGTTTTGTTAAAGAAAAAAAAAAAGTGCAGTCTGTCAGAAAATTGCAGAAACAATTAACCTGCAGCTGGTATAAATGGTACATAAAATTGATTCTTGCAATGGTTCAAGTGATTGGCACTCAGTTTGCAATAGTTTCAGATTATCCGAAGAGCAAGCTGCACGGCTATTGGAGGCTGCATCGTCATATGTGAAGTTTGAGTAACGAACTGCTTTTGAATTACTGTTAATTGCTCAGTTCGGAGTGCTTGCAAAGCAACTCGACGCTGCTGTTCATTTGCGACCAGTGCTGGTATTAAAAAGTTTCTGACAGATCGGGTAGCAGGGAGGCCTCCGATATTCCACATAACCAACACTAGAGAAGACAGGAGACAGTTGCCGATCACGTCGCGCTCCTGCTCCTCTAACGAGAACATCGCACTACGACGTTGGTATTCCCTTTGAAGTAGATCTCCCTGACATAAGTCACACCTAACCCGGTGGCAAGTTGTAGAAAACGAAGCAGAAGTAGCCACCATGCTTTCACCAAAATTGTCCGCGGTAAAATAGTTGGGCTTCTTAATTGATATCCGATTACGGTTGCGGCTACTCTTTGAGTAGTTAGGTTTCTGTAGACTGGAAGTGTTTACTAGTTTTCTAGAATCCAACAATGGGGAATTATCAGTTGTGTTTAATAGCTTTAGTTGTTTTGAGTTTGATTTTAAAAACTCTGATTGTATAAGGGCTGGGCTGTGACTGCACCAGTGTCGCTGTTCCGCCAACACTGCGGCAGCACGCTGCCGCGCAAGCTTTGCGCTGAGAACGTGTTCTGTTGCCGGTTCTTCAATGGGAGCATTTTTATACAAACTTTTGAGAAAATCGCTCTCGTCGTCTAATAACACTTTCCTTGTAGATTGTAAATCGGGGTAGCTTCCGGCAGATTGCAACCGCACACTGAATCGCTTTCCGCGAATAGTTTTCGGGATCGCAACTGGAAGTGGGTTGCGAGATGAAGGCATCCAAGGTCTCTTTCGCATAAGAGAATACCTGTTTATCGTTTTTGAAGTAACGTGATACCAAATACCATTTTCAGTCATCATACTGCTGCAAACATCTTCCAACTTCATCAGTGACAATTGTTGGTGTAGCAACGAATTTCCCTGAGTTCCTCCAACACTCTGACGAACTCGTGCACTGCGAGTAGGCCGATATGCTGGGTCCACTGCCCAGTAATTCTGAACATCAACCCATTCTTGCTCATCTCTAACTTGCCTGATTGCGTTAATAAGTATAGGATATTCTCCTCCTCGCATTGCCGCATGAAGAGCTGATGCAATGTGCTTAGCGTGAACAGTTCTACCTAAAGATTCATTCGGATAGTTGAGATGCTGAGAGAGGAGCAGTTCACCAGGTTCTGTTACAGTGCAGGCAATTCCGAGGACAGCCGCAATGCCGCAATGAAGAATGTGAAGGAACCGATAACCTGCGGTAACAACATTACAAGCAGCCACAATGGCACTCAACGTTGCAGATTGTCGAAGTGGGGATCGTCTTTGGAGGGCGACCCTCGCACGGTCTTCTGATTGAATGCACGCTAATGATCTTGTTATGACTCGCTCTACGAATAAGGAAACTGCTCGCTGGTGTTTGCTTTGCTTCTGAGCCCTGTTGGCTTCTCGTAGGCGCAATTCACAGTCAGGAATTCGCAGCCTCCTCTTTTTCGTCGCAATTTTCAGCCACTGCGACCCCACCAAAACTAAACAACCTGCCACGACAGCAATCCTCATTTCACATTTCCGGTACTCGCGAAGAGTAGCCGAGTTGGCGAGGTTTAAATTTCTTCGCGTTGTCTCCGAATCTTGTACTGCGAGACTTTCTTCGAAGAGATCAGCAGCCTTACCGTAGTCACCGAGCAGGTACAAAACAGATCCTGTGGTTCGGGTTGTGAATTAGTCCCTAATAAAGAAAGAACAGATTTTCATCATTTTCACTTATCAGATTTGAAGAAAGCAACATACCCAGATTATTAAGAGCATCAATTCGAACATCTTGTGCGACACTGCTACTCTTGAGTAATTGTGAGAGAAGTTGTTCAGCATTCGCCAGGAGTCCCAACTTGTAGTAGCAAATCGAAAGATTATTTGTTGTAATGTCTGATCTCGCAGGATCTTTCTCTGGGTTAATAATTGTGAGAATGTATTTATACGTTTCCGCTGCTTCTTTAAACTGACTACTCTCTCGCAGAGAGTCTGCGAGCACCTGAAACGCTCTGGCCATTTTTGGCGACGTATTTGCAAACGTGCTGATGTCAGCCCATCTGCGAAAGAATGGGATTTTTTCGACCACTGCAGTTTGCGAGAGACTGTTTACTTGACAATAGAGTGTTTCAAATAACCAATAACAACTTGAAAGGGAAGAGTATATTCCGCAGTTTAGAGACTTCTTAAGGCGGAGTTCGAGTGGAGCGAGCTCCAAGAGTTTCTTTGAAACTATAATTTTATTATAAATATGGTCTTGTGAAGCGCTTGAACCCAAGACTGCTGTAGTAGCTACACCATCGGGTAAAAGACAAATGTGACCACTTGTGCTGTCGTAAGTTCCCTCGTCAGATTCACTTATAGAAGGACACAATGCCAATGCCACTACGTAGTCTGTATTCCCTGCCAACTGTGCTGTCGCACATCTTGGAATCTTATACGGAAGTGGTACTCTATTCTCACAAAATAATCTTATCCTGTCAGCCTCCGCTTCGCCAACAACAAAATAGCATGTACCTTCCTCAGTGATTGTCCCACCAACCCCAATTGATCTCATCTCTGCTAAACGACATTGGATGCTCTCTGAGATGACAATGCTAATCAATTCAGGTGCGTATTCCTCATCAGAACACAACCTGACGTATTCTTCCAACCATCCCATTTCAGTCTCCGCCCTGTTACTAAAACAAGGTAAGTGTGCGTACAGGTTTATCTTTCGGACTCTGGTATCGTCGGTAGTTCTACTTTTGCATTTTATAAATATTAAATTATTGTTCCTAATGAAGAAATATTTTAATGCTACGCCTTAACCACAGAGCTGTCTTGGTCTATTAGATTCCAGGGAATCGGGTCGGCTGGTTATTAAAAATAGCGTATGCTTGCATCACCCGATATGATCACCATGTACGTGATTAAGAAAACACAAAACATGGCAATTATTAAAAAATAAAACGGGTGGGAAGAAGACAGAAATTGCAAAAACAATAATAAGAGTCAATAAAGAACCGTTTTCGAGGGCGCAACAGACACCAAGAAAGCCCTCATCGAGTACTTTTGCAAATTGCAAGCAAACGAAAGAATAATAACGAAACTGTAAGTGAATAGAGATACATGTCGGTAATGGCTCGCTGTTTTTTTGGTGCAGGGCGAATGCGCGTGCTAAGGCGCTTATTGCCTACGACAGTGAAATTTGGTAGCAACAAATAGATGAAAAAAAAAAGATGAAAACAAAAACAATAAAAGTTCGTAAACAGGGGACAGAACGTCGGATAAAGCTCCACAAATGAATTATTTTTGACGACTAAATTAAAAAATGTTAGCCAACGTGACTGAAAAGCTTTTATCTGCTTGCATAAGAGAACGAAATACTTCAAAAACTCGTTTTAGTTACGTTCGTCCTTCTTAGAAACCGTAATAGCACGCACTGAACCCTGTCGTCGTTAGCGCAGTCAGTTCCTAAAAGATCTCTTTCAGTGCTGAGGATAGCAGCACGTGACTACCGTGAAGACGTCAAAGATATTCGTGAATGTGGGATGGACACGAAGTAAAAAAAAAGGAGTTCGAAAAATACGGCAATTGACAAACAAGAGGTAACCTCACTTCGTGGGATAGAGTCGGTTGCACGTAAGGGTAGAAAGGGAGGGAATATTGGGCACTACTATCGGTGCGCCATCTTGTTGTTAAGTTAGAAATTAGGAAACGGACTTCGGATTAAGTTCCGATTCTGAAACCAGATCGGGAAAAAAAGAAAGGAAGGATCAAAAAATACTTAGCAAGTCAGGACCATGTGCGTCAAGTTTCAAACAACTCGACTCTGACCCTTCATGGATTGCATGTCTTGCAGTGTTAAGTGATACGACAAAAGATAAATGAAGATTGCTAATGTGTTGCGATGTTCCCGAAGGTTATCCCAGCAGAGTAGAACAAGGTGGGGATTTCCTTTCGAACAGCACCGCTTCTAAACTGACTGTCAACTTATCTATTATATTAAGGGTTAGGGCATTCCGAAACATATTTTGGCGTTACCGTGAAGTAGGATTCTATTTTAAATAAACGATCCTATATTTAGTCACCAATCAATACGACACAAAGATTTAATTCTATTTAGGGCAGTTCCTTGAGGATTGGGTTGGGACGCCTCAAGTCACACGGATATGATGTTTTTACTCCAAGGGTTATGATTTTACATCAAACAATAAAACCAGTGGCATGTAGTTAAACTACGAGGGAAATCACAACGTGCCAATGACAATGGTGTGGGGGGTGAATCTTATTTTCATCTCCAGTTGGCCACCAGACCTTCCACTTAAATGGAGGCTGCGGTACCAAGTTACTCATTGTAACTGCAGATATTTATTTATCATTAAATTGACATTTAGCAAAAATTAAAATTACAATTACCCGGAAATGAGATCCACCAACAGCCGACTACCACATGTACTGACACTATTATCTTATCCTGGGGTGATTGCTGGACCTCAGAGAGAACACAAATTTTGGAGGTGTTGTTGGCAAAAGCATGTCTTGCAAATTCTCAATTCTGGTGGTTGAGAAAAGCTCCTTACGGTACTTTGCAGCACTCTGCTCTGCTATTTCCGCCCTGCGAATGGCTAGAGTCAGCTGTCTGTTTTCAGATGCGGTAGTTTCGAACGAGCATTCTGATGAAGAAGCAGAAGGAGTGAACGGAGCGTAAAGTTCTAAATTACCTTCGCAGCTCTTCTCTTCCTTGTAAAGAGTCTTCGATTTTTGAGCCGCTTTTAGACTTTCAACTTCCTTAACAAGGGCTGCATTGGCCTCCTTTAAATCCTTCATTTCCGCAGTTGAATTAGTACGTTCCTTATCCATACGATTCAGACGTAACCTGAGGGATGCGATTTCTTCCTGTGCTGTTTGTTGGCATTCTAACTGCTCCTGCTGAACAAGATGCCACGAAGCATCCCTCAGGGTTGTTATCTCTGAGTCGTTTTCACTCTGAGATTTTATTAATCTTTCTTCCAGGTCTTGACAGCGGAATAAGTTAAGTAAAATACCGATATATTCATCTTGGATTGCGAAACGGCCTTTTCGCTCGCATCCTAATAGCAGTCTTTCTGTGAACTTAACTAACGAGTTGAGACCTTGATTCTGTGTATTTAATGTTGTTTGTGTAGTAATTGTTGTATCTTCAAGTTTTAACTTCTCATCTTCTACGGCCGTTAGTTTAACCTTCATAGTTGTTATCTCGTTCATCATTTCAACCATCGTCGGCATTTCAGTAACGCTGCCGCGACGAATCGATCTGGAAGCAACCCTCTCACTATACTCATCCAGGAAACTCATTCTCCTTATTCCACCCAACCCATTAGCTGTTGGGGAAGTATTTTGTGGCGAGTCCTCTGAATCACTCGATCTAACTTGAGTCATTGATGCTAAGAAATCAGGGCAGAGTTCCATATTGTTTTGTAAAAGAATACTTTAAAGAAAGTTTGTGAAATAAGTTTCAATATTAGAGAACAAGACGTTCACACCATCAAATAGTTCGATTCCAACGTGGGGAGGGAGCAGGGACGTAGAAACTGCAGGCGGTGAAGGGGTACAAAAATTATCGACAGAGCGTGTGAAGGCGAGGAAGTAAGATTATTCCGAACGACACTCAACCTTCGAATAGTGAAATAGCAAAAACAGGGACGATCGGGATGATCTGATATAAACCAACTAACTGAAGAATTTTATATTTGAAGCACCGACTCGAAAGAAAGACGAAAACCTTCAGAATGGCAGAAATGATAAAAATTCATCACATGGCGCATTCCTTTAATTCATTAGATACGCTAAATGTAACAAAGCGGGCACGTCCTTAGACTGTTCGTGTAGGCGCACCTGTACTCATAGACGGACAGCCATGTTACATTCTGTTGAAGCTATTGACGATATTAGCGGTGTATGGAATTGAAAATAAAAAGCACACGTTGTGTCACTGACTGAATCTCTCGCACAGTTTTCAATAATACTTCATTCATCTTGATATTAAAATCGATGTCAAGTCGAGCTCGCAATACTGCTGGCTCTGAATTTCTTGAAACAATTTACAAACAGAACCTTAATATCGCATAAGAGGAACAAATGGAATCCAATTCCTCAGACACGCTGGTTCAACGTAGAAATAAATTCAATTCAACAGTCGATTGGCTTTCATAGCCTTTCTCCAACAACTTTACACTTAGGGAACAAATAGTACTTTGCGTAAATCACAGTGCAGGTGGGCCTCAGCTTTTTTAGAGCGACAGACTGCCCTGCTAATTGTTTGCGTCGTAAACTATTTTAGTATTTAAACAGAGCAAGTGAAGGGTAGTGGCATCTTGAGTAAGGGTTATCTTTTTCTTTCATTATTTAAATTCTTTCTTGATTTCTTTCATTTTAAAGGATACACTTGTTGACCATCAAACACTAGTCAACAGACCTGTAAATAGTTTTAGTAAGCTGCTGTGTCATACTTCTGATTGAACACGAGAACTGAGGGGATCACAACATATCCTCTACTTCATATGTGGTCGTAGTTTAGGTTATGTTAGTGGGGGTTATCACAAATAAATAAATAATCAAATCAATCAATAACTTAATGACATCAAACAAAATAATAGGTTTTCGTTGAAGGCTAAAATTAATAAAAATTAACTAGCCCTCTTCAGCGAAGAAAGTAAGAGGGACACTGCGGTGTCAGGCCTGTCCTACTCATCGCATTGTCCTTCTTAACGTAAAGGGACCACATCAACATCGTCTCTTTATATAATACATCAGGTCAGTCAAGTTAGTTGGATGTTAAATCGGCCAAGACCGAGTATCCGAAAACTGCTAAAATGATTTTAAAATGTAGAAGTTCACGTTCCCCTCATAGACGGGCATCGCGTACTTTAGTAATTGTTGAGAAGTTCCATCAAAGCAGAACTGACGAGAATCAGTTCTCTCTGAGTTACTTTAACGCAACAAAAGATGATATCTTGAATCTTGAAGGTGAAGTTATTACAATCACCTGTTGAATAACGCTCCCGCAAATTCAAAAAGAAACGGAATCTGCACAAGAGACGCTTCTAACAAACTCTCACACCACGACAAATGATGTGGAATGAATAGGATAGGAAACCATTGCTTCCCATTTAAATATAAATATAATATGCCGCGATATTGAAACGAAAACATAGGGAGGGGGGGGAAAGGCCTTCAGCTGATAGCTAAATCTCTGAAGACGACACGTCCGATGATAAGTAACGAAAGTCAGAAAAACTATTTTCTGTTACTAATTATTAAATCGCTATTTAATGTGCGATGTGAGTTGACCTGGTTGGTTGTTGTTAAAGTATAGACAGCTGCTTTGTTTATACTTGTATTCTTTATTATTCTTATTCTTGTTGTTATTATTATTATTATTATTATTATTATTTCTTTTTCACGTTCTTAAAAATATTTAAAAACTGTCTTTACGTAATTCCTTTCCTACAACTGGACTCTCGCAACTACAATTTATTATCTACAACTTTGATACACAGTAGTCTGCACAAATCAGAGAAAAGGACATGTTCACAATATAGAAAATTTGTTTCCCCTTTGATTATGAGGATAATTTCAAAAAAGAATGTTCAAAAAATGTGACAAAAAGGTCAAGAAAAATGGAGAACGGGAAAAAAAAAAAAAAAAAAAATTACGAAACGGATGATACTCAAAAGATAAAAAACCTGACTTACTTTAACCGATCGATTGGTGTCAAGAGTATTTAATCGACAATGCTACTTCTTAAAACTCACTCGTAGTGGCTTCCTGTAATGATGAAGTAGCAGAGAGGCCGTTGATATTAATAATCCTGTTGTTATCATATCTTTGAAACAAACGAGAAGAAGGGAAATAAAACTATTTTAATATTCCTACCACTAACCGAAAACTTGAATGACACAAACGAATATGTACAATCTTCTAACAAAGAAACATGTTGTCTCTAGGTTGGTTAGTTTTGGTTTATTGAAATATTCGATTTGCTCGCAGAAATATCAAAATGCTTTCCTTCGCCCTCCCCTAGTGACTACGCACGGCTAATCTTTCGAGCTCTCGGGCTGAGACTATTCATTGGTGACCCAAGACTTCCACGAGGGGATAGATTTGCTTTTCCCGTAAAAGCCAACACAGGAATTCCACTAGCGAAGATGTGCCTCTCTCTTTCCTGACTCCTCGACTGACTTCTCGAAACAGAAGCATACGCCGCCATCTCTGATTCCTTCTCAACTATCCGCATCTCTGCATCTGCCAACCTCTTGTGCGCTGCTACGAGTTTCTTCTTTTCGGCCTCAACTACACCTGACCCAACGCTGAGGTTTGCCTTCTCTTCGGTCAGCCTTCTGATTTCTGCTTCCTTTTGAATTAACTCCGTTTCAAGTCGAGAAATATCACTGTTTGAGAGCATGGCGTCGGCAACCTGTTTTATTGGTATTTGTCTTCTTCTGTAACTTATGAGTCAAATTAATAAACGTTTCTAGGAGGGACAATTTACTAATATAAAAAAGTCATACGAGTTTTCCAATTTCACTGTCTCGGTTTACTATTTCTTCCTTCAAATCTTGGAGTTTTTCTTGCGTTTCGAAGTCGAGGTCAATAGCCCTGTGGATAGGTGAAGTTGAAGGAGATTCCGGATTATCAAATTCTGCAGCGGCATCTTCCATCGCTTTGACAGTTTCTTGGAGGTTCTCACTTCTTTTTGTTTCTTCAAAGAGAAGACGATTTAATTCCTCAATCTTTAGAGCATCAGACATATCAACAGTTTGCATCATCGCCTCTTCTGGTTCAACAGCGTACATTAGTAACGCGAGTTGGAGGTGCATATCAGAACCCAGCTTCTCGATAGATTCTCTCATTTGAGCCTCCTGACGCATGCACTCGGTCAGTCCTCTTCGCATTATGTCGTTGATTTCAAATTCTCTGTTCTTCAGCTTCTGTTCGACGTCATCCGCGCGATGTTTCATTTTGGCCTCATTCTTTCGAGCGACCAAAACCTCTTCCTTCAGTGACGAAACCTGAGAGAACAGTTCGACAACAGACGGCATAGGAGCCTTTGTCTTTCCTTTCTTTGAAGTCTTGTCAGTCAGGTCCTTCAGAAAGTCGGATGAAACGTATTCCTGTTCAAACCTCTTGACTGCCGACATACCTCTAACACGACCTTTGCGCTTTGGAGCTCCGCCCTCACCACCACCACCCCCAGGAACCTGTAGTGTTACTTTAGATGAGGTACCTTCCCCTCCCGGGATCTGCAGAGTGACTGCAGGAGGTGACTTGATACTGTCAGGGAAAGACAGTGTCACCGATGGTGGAGATTTCAGTGCAGCAGGCAACGTTAGGGAAAAACCAGGCGGAGACTTCCTACCTTTAGGCGGCTTTTCAGGGGGCGACTTCGACTTGTGCGATGGTGATTTCAATGCTGGAGACTTTCTCGGGCTCTCACATGATGGAGACTTTCTCGGGCTCTCACCCTCGTCTGTTCTCAATGCAGGCATTTGGTTTTTGTTTGTGGAACTGAAAGAAACTACCGTACAAAATACCGCAAGTATCACTTATTGTTGGAGGTAATCTACTCAAGCCCATGTTTTTGCTGACTTGAATTACGGAGGGAAAACCATGTTACCCATGCGCATTTCTGAGAAAACATAACGAAAGCTTCGTAACATGCTGAATATCAAAAGGAAAAAAACGAAGAGAATAACAAAACAGAGTCCCTGAGGCTAGAGTTCATAATATTTGCTGTTCGTCTAATTTCAGTACTGTTCCCAAACACAAGAACACTAAAAGTAGAAGACAAACTGCTTCATTCATTTTTTGCACCTTTGGAGTCAGAAGGTGATCGCGGCTAGAAACAAATCAAGAAACGAAAAGATAAATACGAAAAAGAATAATTATTTTAACATTCGGAATCAGCAGCAACGTGACGTGCAGTAGCAGAATGCTTACTCATCATTCTACTGACCACAACTATCAGTGAAGTGACAATTTAACATCGAGTTAAACATAACTCTGGTTATGACACAGAATTCAGGCCATCGTGAAAGGTAATTTGTATTTCTTTTAAATTGAGGATAGGAATGAACAGTAAGATAAGAACTATAAACAAAACAGAACAACATCAACTTCTATGCAGCTGACAGGTGTAACCCGAAAACTGTTAATAGTTTCGTTGTATATCACACAGCACTACTATAGCAATACTGTTTATTATATTGTACTCGTCTTCGGATTAAAAAAGAATCCTTCTCTTTGAAGTCCTCATCACGAATAAGATTCAAGTACTGCAAAAATTCTCTATTTTCACGAGGATTTTTCCCGCGAGAATAATTCCTTGCTACGAGGTTTTCGTTTGCCGAGAAGCAATCCAATTAGGACACGACTCGTCCTTTAATATCTCTAATTCATAATCAGGTCTGGTTATCTCCATTCAAGGCACGCTCCCAAAGTTTCGAAGCCTCAGCTTGGAGTCCAGAAAGAAAGTGATCCTCTTCATTGTAAGTATCACCTTTATATATTAACTCGTCTACTAATGACCTGTCTGGCATCTTTGGATCATTCAACAGAAGCTGCTGATGGAGTTTTGTTTGAATTAGAATTCGTAAAATAGGAGCAGCCTTGAAGGCATCCTGTGCATGAGAGAGGTCCGTATTAGCGTCGTCAAGGAGGAGGTGAGATTGAGAAATCTTCTGCTGAGCTTCTTCAATCTTTTGTTTGAATTCATCAGCTCGTAATTTAATCTTTTGAGCTGATTCAATTTCTGATTTTATTGCGGAAGCCAATTTGAAGTTTCGCTGACTGGCAGCTTCCTTCTTTTGAGATTCCAGTTCTGATAAGTCGTCGTCCAGCAGCTTTGAGTTGTCCTCATAAAAATACTGAAGCTCTTGTTGCTGTCGTTCGTACTGATGCTTCGCTGATTCCAACTTGCTGTTAGCAATCTGTAATTTCTTATTTCTGTTGTGAACATCTCTGTCTAAGTCTATTATTCGAATTTCAGGTATCTTATTCTTATAAATTGACTTCAGTCGGCATCGATCTGCAAAGCTGCTGCGGCAGGCCTCAATTTCATTCCTCACATTTTGTTGGAACTCATCGAGTGTCGTGACCTTCGCTTTCATCTCCTCCATTTTGACGACGTTGCTTTCCCGAATTCGGACTTTTTCGGAAAGCTTGTTGTTTTCCCTCAACATTTCGAGTTCCAGATCATCTATTTTTTGGATAGTTGTGAGCATCGTTATCTTCGTTTTCTTTTCAGATTCTCGTTTCTTTGAAGCCAGAAGAAGGATTTCTCCTTCTATATTTCGCCGCTCTCCATCCTTTAGAATTAATCTATCCCTCACGTCTCTTATTCTGCTTTCAAAACTTCTCTCTTCTGCTGCTAAGTCGTCTAATTCAGAAGATGTTACTCGTAACTTGTCTTCCATCTGTTCTACTCGTTGTTGCATAACTTCTTGGAGTCCTCGTTGAGTTCCTCGATGTTCTTCAATATCGGTTTCTATTTCGGAGATGTTCTTTTTGATGATCTCTTTCTTAGCTTCAATAGCCTTTCGACGGTTATCAAAGTGTTCTGGAGAATATTTAGCAATCGATATCTTCGATACGCTCTGCAGTTCTCGAGTTCGGTTCCACTTTTCGAGGCTCCTTAGAAATTCATTTTCGTGAGTAGCCACCTTCTTCAGCCATTCTCTCACTCCCTCAAGAGCTTCAGATATCTCGTCTTGTTTTGTTGTGCCAACAGCCTGCTTGGTAGCAACTGTCGTTTCTATCAGTTGCTGTGTACTCGCCATTCTCTGTTGTAATTCCAACTGCAGTCTTTCCCCTGCTGGGTGAAATCTCGCTTTTATTGAACTGCCCTCAGTCACCAAGTCAACACTTGACGCAACTGGTTTCACACTCGTGAATGAAAATGCAGAACCGCTCTCTGCGGGTGGGACACTAACCGAGGAAGGTGTTGTTGAGGTGAACGAAAATGCACCTTCATTCGTTTCACTTATCTCTGTAGTTGTTTGATGACTTGTGGAAGTAAAGGAAAATGCATTCTCCTTGGGTCTCTGTTTGCATTCGGTCGTTGCTAATTGTGCGGCGGATGATATTTCAGCATCTTTTGTCGGAGTTTCCTCCACCAGAGCGAATGACATTTTTGATGACATCCTTGTTGAGTTTCGCGATCTCTTCTTCGCTCTCAACTTCCCTTCCAATGGAGTTGAACAAAGTGACGGATCGAGTGAAGTACTTCCGGGAGTGGAGATAGGCGTCGAAGTATTCGAAAGAGAAATTGAAGGGAAATTAATAACTCCGACACTGGGGCGAGGGCGAGCAGCCCTGAAGGAACTGTCGAGAGAAAGGCTGCAGGTTGCTGATGTCGGCGTACCAATAGTGGTGTTTGTTTCGGACTGCTCAATTTCTTTTTTTGTAGTTCGAATACCTCCTGCTGTTATTGTTGACTTTCGTGTTCTGCGTCTTCCTGTAAATGGCTGACGACCTTGTGCGTTAGCAGGCTCTGACACGGGTGTGCGAGGCTCACTTTCATCTACTTGCTTGGTCGCTACCGCCACGGGATCTCTTTTCGGACTAGCCGGCCCAGGAAGAACAATTGAAAGACCAGCTCCAGATTGTTTGGATTCCTCCACGTCTCTGTTTTCCGCAGTCTTCATGGTCATCGTTAGACCAGCCATGAGACTGCTCGACATTTGGGAGTTTGAGGACGCTACAGAAGTTGGGTTTGAAACTTCTGCAGTTGTATCAGTTTGGGGAATAGTGGATGATGATATTTGTTTAGTCTCTTTACAAGATGATGAGAGTAATTCATTTTGTGGCTCAGTTTCTATTTCTGTTTCAGGAAGGTCCAAACGAATTGAAATACCCGTCGTAAAATTAGACGTCCTTCGGGATTCTGATATCGGTTCACAGTTTTCAGTTCTCAACAACATCTTTCCCCACGGGAGAGGGAAGTCAACCATTGTGCAGACGGAACCATCTTTGCTGAACTGCTTCCCAATAACTTCTCCCTTCTTCCCATTGAGTTCGGCATCCATTTGAAGACCTCTGGCAACAACAAAGGATCCGATTTCAATATTATTTACTGTCGGAATCATAGTAGCTGTTCGCACAAAGACGTTTTGCTCTTTGAAACTCATCGGCTCTAAATGTTGTCGGGGAGGGTCAAACTTTACTATAATTCTGTGACACTGGTCACCCATCATCACTCCAACACAGAGACCACAAGATCCGTTTAAATATCTCTCACATGTTAAATTGTTTACTTCAACCTTAGCACCCACCTCAACTGGTTCCTTCACACCTTTGTTTGTCTGCTTAGCCATTGGACAGCGGTGTGCTCCGACAGTGATATTCTCCCTGCACAACGGGCACATGAAGGAAGACATCGTTCTGTGTGCCAAGTCATACTGAGAAGAGAATTTTTACAAAATAAAACGCAACGCAAAAACTTGACCGACTTATTATTTTGATGAGATCTAATTATTATCACTTTGAGAGCATCGATTAGACACATCAAAAAAAAAAAAAGTAAATCTCATTTTATAATTCAACAAGGAATAAGGTTTTAAGGTTTTCAAAGAAGCGTGGCCTTTCCCTTAATGTTTTCAAAGGATTTGCAAAAATATTACAAAGATCACAAAGATATTTGTGCTTCACGCCATGCACTTCGGGTCTCTCGGATCTGCTTAATTTCTTTAAGCAAAGAGGAGAAACACTAAACACAATCTACTCCTTAATAATGGAATATCGATATCATTGAGAGAGCAGTTCGGTGTTAAAAAAAAGAACGAGACTTTTTTTTATCATTGTTCATCCCTTATTGAAAAGGGAATAGGTGGTAAAAGAGAAGACAAAAATAAAAGATGAATGAAAATATTACAATACCGGAATGAAAGTGCAAAGTAACATTCATACAAATCTAACAGAAATCAGATAACTCAGACTCACAATGTTAACACATCGCGTGCTTGAACACCTGTCTCCTTAATTCATAAATACCACCGCGTGATATCCATTACATGAAAGTTTAGTTAAAGAATCGAGTCACCGACGACGTTTGCAGAAAGTTTCACTGCACAAAGAGAGACTGTAGAGTCACAACAGGTTGGTATCGTAACTATCCTGCATGCATGACAAGAATAAGATCCAGCAACTTGACAAATGATGTCAAACTGAATGCTACCATTCATATCAGGAAGTCGATATCCAGAATGCGAGGTGCGCTTGTTAAAGTCTCCAATCTTACGAGAAAGTTAGAAAGCTTACTTTTCAAGATCGAGTCACTAACAAAGAGGGGGGTAGATGACCGCTTGTTGTCGTCAACATCCCAGACCAAATCTTCTACAGAGAGATGATTGGAAACTTATCATTCGAGGGACCCCTTTGAAGTGGAATTTCCGTCTTGAAAGCTTTAAATACTCTCGACAACGAGGACAGGAAAACTGAAGGATTTCAAATTCAATCCGTACCTTGAGATCTGAGATCTGCTACTTCTTCACCAATAATAACTTCACAATTAAATGAAACGCACAAGACACTTTCACATTACCTGAAGTGAGTATCACAAAATAAAAAGAAGAAGGGATCCACCTTCTTTGAAACGTTAGTAATTGGAGAGAGTCAGAAATAAAAAAGCGGAAGTACTTTTATTAAAATGATGGAAGGATTGAAGGGAGATGTGGTGGGGCAGTTTGCAGTGACATGAATGTCACAAGAGTCAGGTCTCATCTTAATCAGATGCGAATATCATAATTAAAGAATGAGAATATTGTAACTCCCTTCGTTTCTTATTCTTCGGCATCAATCGGCTCAAGCACCCCGTTGATCTTCATTCCTTCACATAAACCAGGAAGGATTTCGCTACCAAATTTATTAAGAGGAACAATGTACGCTAGATTCAGGTCTGGTCCAGTGCTTCCGTGGAACTCGAGTCTCTTCGTCATGTTCGTAATTAAGTTTGCGTATTGCGGGTCCTTTGACAAGTCGTGTGATTCAGAGATGTCGTCGACTACGTTAAACAGGCAATGAGGAATGCAAGACTTCGTTCCACTGCCTTCTCCGCTTGGTGCACGGCACTGGTTGCCCTGCTTCTGACCACCAGACTCCCCGAAAGGTGTCGCAGTTGCCGACAACTCTGGCCACTTGAGAATACGCGTGTCACCGACGTTACCTTTGCTCGTGATGATCAGCTTGAAGTCACCCATTCGGATTGATGTCACATTCTCACTGAAGTATTGGTTGGCAACCTGGTGCACTACTTCGCTTCTCGGAGAAGCCTCGTTTGCGAAAATCGCAGGCAGAAGGTTGTGTCCATCAGGAAGGCGAGGTCCAGTGTTTGCAGGAATGCTACCCCCAGCAACACCCTCAACGAATACTTTGTACCAATCAGAAGAGTGTGCCAACCCATCCCAGTTGGTACCACGACGTGACTCAGGTACGAGTCCACCAGAAATGAAAGATTCCACACGAACCCCTCCTTCCCAGAAACTGTGCTTTCCACCTCTCAATGGAAAGTTGGTGGTGTGGGCCAGTGGACCTCCGTTATCAGAAACAACAACAATCAAAGTATTGTCCCACATGTCATTTGAGTGCAAAGCTGCCGTGATGTTAGCAAAGGACCAGTCGAGTTCAGTCATCACAGCAGACTGCGCCTTGTAAGTATCATTCACAACATACGGATACATATCAACAGTGCTGCAGTGAGCCTGAATACCGAGATTTAAACCGACACCGCGTGCCAAATGCACATTTTGCGGAGCGTAGTAAAGGTACAAGGACTCGTCTTGTGTTACGGACTTGATGATTTTCACGGCCTCTGCAGTAAACACATTCGTCGAGTAAGTCCCGTTCACAGACGTGTCGGCACCTTTGATTGCAGTCAGCGTGCTGTTTGAGAAATCAAATGCCCTGAAGTCAGGACTCAGATCCTTGCACGAAGTACTCAGAGGAGCCCAGTGATAAAACAAGTCAGCATTGGCTGCCAGGTAGTAACCAAGAAACGTATCAAATCCTCTTTCTGTTGGGCTGCATTCCTTCTTTGCAAATCCGACATCCCACTTGCCGATTGCGTGGGTGCGGTATCCGTTGTCTTTCATGAGCTGAGGGATGAGTGTGAAGTTCCTCGTGCAGTGATCTTCGTCCCGAGTCATGTCGTAGAAACCAGCTCCCCAAGGATACCTTCCCGTCATCAAACTCGCACGTGAAGGAGAGCAGATCTTAAAGGTATAGTAAGAAGTCAACCTCACTCCTTCCTTAATGAGTTGATTCATTTTCGGTGTCTTTACTGCATAGTCGTTGTGGACACCAATGTCATTGTATCCCAAGTCATCGACAACAATCTGCACAATGTGAGGCTTCTTCGCTGAAACAACAAACGCTCCAAGCAGGAGGGTCAAAAGGGTTCTCATGTTATTTTTGTTCTGAAGGTGGAAGAGTTGAGGTTGTTTCGTGTTCCTTATTACAAAGTTCGCGAACATTAATATCTAACTGGTTCGAAGAGGAACCAGTCTCACTAAGCAAATTCCCTGAAGTATATTGAATAAGTGAGATAGTCAGTTAGGTAAAGTAATTAGATTTATTTATTTATTTATTAAAAGATATAAAATAATTCGATCTCGTTGAGAGCAGTTCGGTGTTAAAAAAAAGGAACGAGACTTTTTTTTATTATTGTTCATCCCTTATTGAAAAGGGAAAAGGAAAAAGAGAAGACAAAAAAGAATCGGCAAATTTCACTTTTTTATTTACTCACCCACACTTTTATTTGTTTGTGCGCAACCGGTAGAAAATCCTAATGAAGGAATAGGTAGTTACGCTGCCACAATTATCTTTCTACCGAACAATGGGATTGTAGGTACAAAAATAAAAGATGAATGAAAATATTACAATACCGGAATGAAAGTGCAAAGTAACATTCATACAAATCTAACAGAAATCAGATAACTCAGACTCACAATGTTAACACATCGTGTGCTTGAACACCTGTCTCCTTAATTCATAAATACCACTGCATTGTGATATCCATTACATGAAAGTTTAGTTAAAGAATCGAGTCACCGACGACGTTTGCAGAAAGTTTCACTGCACAAAGAGAGACTGTAGAGTCACAACAGGTTGGTATCGTAACTATCCTGCATGCATGACAAGAATAAGATCCAGCAACTTGACAAATGATGTCAAACTGAATGCTACCATTCATATCAGGAAGTCGATATCCAGAATGCGAGGTGCGCTTGTTAAAGTCTCCAATCTTACGAGAAAGTTAGAAAGCTTACTTTTCAAGATCGAGTCACTAACAAAGAGGGGGGTAGATGACCGCTTGTTGTCGTCAACATCCCAGACCAAATCTTCTACAGAGAGATGATTGGAAACTTATCATTCGAGGGACCCCTTTGAAGTGGAATTTCCGTCTTGAAAGCTTTAAATACTCTCGACAACGAGGACAGGAAAACTGAAGGATTTCAAATTCAATCCGTACCTTGAGATCTGAGATCTGCTACTTCTTCACCAATAATAACTTCACAATTAAATGAAACGCACAAGACACTTTCACATTACCTGAAGTGAGTATCACAAAATAAAAAGAAGAAGGGATCCACCTTCTTTGAAACGTTAGTAATTGGAGAGAGTCAGAAATAAAAAAGCGGAAGTACTTTTATTAAAATGATGGAAGGATTGAAGGGAGATGTGGTGGGGCAGTTTGCAGTGACATGAATGTCACAAGAGTCAGGTCTCATCTTAATCAGATGCGAATATCATAATTAAAGAATGAGAATATTGTAACTCCCTTCGTTTCTTATTCTTCGGCATCAATCGGCTCAAGCACCCCGTTGATCTTCATTCCTTCACATAAACCAGGAAGGATTTCGCTACCAAATTTATTAAGAGGAACAATGTACGCTAGATTCAGGTCTGGTCCAGTGCTTCCGTGGAACTCGAGTCTCTTCGTCATGTTCGTAATTAAGTTTGCGTATTGCGGGTCCTTTGACAAGTCGTGTGATTCAGAGATGTCGTCGACTACGTTAAACAGGCAATGAGGAATGCAAGACTTCGTTCCACTGCCTCCTCCGTGTGGCGCACGGCACTGGTTGCCCTGTTTCTGACCACCAGACTCCCCGAAAGGTGTCGCAGTTGCCGACAACTCTGGCCACTTGAGAATACGCGTGTCACCCACGTTACCGTTGCTCGTAATGATCAGCTTGAAGTCACCCATTCGGATTGATGTCACATTCTCACTGAAGTATTGGTTGGCAACCTGGTGCACTACTTCGCTTCTCGGAGAAGCCTCGTTTGCGAAAATCGCAGGCAGAAGGTTGTGTCCATCAGGAAGGCGAGGTCCAGTGTTTGCAGGAATGCTACCCCCAGCAACACCCTCAACGAATACTTTGTACCAATCAGAAGAGTGTGCCAACCCATCCCAGTTGGTACCACGACGTGACTCAGGTACGAGTCCACCAGAAATGAAAGATTCCACACGAACCCCTCCTTCCCAGAAAGTGTGCTTTCCACCTCTCAATGGAAAGTTGGTAGTGTGGGACAGTGGACCTCCGTTATCAGAAACAACAACAATCAAAGTATTGTCCCACATGTCATTTGAGTGCAAAGCTGCCGTGATGTTAGCAAAGGACCAGTCGAGTTCAGTCATCACAGCAGACTGCGCCTTGTAAGTATCATTCACAACATACGGATACATATCAACAGTGCTGCAGTGAGCCTGAATACCGAGTCCCATACCGACACCGCATGCCAAGTGCACATTTTGCGGAGCGTAGTAAAGGTACAAGGACTCGTCTTGTGTTACGGACTTGATGATTTTCACGGCCTCTGCAGTAAACACATTCGTCGAGTAAGTCCCGTTCACAGACGTGTCGGCACCTTTGATTGCAGTCAGCGTGCTGTTTGAGAAATCAAATGCCCTGAAGTCAGGACTCAGATCCTTGCACGAAGTACTCAGAGGAGCCCAGTGATAAAACAAGTCAGCATTGCAGGCCTGGTAGTAACCAAGAAACGTATCAAATCCTCCTTCTGTTGGGCTGCATTCCTTCTTTGCAAATCCGACATCCCACTTGCCGATTGCGTGGGTGCGGTATCCGTTGTCTTTCATGAGCTGAGGGATGAGTGTGAAGTTTTTCGTGCAGTGATCCGTGTCCCGAGTCATGTCGTAGAAACCAGCTCCCCAAGGATACCTTCCCGTCATCAAACTCGCACGTGAAGGAGAGCAGATCTTAAAGGTATAGTAAGAAGTCAACCTCACTCCTTCCTTAATGAGTTGATTCATTTTCGGTGTCTTTACTGCATAGTCGTTGTGGACACCAATGTCATTGTATCCCAAGTCATCGACAACAATCTGCACAATGTGAGGCTTCTTCGCTGAAACAACAAACGCTCCAAGCAAGAGGGTCAAAAGGGTTCTCATGTTATTTTTGTTCTGAAGGTGGAAGAGTTGAGGTTGTTTCGTGTTCCTTATTAAAAAGTTCGCGAACATTAATATCTAACTAGTTCGAAGACGAACCCCAGGAGGGCGAAGTCGTTGCGATGTAACCATCCATGAGTCTCACTAAGCAAAAGTATCAAAAAAGAAATTCCCTGAAGTGTATTGAATAAGTGAGATGGTCAGTTAGGTACAGTAATTAGATATAAAATGCTTTCAGGAAATCAAAAAGAATATTTAAAAACGTTGGCAGAGTGGACTGTTTACTACGAGAAGTCAGCTGAGGAAATCAGTGACTAATGTGTAGTATTATTCGATTCTTTATCCACTCCAATACGCACTATAGGCATTGGCTACGAAGACACTATTGACGCCCATTAAACGAGATGGCGAGGATCTCTGTTTATCTTTTTATTTTTTGATTGCAATTGTAACCAACTTCCGGAAATACAAGAACCAGAATGCAGTGATAAGAGTTTTTTCGAAACAAAACACTTTACTATCAAAGTCGGATGAACAAAGGGAAAGATCAAAGTAAAAGTAATAACGTTACAATACCAACCAGATAATAGAATTGAGTAACAATTCCACGATGAGGGAGGCAAGACTCATCACAATAAAATCTGCAGCTGCCTAACTCACAGACCACGCACTCGGATTACTGAGCCATTCACCAAATCAGCTTTGTCCTCCCACGGCAGCACTTGTCCAGCAGAAAGTATAGAAACTGATTGGCTGCAGAACTTTTGATATTTATTGTAACACATTGTCACTGAAGAGAGCATTTATTGTCAGCAATACAATGCTGAAATACTGACGACTCTCGGCGAGGTGGTCCTCACCAAGCATCCGCAGGAAAGATTTCAAAAAAAAAAAAAAAAAAAAAAAAAAAAAAAAAGGGGAAACGATGGGAATCATTTTGAAAAAACTAATTTTATAAATCTCAAAAACGTAATTCAGAACTCACTCTCGATGAGCAAGTTAGTAAACCGATATTTATAATTCTTTCAAATCTACCGGCTCAAGCACCCCGTTGGTCTTCATTCCTTCACACATTGCTGGAAGGAGCTCGTTTCCAGTAGCGACGTACGCTATATTAGGATTTGGTCCAGTGCTTCCGTGGAACTCGAGTCTCTTCGTCATGTTCGTAATTAAGTTTGCGTATTGCGAGTCCTTTGACAAGTCGTGTGATTCAGAGATGTCGTCGACTACGTTAAACAGGCAATGAGGAATGCAAGACTTCGTTCCACTGCCTCCTCCGTGTGGCGCACGGCACTGGTTGCCCTGTTTCTGACCACCAGACTCCCCGAAAGGTGTCGCAGTTTCTGACAACTCTGGCCACTTGAGAATACGCGTGTCACCGACGTTACCGTTGCTCGTAATGATCAGCTTGAAGTCACCCATTCGGATTGACGTTACATGTTCAGTGAAGTATTGGTTGGCAACCTGGTGCACTACTTCGCTTCTCGGAGAAGCCTCGTTTGCGAAAATCGCAGGCAGAAGGTTGTGTCCATCAGGAAGGCGAGGTCCAGTGTTTGCAGGAATGCTACCCCCAGCAACACCCTCAACGAATACTTTGTACCAATCAGAAGAGTGTGCCAACCCATCCCAGTTGGTACCACGACGTGACTCAGGTACGAGTCCACCAGAAATGAAAGATTCCACACGAACCCCTCCTTCCCAGAAAGTGTGCTTTCCACCTCTCATTGGATAGTTGGTAGTGTGGGACAGTGGACCTCCGTTATCAGAAACAACAACAACTAACGTGTTGTCCCACATGTCATTTGAATGTAAGGCTGCTGTGATGTTGGAGATTGCCCAGTCGAGTTCGGTCATCACAGCAGACTGCGCCTTGTAAGTATCATTCACAACATACGGATACATATCAACAGTGCTGCAGTGAGCCTGAATACCGAGTCCCATTCCAAAACCGCATGCCAAATGCACATTTTGCGGAGCGTAGTAAAGGTACAAGGACTCGTCTTGTGTAACGGACTTGATGATTTTCACGGCCTCCTCAGTAAACACATTCGTCGAGTAAGTCCCGTTCACAGACGTGTCGGCACCTTTGATTGCAGTCATCGTGTTGTTTGAGAAATCAAATGCCTTGTAGTCGGAACTCAGATTTTTACATGAGCTAGTCAAGTAGGTCCAGTGGTAAAACAAGTCAGCATTGCAAGCTAAGTAGTAACCAAGAAACGAATCAAATCCTCTTTCTGTTGGGGTGCATTCTTGCTTGGCAAATCCGACATCCCACTTGCCGATTGCGTGGGTGCGGTATCCGTTGTCTTTCATGAGCTGAGGGATGAGTGTGAAGTTCTTTGTGCAGTGATCTTCGTCCCGAGTCATGTCGTAGAAACCAGCTCCCCAAGGATACCTTCCCGTCATCATACTCGCACGTGTGGGAGAGCAGATCTTAAATGCATAATAAGAAGTCAACCTCACTCCTTCCTTAATGAGTTGATTCATTTTCGGTGTCTTTACTGCATAGTCGTTGTGGACACCAATATCATTGTATCCCAAGTCATCGACAACAATCTGCACAATGTGAGGCTTCTTCGCTGAAACAACAAACGCTCCAAGCAGGAGGGTCAAAAGGGTTCTCATTTTTGCGAATAGTGTGGCTGCAATGAAAATAATGATAACAATCGAATAACTGACCCAATTGCTGTTCTTACAAAAAGTAAAGGCTGAAATACTTCCCTGAAGGAAATGAAATAAAAAAACTTCTGAAGCAGTTGATTTACGAAGAACTTATTGCAGAATATCATAAAAAGTGTCGCAATTGATTACTCTCACTTAAGAGGTCGTCGGGTTGCTGGACAAAACACAAAACAATGCCTCGGGAAAGGGAAAGAAGAAGCAAAGTCCTGACGAAACACAAAGTAGACCGAAGGACAGTGAACAGCAATAGTTGTAAATTTATTGCGACTAATGAGGGGCCAATAGATTGCAATGAGAAATCGAAAAAGAAATATACACCACACAATAATACTTCACCTCGAAACAGCAGGTTACTAATTCTTGAATAAATAGACCCGTCAGCAGTATTGAAAGCCAGCCAACATTTGAAAGAAAAGCCTTCGAACAAAAGAGTCTGACGGGACTTATTAAATTCAAAAATAAATTCCGATAATTAACTGCTGTTGAATAAATAAGAATCTCTCAAACGTGTGGTGTCGGTTCAATAATGTCAGAAGTCGTAAGTCAGCAGGGCTGCAAGACTCTGAAGCAACAAATAACAATTTAGCATTTGATCACAACTGGGAAATGCTTCCCAAAGCCTCAATGCTATTAAGAAACGAACAGCAAATGGAAAAATATTTCTATCCTCACAAAAGCCTAAAACTGTTTTATTGACTAACCTCTCAGTTGTTGTCTGTTAATTCAATCACAGGAGGTGTTTTTTATCATAAAACAGGCCAGAAACAAATAGTAAGCAACTAAACAGAAAAAAACGACAAACGAAAACAGAAAAAAACGAAAAGGAAAAGCAAAAGATATAACTGTAAAAAGTTTATATTGCACTGACAGAGGCAAAAGTATCCAACCACTTGTGATTGCGATCGAGCTTTTCTTTCTCACTCGCAATTGAAGGAGAAAGAAGCTCACAGAAAGCATGGAGGTATCACAAGTGGGTTCGAACGATAGTGTTAGGCCAGAATGTTATCTAACAGCGTCTAATTATTCTACAATAAGACTTTTAAGTATAACACATCTTTGTAGATACTCACAACAAGCTGTGGTACAAAGTCCAGGACAGAAGTACGATTAAGTATATCACAGTGTGAACAAACCGATAAATACGTTGCCAACTTCTATCTCGTCGGTGTTGATGAATTCTTGGATGAGCTGGCTTTTTGCAATCGCCTGTTTGTTAATTATTATTTAATAAAATATTGAAGACAATAATAACACTTTTCATAAACTGCACAAATTGTGACAGGAAACCATAACATACCCGAGTAGGATATCAGGAAGTAATCGTTTACCACGAACTACTTCGTAATCAGACATGCCGCGATACACTTGGTGAACCATTTGCTCTACTCCTCGAAGTTTTAAATAAAACCCTTTGTCGTGAAGCGCTACCTTCTCGCAATCAGTGCGATTTCTTTTTACTGGCCATATTGGAGATATAGTCCACGGCATTCCTGTTGCTGAAGGAGGTTCTTCTTCTTGTAAGATAGTTTGTAGATGGATTGTCCCGCCAACTATCCAAATCTCAGCCCAGTAAGGACCGGGAGCTATGCGAATGATCCACCGTTCTCGACGGGTTCCGGAAAGAGAATGAGCGCCAATCCACTTTCGAGCTCCATCAGCGAAGACAACTTCTAAATCATCGCTGTCGATATCTTCGACTCTCCCTTCCTTCTCGTAATACTTTGCTACACTTGATGATCCTCCACTAATGTCAGATCCTTCTGGTCCAGTCTTTGATGAACCTCCGACACTTGGTGTTACACGAACTGTAGCACCCAACTCCTTTCCGTCTTCATTCCATCGAACTCCAACTGTTACACTTCTGAGACATTGTTCTGTGAATCGAATTGGAATCTTTCCATGTTTCTCAACATAAGATCGAAGGAAGAATAAAACATAATGAACACCATGCTGTCCAAGATGAGAGTACCAAGTCTTACAAACAGTTGTGAGTGACATAACATTTGAAAGAGAAATGTAATCAAAGATCAGAGGGAAGGCGAATGTCGGAATTACAGTACGCGGTTCGGTACCTGCAGCTTCAGGAAGTGGTATCGTTGAAGCCAATGTAGAGATGCTGATGGCAGTAGCTGGAAGATGTGATCTGAAGTCCGCCTGAAATGCTCCAAAACAGGCTGTTTCTAACGCCATCATACCTCCTCTAATATCTCGTTCTTCATTAGCAACCATTGCTGTGGCATGCAAACTATCAGACTTTGCGATTACATAGGACAGCTCACTAGCCTTCTCATAAAAATATAAATCAGTTGATGAGTCAGAATCTTCATCGCACTCTAACTCTTTATCAGTTTGGTGGATTGAAACCTCCTCAATTCGGGTATCAGGTCTCGTGTGTGATGATCCCATTTCTGTTGTTCCTTCGTAATGAAAATAGTTATTATTAATACTCTCTCCAAGAATTCACTGAACGCAGCTCGCACTGTAATTTCATATTGCTGTACTGAAATAAGTAAAAAACTTCCAACAGTAACTAAAAGTTAACAACAGTTGTAAAGAAAAGATGAATCTGAGTAGTGTTTTAATATTTGTTTTATTGACAACCAGACAGCCCCAAGGACTGAGGACTCGTTTGTGTACTATCCGTGTTGAGTGAAACACTGACAATAGCCTTCTGTCTCACTATTCGGTGTCACTACTGCAGCACCGATGAGTCCAGTGAGCATACCACCTCCAGCAGCAAGTGGCACCAGTGGTGATGGTAGTCCACTTGCTAAAACTGCTGCCCCTCCCAGAAACCCTCCTCCAACAGCACCGGCTCCAACAGCTACAGCCTTTCTAAAATCTGCACAAGGTGATTCCCGACTGCATCTTCGGTACTCACAATCTAAAACCCCCGGAACATTTCTATTGTAGCAGATTTTACTCGCCGAAGGCATGCTGTGTGTGTAACATTTGTACTTTTCAACTGCTGTGAATTACTTAAAGTTGACGGCAGACAAGAGAACAGAAAACACACAACTCACAAGGCGAGGAACCATTTCTACAGAGAGATGAGAACTAATAAAGTGTTAAATGTATTTCGATCGAAGGAACCAGAACCCTCCCAAGAGTCGTTATTACTTTCACTCATTTGGTAGGATGTGAAGCTGTGAACAAGACTTCTCATCAAAGTCTAACAAATAATATTACTCACTACTCAGAACACCAACTAAGGAAAACTGAAAAATTTCTGTGACAAGCATTCTCCTCCTTTTTTCCACTCTGAGCCCTTTTTCTTTTCACAGGAAGGCTTTCTCTACGACGTTTAGCATGCCACTAGTTCCAGTGAATAACTCGACCAAGAGCATATGTTTAGAGGAACTCACAGTGTGTGTCTCAAGATCAAGATTGCGTAATTTGATATTATTACTTTGGAATGTTAAAAAGGAAAAAGAAAAGCTATTCTCCCATTTTATTTTAAATGAAATAAATCCATTCGACGGAGTGAACACTTTGATATCATACGCGTGAGTTACTAATTTAAAATCACCTTTTTAAGGAAGCTAAGAAACAAAGACAATTGATATTGAGATGCTGAGAGAGACTTCAGTCCTTCTCGGAGTGACTCCGCACGCACATCGAGATATTTGCCTTTCGGAAAACATTCTTTTTGTGGTGTTTTTTTTTTCAATCATGTCAAATGTGATTGTTACAACAACAATCTCACAATAATTTCCACCCAGTTTGTGATACAAAGTTTGAAAAAGAGAAAAATAATTTTTTTTTTTTTTTTTTTTTTGGAAAACGGAAAAGAACGGAAAACGAAGATGATCAATTTTCTAACGCACGCAGACCTATTATCTGGAACAACGCTCGCTTAGTAAAAAGAGGAACCAGCCTACTGAAGCAGTGATAATATTATCAAACTAACGTTCGATCCAAACCTGCATATTAACTGAGGACTGCCATGTAAAGAGGGAACATAAAATAGCAAAGCGGATGAAGTCCAATAATGAGGCTACCATACAATAGATTTTCTTGAGTAGTTACTTAACAAAATGATCATATGATTCTCATAGGGAATACAGGAAGGTAGCGGAGGTAACTAAAATTCCTCCGAAAACGAATACAAATGTCGGTTGGAATCCAAACAACCACCAGGAAACGATGGCCACCAAGATGATGGAAAACGCCTTGGCAAAACCTTTGAGGACGTTATCAGCGAATTTAACGCACATGGCGACGATGATTCCTCCTGCAGCCTGGAGTACAACAATGGCCCAGGTGAATACATCAAATCCTTGAAAGAAATAAAGTTCCTGTCCAACTACAGTCACTGTTTGATATGTTGACATGTAGTAACCAGCAATCCCAAACAGAAATGAGAACCAAGAGAGGAAGATGTTCCGCATCCAAAGATCCACTTCATCAGATCTTTCATCTTTCTTTAGTAGTTTTTCAAAGTAAACACCTCCAAAGGAAGCAGCCATAGCACCAACGAAGGTACAGATTAATCCAAAAGTAACATTCTGTTCCTTATTACTATTATCACTTGACTTCGATCCATTCCATGAACATAAAATAATCCCAAGAGCTAAAGTGATTAGTGCGATCCATTTCGTGACAGAGAATTTGCTACCGAGAAGTACTATCGACCACCCAGCAGTCAATAATACCTTAGACTGCGTACACAATTGAAATAGCGTCACTTCCATGTTAGCGAGTGCGTAGTAAATCAACCCCGATGCTAAAGTATAAAAGCAGGCAGGGACGAAACACTGAAGACACGATTTGCGATGATTTGTTACTTCCGATGTGATGGCAGCAATAGCTCCACGACTATCAGTAAGTTGTACCAAAATTAAGGAAATTATTATTTTCATGATTTCGGTGCATATCACCACCGAGGCCGGGATGAAAGGGTCACCTGTCTTCATCCCAGCAGCGTACCTGGTTATTAATACAAGCGATGCATTCTGAAATACTAATGCAAGCAGACTTAGATACCCTGCAAGTTTAATATTCAGCCCGCCACTTGGTTTTGGTGCATCCTCTCCTGGTCCTTTCTCGACGTGATAATTATTATTTTCATTGAGATTCTCAGACCCGTTTTCTAAATCAATAGTCTTGTGTGATCCATCCATCGTTGTTATGATACTGAAGAGTTGAGAAAGTTATTATTTGAGTTTACTTGTTAGTTAGTTAGTGTGGGGTCTATTGCAGCTCTTCGATGCCCAATAAAAACTTCCGACACCAACTTTGCCAATAGAAATGATGATACTCAAAAGAAGTCAAACGCGTGTTCGCTTCGTGGAAGCTGCGTCACGTACTCAATTTGCGCGTGGATAACACAGCGGCAGTACCCCCTAAGTTTATTTTTATAAAATGAATTTAATGAAATAAGAGATAATGAAAACTCTGAAATGCCCCCTTTTTCCCTAAATTATTAAATAAATTGTTCTACAACTCCTTATGACTTCATATTGTCGTCTTATTGCTTTGGGAAGATTAATTATTTTTAAGATTTTCTCAACTAGCTTCATAAATGGAAGATCTGTACCACCGTTTACTCCCGTTGAGGAAGAAACAAAACAACTGCCAGCAAAGATAGATATGGTGTGTTTATTTTTATTTTTCTTTTTTTTTTTTTACCTCTTTTTTTATTTTATTTGTTACTCTAGATCCATTACCCCAATCACATTTCATAAAATACAGGTGGACCTCCTTATCTGACAAAATCACAACAGCAAAACCCTGCTATGCGAACCCATTCGTCAAAAGCAGGATAGAAATTCGTGTCGTATCCTTCTTGCTAGTCCGATACAGCTCTACAGCTGAGACAACAACAGTACTTGCCGGTACTATACGTACACTAAAACATACGGGTAAGGTTCCAAATAGGAACCTGCATCATAAACGCTACACTCCAAAATTCATTCGAAAAAGAGGAAAAGTATATTAAATATAAAACGAAAAGACAGAGGGGGGGGACTCGACACCAGAATTACTTGTGAAGCAAGCTGAAGTAAGTTTTCGCCGACGACAGGTTACTTCGTGAGAAGACCAACAATTGGTGTCGAGATGTCCTATTTTAGTGTTGTCGAATATGGGGATTCGAGGGGAGGGAACAAAATATTTTTTAGAAATGGTTTTAAAGATTGTTTTCATCAGTTAGATCCACGCTCATCATCCATGGCGGAAACATCAGTCGAGTTGATTCTGTCATCTCCCTTTGGTCCTCTGTTTTATTTTATTAAGATTAATTTATCAGATGAAGGTAACAATGAATGTGAACTACACATACCCGTGACCCTTGTGGGTTCCCTGGGGTACCATTGATCTGTCAACTCCATGTCCTTTAGCAGTCTCCTTGTATTCAGGGACGTGCTTGTTGGTCTCCTTGTGCTCCTGGACTTCGTCACGGGATGGCATTTTTTTTTTTGTGGAGTTTTTAAAAGTTTGGAACAAAATGCTGTCGAAAATAATTAAGTGTGTTCTCAACCATCCGAATTACTCTTAAATACCTTCCTCATCGAACCCTTTGGGATGTTGTTGTTGTTTACCTTTCTTCACAAATCACACAAAGCTCTCATACCTCTGTAAAGACAAGATGATTTATTATTTAAGCGGTAACTAACAACAGCTTCTTGCGAGCATTGGGTGGCATTTGGTTAAAGAAATTTATCTCTTTTTACCCGCCTTTGGTGTTGGTTTCCTTTACTTCTGTTCAAAAAAAAAACTTTTTCTTTTTTTTTTTTTTTTTCTACCTTCGAGATTCAGAACGGCATACCCTCCGCAGTCACCTGCTGACGGAATAAGTCGTTTGATTCGAGTGCAGTGTTTGAAAAAATACATCGTAGGCAACACATCTTAAATAGTAGTTTAGTATGTGAGTGCCTCGTGTTTATTTACACTTCAAACAATAAGGAAAGGCTTATTCGCTGGAACGAATTGATGAAGCAACAAGAACGACACTGTCCCTTCCTATCCACAATTTAATAACAATAAAACCAGTCGAAAGGAATTACAGTTTTGACAAAAACATCAATCGCACGCTAACACATAAGCTGATATTTCCATAACTGGTTTTCTGTCACGACGAAGGTTTTGAACCAACGCCTTAACGGGATGATCTCAAAAAACACAAATGATGGAAACGAAACATTTTTTTCTTTTTTATTGTTTTTTTTCTCTTCACCAAATACGACATCTAAAGTAGATTACTTACCACCTGCTACAATACGATAACCACAGCACTGGGGGACACAAATACAAGAAATGATAAAATGTAAAAATAACCAAATAAAGCTTTTCAGGGGGCCAAGCTGATGAGGGAGTCGCGATAGAAAACAATAATGCAACTATTGTATTAAATTTGTTATAATTTAGTCACTCATCCTTTCTTTTTTTTTTCCTTCTTTTTTCCCTTTTTTTTTCTTTTTTTTTTTTCGACAAAACAAAACTTTTTGGAAATCTGCCATCCAACCATGCAGTAAACGAATGAACTGATGGAAATGTTGCAACAGTTCGTTTGCGCAGTTCGTTAACATAAAAATATGAAATCAATTTTCTTCCGAGTTCGGAGAGAGGTGGTAGTCCTACTCTACACGAATGAAATAAATTGTATGAAATTAATCAAATCATCTTTTTGTTAGTCCGATAAAATATTTATAGTGAAATCCAATCCTTTAAATACCATTCACTTCTCAGTTTAGTTTGTTGAGGAAGTCGATCATTCCATTGAAACGGGCAAACACCTTCTTCGCGCCAGCCTGTGTTATTTTTATTATTCTAAATCAGAACTTTATGAAAATAAATAGAAATTAGAAAAACTAACAAACCTCAACAGCGAAGGCTGGAAGTGATCCGGAAACATCGAGAGCGATGACTTCAGTAATGTGACAAGTAGTTGGTGAAGTTGGAACAACAACGTATCCCTGAGCGTTCATCTGAGCTCTTGTAAACGAAGAAGATTCTGGTGCTTTAGGATGAGTAGTTGAGACAGTTCCAATAACGAGAGGGTTCTCGAGGGTTTTGTCAAACTTCTTACGGCCTGCAACATCCATTTCTGGAAATTCTCCCTCGACTTTGAATTCCTTGCAGTCTTCTGGTGTTAGAAGTCTTCTGACGATGTGAGTCACAACTTCCCTTCTTGTGATACCCCAGACAGGTGAGTGAAAGTTGACGTAAAGAATTCTTCCACCATCAGAACCATAATCCTCAAGTACGTTGTAAGCGTCGAGCATCTTATCGAACTGACGCTGAGCCTTTGGAGCAGCTTCGATGAGTTCTCTCGTGAATTGTGTGAGTGAACAGTTCACAGGACCAGAGAACTTTGTGATTTTGTGACCACCATTCCAGTCAACGTCTTGGTATTCCCATTTGATACCTTTCTCTTCTTTAATGAGAACCCAATTAGGAGAGCTGCGGAGTTCAAGAACCTTCTTTACCTGTGCTGGTAGTTGTCCATCATCCACTGCAGGTGGAGGTATTTCTCTCGGTTCTATAATAGAGACAGTTGGAGTCTTTGTCGCTGAACTACCTGCGTCGACTATTGGAAGAACTGATTTACGTTGCATTCTACGAATTACTAATGCGATCCCATGTGAAAGTAACATCAGAATAGCAACCTTCAGACCATTCCTTGCGACAAATCCAATCACACCATCCTTCACTCCTTGTGGGATTAGCTGAAGAACATTCAACACAGTTAGTACTGCTACGAAAATCCTCATTTTCTGTTGGTCTTCTTCCATTCTTGCTAGCGTGTCATTAGTTCCTTCCACAAGTTGAGTGCACTTTTGTACGGCGCCTAAGATCGGCCCGTTAGTACGTCTTCGGGAGGTGACGCTCACGATATCAGTCTCTCCACCGCAGCTCTGCCAATCGCAGTCGTCGTCAGACATGTTGTTCGTAAAAGTAATCTGATTCATGATAACATAATAATAGTAATACAGAGATCAGTAGATCATTAGACCAGTAGATCATTAGACCAGTAGATCATTAGACCAGTAGATCATTAGACCAGTAGATCATTAGACCAGTAGATCATTAGACCAGTAGATCATTAGACCAGTAGATCATTAGACCAGTAGATCATTAGACCAGTAGATCATTAGACCAGTAGATCATTAGACCAGTAGATCATTAGACCAGTAGATCATTAGACCAGTAGATCATTAGACCAGTAGATCAGTAGATCATTAGACCAGTAGATCATTAGACCAGTAGATCATTAGACCAGTAGATCATTAGACCAGTAGATCAGTAGATCATTAGACCAGTAGATCATTAGACCAGTAGATCATTAGACCAGTAGATCATTAGACCAGTAGATCATTCCCTAAACAACATAAAAACTTTTCCAGTCAATTCAAAATTGTCTTCATTTTTGTAATCTGTTTTGTGAGAATATCCATCCACTACTAATAATATTAATCTGCTCACTAAATATCGCACAGCAGTCAAGGCTGATCAACGGGAAAGACAAACCAAAGTAGTTAATTAAGAACTTTTATCATATTAACTACCTGATTGTAATGTAAAAAGTGATTGGTAACAAATACCCGTAACATTACAGAGAGAAATTATCATTCAACCACCGGCTGTTATTAGACCCCAAGTGGGTGTAACGGTTGAGTATTTCGTTATCGTTTTCCTCACTTTCTTTTAGAATTTTATAAAAAATAGATGAACAGAAGAGTTGCTTAAAACTACTTCTTTATCTTTGCGAATTACGGATACGCTACCATAACGAAAAAGAAAACCAGAACAGAACAAGCTAAAGAGATTGAAGATTACGGAAAATCACAACGTGGAGCAGCACAAGTCAATTCATTGCTGTCACGTTGCTTGTTTTAGCTTCATTATAATAATAGAGAGTGTAAACAGTGTGTGTAGGGCACTAATTGTTTACTTGTCATCTACACAGAATCCTCTAATTGCTGGAAATACAATCAATGAGGGTAAGAAAGGGAACATCACGACCAATATTCTATCTTTCATAAAGAAGATAGAATACAGGTCACGATGATCCCTTAACTACAACCTTTGTCGGAGTAGGTTGCGGTGCGATACTTTCCCAGGCTCGTTTTGGCCTTCGCCTGGGTTTTACAGGTGCTGGGTCATCATCAGTAAGAAGACGAACAGAACACGCGAGTATCACAGAAAACAAGAATGCTGCAAAGAATAGAATAGCAGTAATTGAGAAAACAGCAGTCATAGTATTGTAATGCAAAGTAAACCAATCCTCTAGTTTAACAGAACACGGCTCTGTGTTTGTATTACTTCTCTCACATGAAGAAGGGCACTGAAATACATTCGGAGTGTTAAAGCATCCCTTAGACCATCCAGAACATCCTAAGTTTCTCTGAACAGCGCAGATTAATTCTGAGTTGGTAGATACTTGATCTTCCCAATAATCTTTTAGTGATGCTCGTACGTCATTACGCTTTCCCCAAAGATCTTTTACATACATATTGATCATTAGTGTGCCAAAACAATATACTCCTTCTTCAATAAATAACAACAGTGCGCTAACAGAGAATAATATTCTACTTTTACAACAGACGGCACTCAGTAGAACCAGACGTAGGATCTTGTACCCTCCACACACTCCCATCATTATTATAAAGAAGGTTTCACTTACAGACTCATCGTTATATTGGAATATATAAATTAAATAAATAATTGCTGAAGCACTTGCCATTAAGTACACAACAGACAAACACAAAACATATCGATGCATGTATTTCTGAGAACGGGTAAACTCTTCGATGTCAAACCCTTCTTCATTAGCTAACCGTGATCGTATTAGACACCAACCACCACATACGAGGACACCAACGCCGGTTATAATCGCAAGTGTTATCCCACTCAGTTCTGCAAGAGCTTCTTTAAAAGCTTTACCGAGACCTAATGGTGGTTCATAAGGATGGAATTGAGCTGTTATAGTACAATTAACTCCTTCTTTACAAACAGAACAGTGTTTTGAACCAGTAAATAATCCATCACAAGAACGATGAGTACATTCATATTTTGATGCATCACTAGTGAGGATCACATTAAATGTTTCGATTCCAATAAGATTAGAAGGTTTTTGAAGTACCCAGGGAGTGAGATCTGATATGGTTGCAGTTATTATGAATTCCTGATCTTCTTGAATCGGACCGTCAATAAAGGAATTGGCATTAAAAACAAAATTAGATTGCGTAACGTCTTCTACGATAGTGTTGTTTACTTTCCAAGTAATGGAACAATCAACACGTCGTCCCCAGCGGGGGTTGACATGCAGGGCTGCTGTCGGATGTGATTTATTAACAATTGTTGTTTCTGCTGACAGAGGACATCTGGGTGTTCCAATCTTCATAGCTGGTTTCATATCGTAAATACTTTTTACAATCGCTTCTTTACAAACTGGGCAGAATGACTCTCCTACAGTTGAGAACATAATACATTCTTCATTTGTGGGCTTATAATAATTTGAGTACCCACAAACAGGAGAAGGTTTCTGCAACACCTCACCAGCATCAATCCAGCCTGCCCACGGAATGCTTCCTGAACCACTCCAACAGTTTGCCAGAGGAATGTGATCGCTTTCAAATAGTTGAAAATCATACTCATCGCTGAGGTCAGCAATACTGTGGCCAAGTTCATGTGCAAGTACAGCACCTAAGTATTCACCGTTATACACTACAGCAGTGTTAGTACCTCCAGTACCTCCATAAGTAATATCATTTACAATAACAATTCGTGAGTCTACTGCTGGTACTGTCGCTGCCAGTGCTGCCACAAGACGAGAGCTGCAAGAGAGAGCGCGGATAGTAGTCTTTCCGTAGCTGCAATCAAGATTCGTATCAACTGATATGCCGTTACTTGGATGTGATGCTCCACGTTCAGCAGAAGGTTGAAAGACTGCGTAGATATTCCAAAGTCCGAAGTACTTGTCGTACGGTTCTATTCCAACTACTCCATCAATTGCTCTGCTGACATCCCGAAAGAAGTTCTCGTGTTCACCTGAAAGGTATCCCGAAGATAGAAATACAACATTAGGTTGTTGTTGAACTAACCCAGCAAGTTGCATAGTTCTATGAATAATATTACTGTTGGATAATGTTGTTGGTTGACTTCGGATTGGTATGCTGCTGTCTGAGATTGTTAAAGAATGCGCATCACTACTCACAATTAAATAAATCTCACGCTCATGAGCAAATCCCTCACAATGTGATGAAGGAGTTGGAATCTTAGTAATTAATTGATAGTTCTCATTACTTGTTGTGATGTTGATTCGAATTGTTCTGCCTTCGCTCCAATTGACGCTTTCAGTTAGCGCGGAGTTTGTACTTTTAATTACATCACATTCCCAACCGTCCTCCGAATACGACAACGCTACTAAGTTGTGTTCTCTTCCTTCACAGAAAGATAGGACGGAGGATATCAATGCGAGCCATACTTTTATCATTACTGTGAGGGGTTTTAATAATAGTAATTTAATAAATGTTTGACGCTATCCTTATGCGTAGATCACATCGTGTACGTAATAATATCAGCACCCAACTTCTGTTGAGTATCAATCACAAGCTACTCGCTGAGAGCCTTCGTATTCTAAGGTCACAAGTTGCTTTAAATCAAAAAAACAGAAATCACTTTTTTGAGAAAAAAGAGATAAATATCTCTCAAAACTAATTGTAAGACGTTGAAGGAAGACTCGTAACGAAAATAAATATAAAAACGACACATTAAAAGGATATAAAAAATACGAAGAAAGTATTCTTTGTAAACATCTCCCTTTTTTATAAAACCTCTTTATTTGCTTCTACTAACTCGCAGACATATACCAGAAAAAGAAAAAAATGAAATATCAACCACAACACTCAAGGTAAGGCTACTATATTTAGAGTTATAGGTTGAGAATAATAATTAAGAAAAAAAAAACACAAAAAACCCAAATTCAACTTATTCATACCAAAGTAATTAATTGTTGTCGTTTGAGACAACCATTTTAAATGCATTTAAGCAATAAAGAATTCAATTCTCTGGTAGAGTAACGAACCGCAACTTATAAAAGAAGTGAAAGTACTGAACTGATTGTGCTGCATCCATACTTCGTTATAATTAAAAAAAAAAAAAAAAAAAAAAAACATCGGTAGGCCAGAGAACATAGAAATTAAAATCAATAAACAGCTAGTCATCGAGGAATGCGAATATTTCGAAGTTGACAACATGAAAGTATCCAGAGCATACCTTTGGTATTCCTTCAGGAGGGTTCGACCTCCCAGATTCGATTGAAGAGTCTGAAAAGTTTAGAAAATAATTTGAAGACGAGACGCCCAAATATAATTCTGACTTCGACATCTTACAAGCTGAAGTCATCTCAGGAATATAAACCGTCGAAGTGACGGGTGAGATTCGAAACCCAAACGATGAGTTATCTCCAGACATGGGAGACGATAAATAGAATCCAACTATTTCATTTTGACGAACAGTCTTCTTAGATCCCACCATCGGACATCTCTTCATATCAGATGATAAATACATTAATAACAAACAACTAGTGTCTGAATCTAATTTATTGACTACTTTATTATTTATTGTCGACAGAAGGGATCCGTCTTGTGATTTCTCATAAACTTTACGAAGTTGTCTTCTCCGACATGTTGAAGTTGGTACCCAAGAGTAGATTTCCTCCCAGTGCATAGTGAGGGTTACAATATCAGAAGGCGTTTCTATTTTTGGTCGAATGACGACAGAGTTACTCAAATCAACAGACATTTCTTGATCACTTACGGGACTCGGTTTTTTATTGTGAAGTTCCTTTCTCTTCAGAGAAATACCGAAGCAACTCGTTATAATCTTATCAGACGTGATTGGAGAACAGTTTCTAAGCAAACCAATAATATCTGTCTCTGGTCTTCTGTTGGCAGTCAAGTCGATGTATCTCAAAGATGATAACACAATTCGATAGTAGATTTTTGATCCTTCGACACAAAACATATCAAACACTCGACGTGTAAAATATAAAGGAAACCCAGAACCACAAAGCAGTTTATTAAACCACGGAAGTACCATCTCTGCTGCTGTTTCATTGTGAGACAGGCTTTTGAATCGTTGATGGAAGTTTGTCGCCTTCTGACGAATCATTTCTTGAAGTTGTTTACTACAAACAGCAAGTGATCCCTTAGTTGAACCACTTTGATCAACAAGAGCGTGTTTCCTGCTACTCAGAAAGAAGTTCATAAGAACATCCCAAATCTGAGAAGGAGGTAAGTACCCCAAAAGGAATCCAACAATAATCGGAACAGAAGGATTAAATAAATATGGATGTGAGTTAATTAAAATTGATAAGATGATGTAGAAATTTCTTTCTTGAACTGGTGACAGCTCAAAGTACGACAGCGAGAAAGTGTCATCGAGTCCAAACAGGTGAGGTTTTGGTGTGAATGATGAATCGCTTTCAATTCCTTGCCATTGAAATGTCGCATCTAAAGCTTTCTGATATTCACCATTCACGCGATTGATACGATCAGCTGTTAGACAAAATACGGTTTTGTAAAATTGACTTCTGCGAGTCTCGGGTATGCCAGCCCTTACCACATCCTTATCGATACCTGTCTTACTCTTACGAAGTCTTTCTAAGTATTCTGTTTCTCTTTCCATTTGTTCATTCGCTGCTTGTATTTGTCGAGATTCAGATCTTTCGATACGAAAAGAATCATTTCTAGAAAGTCCCAAATCATCTGCCGGGTATCGTATTAATGATTCAGATGAGGGAGGTGTTTGGGGATTTAGTGGAGTTAGTTCGAGTGCTATTCTGTAATTATTATCTGAAGGACGATAGACTTTTTGAATTACTCCACCGTGAGGAACTCTGACGAATGCTTGAATACCAATATCGTAATATCTCAGACCCATACCACTACAGGTACTCGGGAAGTTTTCTGGTTCATCTTGTGGTCGAAGTGCACCACCTCGTCTTCTTGAAGTGGCTGAACCGCTAGATTGTGAAATTGATGGAAGTGAAAAAGATAAGTCTCCGTCTACCGCACATCCGACTTCCATTATTACTGGTTCGTTGAATCGAGTATTTCCCTCTGCCTTTCGGTGAATTTCAACACAAAATACTGTTCCTTGTTGAGTTGGAAATTCTGTTTCACTTTTCACCATCAGATCTACGAGTCCCAACTCTGTTTCTAACAACATTGCCACAGATGGTTGTATTCCAGAATGAGGATCATCTCGTGTTATCATCGTAACTAACTCCTGAGCAGTAATCACTCCTTCTTCTGGGAAGGCAAATCGAAATCCTCGCTGCTGATTCCATCCGCCATCGCTGTAGACCACCGAAGCCGACATATGCAGTGCTGTGAAATATGTGAATAATGAGATTCGGTGAGGTGTCAACTTCTCAACACAAATTCTATCGATTCGATAAACTGATAATCGAAGGCCCACATTAGGATTTGGTTAGGTGCCGAGTGGACTCTTGCACGGACAACAAACAAATCAGTTTGCGCGTACCTGTTCATCTGACCACAAGGACTTCGTTAAGTACAACATATGAAAGAACAATTACGTAATAGACACACGAACACTAAAGACTTGATCAACACTTTGAGATAAAATAAAAAGAACGAAGTTTGAAATGTTCTAATCGAACATGTCACCGAAGTCGCAGTCATCTTCGTCCTCTTCTTCGACAGGGGCAGCGGCGGCAGCAGCAGCAGGTTTGCTGTCAGCTGGTGCGCCAGCGGCAGCTGGAGCAGCAGAGACCTTTCCTTCTTTAATGTCCTGCTTGAGTTGAGCAGCTCCAAACGCCTCAAAGTCGTAGTCCGTACCCAACGAAATCGAGAACACGTTCTTGAACGCGTTAAGGGCAACGTGTGGGAAGGACGCCTCGGTGGTCCAACCAAGACCAAGTGACAATCCAACCACTTTGTTAATTCCAGCACGTACCATCTGCTGTTTGTCATCTTCAGTCATCTTCAATACCTTCGGACTGTAGAATGATCCCTGGTCGTAGATCTCCTCCATCTGTTTTGAGTAGTTGTTAAAACTTTATTGTGATCCATTCTATGATTCGATTGTATGACTCAAGAAGGATGCGAAGACAATAGTTGAATCAGTTCTAATTATTATTTATTACAATTATTACATACCACAAGTCCGTAGTAGAATGGGTTGATCTTCATCTTCTGGAGAAGGGTGGCCTCAGAAGGTCCAACCTTGTCACCCCTCTTGATAAGGTGAACTTCATTCAACATTTCAATAGTTCCCTTGGTGATCTTAGTGTGGATGTTCAAGGCCTGGAAGAACGAAGTCTGTCCTGGCTCAAGAGCAGTGATACCCGCTGGAATCTTAACATCACATGGAGCAACAGATCCAACACGAGCCTGGGACTGTACGACGTTCTCCTCAACCATCTTCATGACTTCAGTAAGGTTGTCTGATTGGTTTTGGATTAAATTAATTCTGAATTATAAATACTTTACTAACTAATTAATAAAACATACCATTAGTAAAGATAAGCCCACGGTTTAACTTCAACATCTGTCCAAAGCGTTCGAGTTGAAGTTGCTTGATGGAGTTCTCAGGATCAGCGTCAGCACGTTCCTGAAGAACCTTCTTCATCATGGTGTTCTTACCCATGAGGATCTTTCCTTCAATTGGGAACTCTCCCTTCTTACGAAGTCCAATACGCATGGTGTTGAACTGACGGGAGGTCACGTTATCACACCCAACTACTACAACCTTATCGTAGCTGTCGAGGTACTCATTCATCTTAACGAAGAATCCCTTCTTCTTAGTTGAGTAGTCTCTAGCAGACATTATATGTGTTGGATGACTTGTTGATTACCTGCTCGGATTAATTAAAATTATTACAATTTGAACAGAACTACAACAGAGACGCTACCATCGGGTGAATAAACGGGAGAAAGGGAAATAGTTTTGTACCTGAAAGGAAACAAACATAACAAAATTACAGAACACTAAAATCACAACATGTTCAGGAAGTTGCATCGAAGTTTGCAACCAACAACACACACACGATTGACATAGTAGCGGGATAGAGTGGGAACACTATTTCATGTTTCACACGAGCTCTGGTAAAGTTCTTTGGTACAATTGAGAGGCTCGATTGGGGCTTACGTGGCGGAGAGTTTCTTAGCGAAGTCTTCGTAGTTGATATGACCATCCTTACCAGAAACACCTGCTTCTCTTATCATCTCATCCACTTCATCATTGTGGAACTTCTCTCCGAGGTTGGTCATCACGTGACGAAATTCATTTGTGTGACACTTTCCCTTTCCTTCTTTATCAAATACTCGAAAAGCTTCAGTTATCTCTTGTTCTGTATTCTGAATCAGTCCTCCAGCCATAGTCTGAAAATTCTGAAAATATATGACACCACAACTAGTAGGGTCAGCCTGTAGATACAATGCTGGTAACTCTTGATCTGATGGGTTCTGACCGAGTGCTTTTAATAAAGTTGGAAGTTCAACAGTTGCAATCGTATCATCGTTTACCTGCCTCGCTCTGCAGGACAACTCACTAAAGAGTTGCCAAATCTCTCGCAGTTCTGTCTGCTCGTCTGCTGTCATTTCCGCCATTTTTTGAAGATTTTTCTGAAGAAATAAAATAATTCCGAAGAGGACATTACACTGCTTGTTCAAAGGAACTCAACTCCTATTTCACACCCTTCAGACATATTTTGATAATTAGAATTGCGATTAATATAATACAGAATACAACAATAACTATTCTCAACTTAAATTGACAACTAAATAGAACATTGAAGAAGCCAGATGTGATCTTTCTAACGATAGAAAGAAAAAAAATAATAAAACTGCAGGGGATTGGATCGAAACTAGAATACTACAACTGAAGTGGTGAACATCATATGGAAAGTAGACAAAACAGTTGGTGGGTGACGTCCAACAAATGTGAATGACTTGCTTTCATAAAGAGTTCCCTACAATTTCTAACTACTTCTGAACTAAATAATAAAAGTATAGCACTGCTTCCCATCTCTATTAATATTTCCAACAGGAAGCAACAGCTAACTGTTTCTCTCTTTTTTCTGACTGGGTAATCGATTAGCTCACAAGAGGAATGTCAGCTTCCTGCGCCCTTTTCTTTTGTTTTTGGCACAACAAAACAATGGAGGAAAAAAACAAAATAAATAGATTTGTATATTTGAAATAAAAAGAAATAAAAATAAAAAAATAAAATAGTTTTTTTTTAAAAAAATACTCTCAACTATCAATTTCTTTGAGACGTACTACAGGTTCACAAACAAAGGGTACACTTCACAACAGTAAATAAATAACTTACCTTGCCACTGAAAGGACGTCTTTCCAAATCTGTTTTTTAGCCAGCAAGAGCCCAACGAATTCAGAATGCATCTAGTTCTATGGCAAAGGTTCGATAGTTCTTATGTTAAAAAATAAAATAAACTCAAACGCTCTCCCTTCATTGCGCCTTTCGGAATATGAATAGCACAGCCAAATAATAAAACGTGGCTCCCCCACAACTCTTATGTCAGAAACCAACACCAAAGTCATCTATCGAAAATAATAACAACAAAAATAACAAATCAGACTTAAAGAACGATATATTAAAAATAAAATTTAAAAAAAAAAAAAAAATAGAATTTGGTGTCGCAAGTAAATAACTTTCCAACTCGTACTTTCTGGTGGACTTGTTTACGTCCAAAGGATGAGGCTCCCCACAACTTCAATCAGATGAAGAGTTCATTACCATCATCACACAGCACGTTAATAACATAAAAAATATTACATCAGAAGTTGTAAAAGATACCAACTGTTAAAGTTAATGCTCTGGGAGAGTGTTCTGCAATTAAACAGAACAACAACACAACAAATGTATACTTGTGAACATAAGTCCTGGTAAGGGACTACTACTACTGAACAATGGCAGTGGAATAGAAATGATATTTTATCACAAGTCGATCTCGCAGCTTTCAACATCAGCAAAATCGTTATTCGACTTTTCGATAACAGCGATCGCAATACTGACAACCCGACAGTTCGCAGTTGAATTTGGAATTAATTACCTGATCGGAGGACCTGAGTGCGGTGCAACACTTTGTTGATGAGAAACATGAGAAGCAACCGGTCGCGAAACTGACGGCTGTTGCGACACTCTCGACGCCACAGGTTGTACAATTGACGCCTGTTGCGACACTCTCGACGCCACAGGTTGTACAATTGACGCCTGTTGCGACATCACTGGAGGTGCTGCTGAAGGTTGCTGTGATAAGTATGATGGCATCTGAGGTTGTACTGGTGACTGCGTTGCGTTGTTGTAGGCCGACTGTTTGTTTTGTTTTATTTTGTTTTTGACTTAAATATTTGTAACGAAATGTTTTGATATCACAAAAGAGGTACACCAGCCCAAGACTAAGAATCCCTCTTAGATTAGATAAAACATACATTTCTAGACTCAAGGTTGTGTGCAGTCAATCTTGAAGGTGAAGGATGAGCAAGAGGTTGTCCTCCCACAGCAGCTGATGACGATTCAACAACTGGTATAAGATGAAGTGTTGCATTAGAAGGAATATGAAACGCTCCCAACATATACGAGTCAGGTATTAAGTCCATTCCTCCGTAAGATAATTTCATTGTTTCTGGTGGCACTCCAGACACTTCGGATATTTTTTCTTTTATTTGTGTCATCTCCTGAGTTGAAACAACGTCGACTGTGTACGTGTCCCCATTTATACTTTTAACAGTGATAGGACCTTCCCATTTATTGTCCATCGCATATTTCTGATTCTCAAGAGCAGTGATGTCTCTCTCTAATTGGATTTGCTGTTGAGCCATTGCAGCGCTAGTGGCAGCTTGATCCCAGGTTTGAATTTCTTCTCGACTGGTACTTCTTTTTACGTTCCTATCAGGTGAGAATGGCGTGGCTCCTGCAGTTTCTGGAGCTGGAGAAGGGATTTGAGACGGCATTGGTCTCACTCCTGAGATCATACCGGGTGCTTCAAAATCCCTCTCTCCAAACTCATCTTCTACTTCATCACGATCTTTATACTTCTTAGCCATCTTGTAACCAATAACAAACAACACTAAACCCAATATACATAATATAACTGAGACTACAGTGCATGCGATACCCCAAGCTGGCATACCCATCTTGTTTTGTTTATGGGTCTGGAAATAGGAAAATAGAAGTTTACCATCTGATTGACTACAATAGATCATCTCTCCTTATTGGTCAAACCTAACTAGTGGAAATAATACATAAAAAGAATCAACCATCCGAACACGTGTAGAGATTTTGTAATAGTAACTGAGTAACAGATTTGTTCTTTTTTTTTTTTTAAAATTCCCCTCTCTTTGTGGGATTTTTTTTTTGTACTTTCTTATTATTTTTACAGTAATACTAATTGCTAGTACGTAAGTACTTGGCTGGCACGCCAAATCAGGTTGGGGATCTCGATAAGGTGCGATAATGTAAACCGAAGATGGGACCTTTGTTATTGTTTAGCTTCATCAAGAACCGAACACTTTATTAGTCCCAATGCTTTCAAATCGAGGACAGGTAGACCAGCTTCACGACACTTCTGTTCATAAGCTCGAGAGACGTCAACGTGTTGATGTTGAACTTTACAAAGTTCGAAGTGAAGATCTTTTATGGCTCTGTTTTTAGTTTCTAACATGTCTTCTAATTTCCTGGTAACGATGTCAAGAGCAACTGGTTCAAGTTTCGCAGCTTGAAGTACACCAGCAAGATGAGCATCTTTTCCTTCTAAAGAATCTTTTAACTTCGTCAGCTTATCATCAACAAGTCTATTCTTCTTGTTTGCTTGTGACTGCATTGATGTCAGGGAATCCTTAAAACTATCAACTAGTTTTTCCTTCTCTTCTTTAGCTTCATCGTATTTAGTTCGAAGCCCGGCATCGTCTTCTTTAAGTTGCTTAAACTGGCATTCTAACACAACTAGTCTTGATCGAGCATTCTTTAATGACATTTTATCCTTTTCATAATTAGCAAGTTGCCTTCTGAGAGATTCTACTTCCTCTTCAGCTTTGTGAAGTGGTTCTTTTAGCTTTTTATTTTCTTGAGCTATTTCGTACATTAGTTTTATGTTATAGTTTTCATTCTTTTTCATGTTCGCAACTTCTTCTTTTAAGGATTTAATGAGGTCTAAATTATTAGAAGTGATGTCGTTGTAGTATTCTTTTATTTCTTGAAAGGCGACGTCGTGTTTCTGAACGAGTTCTTTAATGTGTTCGTTTTTTCGTTCTTCAATTTCGTGAGTCTCAGCTCTTCTGCGGAGTTCGAGTTCAGCGCGGAGGAGTTCAAGTTTTTCTTCGTATTTTTGTTGCATGTCGAGAATGAATTTATCGTGGTGTGTTTGTTGTGTACTTAACATTGATCTCGCCATGTTACGTTCGTTGTTGATGTCGTCAACGTGACTGTTTTGAACTTCCGCATGGTTTAATCTGAGGTCTTTCTTTTGGTCTTTTAGAACTTTAATATTTGATTCGTAGTCTTTCTCAGCTTCTAATAATTGTTGTTCAGACTTCTCACGTAGTTCTTGAAGTTGGACTTTGTGTTCGTATAAAAGATGTCTTACTTTTTGTTTATAAACTTTCATCTCAACTTGGTGTTTCTCTTCCATGTCTTCAATATCTCTGTCGGCATTTCGAAGCTCAAATTTACTGCACTCCAATTCCTTTCTACTGATCTCCCAAAACTTTTGTATTCGATCTCGTTCTGTTTGAAAGTAGTTTCGAAGTTTTTTCGCTTTCTCTAATGCTTGAGTGACGTCTTCTAATTGTTTAGTCATATCCAATTGATCTTGTTCTGGATCACCTGCTGTGTCATCTGTCTTGTCTTTGGTATCTCCCTTGGCCATTTTATTAGAAACCCGTTTTCGGGGTATTCTGAATTAATGAAATATAATTTACACAAATATCAAATAATAAACCAGAAGACTACTTTAGAATAGAAAGTAATAGAAGTGAGAGATTGTGAAGGGTCGCAATGAGAAGGGTCGCAATGAGAGATGGTTCGAAGTCAATATTTCGATTGTTGTTTAGCTCAAGGATGAGTTGTTTGCTTGCACATCATCGTGTGATTCTTTTAATTGTGTTGTTGGTACTGATTGTATTAAATTGTTTAGGAAAACCTTTCTCAGTTTTCTGATGTTCTTCTTTCTGATGTCTACCAACAGTCGGAAGTATTCGTCCATCGGAGCAGCTGACTTCTCTTTCACTTGTTCTCGTTGTGTTCCGATGTAGTTTACGAGTCGTCTTTCTAATTTTGCTGCAAAGCGATCTCCAATTTGTTGCTTCTTCTGCAGCAGCTTCTTTAGAGAAGCCTTGCGGTAGTTCTGTTGCCACATCTCAAAAGGGGCAACTTTTCGCTTCTTCCACTTTGACCCATCTTCTCCCTTTCTCCATCTGCTCAGTACTCCAATTTCTTCTGCAGCAGGTTGCTCGACGACGTGGCGTTTCCAGACGGAATTCTCCCACTTCCAACTCCAATTCGTCTTCATATTTAATACTGGCGGGGAAATTAAAATATTCCTCCTCTGCCATCCGACTCATTGAAGCAGATTAAGTTTGCGTGATTAACGTCATCCCTGTTTAAGATAGTTTATAATAACGTGTCTACAGGTCTTAATGATCCTTAAGTAAAGCAGCACGGTATGAAAATACCGACAACAGGAAAGTGTAAATAAGTTAATTTTCAGAACAAAAAAAAAATGTACGGTCGGAAGACCAAATATTTTAATACACAAGTTGTGTATCTGAAGACAAATCTCTTCATCGATTTGTTCCAAGCGGCAGTTATCACAAAAACTGTCCCTCATTGTCTAGAATAGTCTTTTAGAGTCGTATGACTTAGTGATAGTAAAGATAAGTAGAATAAATATCCTATCTGGTAGTCTTTTGAAAAGCAGAGAAAAACTGTTCTCCAATCTCGTTGGCGTACAGTCTCTGAGTTGCTCCTTTCTTTTCTCGTTGTGAGACAGCTTGTTGTTTACGCTCCTTATCAAGTTGTAATAAAGATTCTCTCTTCTCAAGTTGAACTTTCTTATCCAGCATGAGAGCCATACTTCTCTCGTGTTCATAACGAGCTTCTTCAATTAAACGATCTTCTTCAGCCTGTGTTTTGATTAAGTAAAAGTAGAAGTAAATAATTAATAAATAATTCACAAGTCACACGTACCTTAATTAAACGCTGCCTCAGTTCATCTCGTTGTTTGGATTGCTGGCACTGAATTTGTTTTATTTCAGTTTTAGAAAGTCCCTTATGCTTTTCATGTGGTAGTAGACGTTCACAGAGGATGTCACTGTCAAGCATGTTCTGAAGTTCATTAAGTCCCTGTAAAGATTCATCTTCTTTAGCTTTCTGACGTGCTTGTCGTTGTTGTTCTGCCATTTGCTTATTAAATTCAACAGTCGTAATGAGTGCTTGTTTCTTTTGGTGTTTAGCTAGTTGTTCGATGTCCCATGCTCGTTTTGATATTTCTTCTTGTCTTGCAGCCCAGATACGCTCTTCTTCCTCTTCAAGTTTCTTTTTCATATTGTGATGATCAACTTGTTCTCTTACCCAGCTATTTAATTGATCTGTTTCTCGTCTTCGTCGGTTGGGAGCGTCCAGGTCTTCTCCTGCAAACTTTTGTAAACTGCTGGGACCACATCGAGGGTCATCATCACCTTGTCTTGCTGGGAAGTCTTTTTTCAACGCTTTCGGATCATTCAATTCCCATTCTCTTCTGACTTGAGGTTTTTGATATCTCTGTCGGTACTCGACGATGTCTTTTTCTTTCTGAAGTGCTATCGCACGACACTCTTTTTCAAGATATGCCATGTGCTTGTCTTGTTGAATGGTAGTTCTGTCGTGCCAGTCTTCCCTCTCTTGGTTAAGTATTAACATTTGTTTCTTTTCATAAACCTGTTCGTCTAACTTCTGCCTGTCAACACCAATAGTTCTTATCTTTGGATCAAACACACGTTGTTGTCTTCCTTGTTCTAATTTAACTCGTTGTATGTCAGTACTAGTCTTACCTCCAGCAGGCATTGGAGGACATGCTGTTGTTGTCTTTTTAAACGTCGTATTCATAGTGGTCGGTATTGCTGTTGCTAGCTGAGGAGGAGAAGAATATATAAATCATCGAAGAATAAGTGAACTGAAATCGGATATTTTGTTGAACCTGTTTTTGAATTGATATAACAACAACAACAACACAATGAGATGGCTATTTGTTCGCTGCCTAACTAGCAGCGCATTTAACGCAATTATATGTTTGGCAGTCTTCTTGAGTACTTCAGAGAGGGAAGTTTCAGTTTTTTTCTCCAGCCTGCTGTTGTAGAAATGTTACGACAGTTTTGTTAGAAGTTCTGTGTAACACTTTCAAAGTTTTTTAATTTAGTGATATCTCACTCTGTTGTAATTATATTAATGAACAACACTATTGTTGGTAAAAAGTGTTTAAAATATCTGACCTAATTCAATCTACTCTCTGAGGGCTGACAGATTCAGAAAGTACATCTTCGTCTCCCTCAACTCGATAGTTACGTCTTACCTGAGAGACGTATTGACTGACATCTACTTGAGTTGTGAACCTCTCAGGAACCCAATTATCCTGAACGTCGTACTGTTTTCGATATTCATCTTCTTGTTGACGACGGTATTCCTGATGTTGTTGTGGTTGTTGTAACTTCTGTTGATGTTCCCAAGCCTGTTGCTGCATTACTTGTTGTTGTTGTTGATATCCAACTTGATATTGAGAACCATGAGATGCTCCCTGAGAACTTATCTCTGCCTTCAATCTCTTAATTGTTTGCTGTTCAGTTTCCTGTTGCTGTTGATGTTGAAAGTACGCACCAGGTGTTGCAGGAGCGAGTACAGCAGCACTACCACTATTAGCACTTCCTGCAGTCAGAGGGGGGTTCTGATTGTTTAGTAAGAAAGGTGCTGGCACTGGAATCGGACGATCTTGTTGTCCAACAGAACTTAAAACAGAATGATCAGCTAAATGTGCTCCTGTTGAATCAGATCTTAAGTTAACTACTCCACTACTCGGAGTTGATAATCTGTTTGATGAAGTAATCGATCCTGGAATAGGTTTTCCACTTCCACCACTCAAGACTGCAGTAGTTTGATCAACTTGTTGATATCCAGAAACTGATTCTGATTCAGGGTTTGGTCTGTCACTTCCTGTACGCGGAGATGAAACAGGAAAGTTTCCACTACCGGCGGTATTAGGAACTTGGAGAGGATTTGATGCCTGCAGAGGGCGGTCACTTCCACTACGACTCAGCTCTTGTTGAAATGTATTTGCTGGTCTGTTGGGGGTACCCGTTGGGAATTGTTGTTGTTGTTCCATCCTACCACTCCCAACACTTGAGAGTTGTTCACGTTCACGTGTTGTTCTACAAGACTCAATACTTGATCTATTATGAGGAGTAGAATTAATACCTCTATCAGGAACACTACTCTTCGATAATTGTGTTGCTGACACTGGTAGTGGATCAGCTTCGTAAGCAGATATTAACATCGCAAATGAGAAACTACCATCAGAAGCTTCTGTTGATAACAAGACAGGATTCTTTAATGGATCAAATGATACGCAAGCATCAAGATTACAAGCATCAGCTAACATTAAGAATGCCTTGCAGTATTTCTGTTCACATACTTTAGCTCCACTCTGTACCATGTCAGGATGAATTTCATACGCTAACAAGTCTGTTACTGGAAGACATATTGAAGTTCCACCGAAGTTTTGCTGACTAACATCATCACTTTTAATGTTGAGGAGATGCTCAGAAGGAGCGAATTGAATATTTTCACATTTGGCGTGGAAATTACTCAGCGTTTCCGACAGCTGTCCAGGTCGTGTTCTGAATCTGCAGCCAGTCATTTGGATTGGCTCAGCTTTGTCACTCACTTCTTCACAAAAAGCTATTTCAAAAACCTTTATTATTCCTTCATAGATTGTGTTTGTTTTTATTATTAATTTATCTCCTCCGCTTTCTAAAGTCATTCTCACGGATGTGATTGCGCCTACGTTTCGGAAAGCAGCTGCGAGGTACTTACAGGGAACTCTTATGTTGGCTTCTGCAGCACTGATGCCGTCTGTGTAATCTTCAACTTGGTAGTCGCAAAAGAACTGAGCTCCGAATACGACTGCCATGTGTGCAGTTCGGAGAGAGTTCACAACTCTAAAGATACATCTTCCTCTTGATGGTTCGATAAATAATTCATCATTTACTTTAGACATACTTGAGATTACTCGAGTGATAACCCGAACTCTATTCTGAGGGATGTCCATCAGTACTCTTGGGACGGTTGTCCCTCCACCCTGCATCTTTTAGATCTACTTTACTGTTAGTAATTATAATTTAGATTATTTATTGTTGTTAGAGAATCAATATAACAGATCTCACGTCATGTAGTGTTCTACCTGTTTAGTAATAAAGTAATGTGACTGACTATTTGTAGTAAAGGGATTCTTTAGTGATCATAACCAAGGCGAAAGAAGTAATCGACACGTACAACACTTTTGATAACTTCTTTTTTTAAAACTCTTATTGGTCTTTACATTACTAGAATTAGATCATTCCAATCTTGGAGGCAACGTCAAGAGCATCGCAGTCCTGGTGAATGCGGACGAAAGCCTTCTTCTTACCGTCAGGACGGATGAGGGTGTTAACCTTGACGGCCTTAACGTCGTACAACTTCTTTACGGCGTCCTTGATCTGAATCTTGTTGCTTCTTCTGTCAACAATGAAAACCATGGTGTTGGTGTCCTCAATCTTCTTCATCGCTGATTCAGTGGTGAGTGGGCATCTGATGACTGAGAAGTGGTCATTCTTTCTCACAACTGGAGTAGTACGTCTTGGGCACTCTGGGACAGACTTGGTACGGAGTGTGTACGGTCTGTGGAACTGAACAGAGAATCTCTCCTTTCTCTTTCTGACAGCGGTGGCCTTTGGCTTCACAACCTTCTTTGCCCCTCCCTTCTTCTTGCTGACCTTAACGATGTTAGCGGTCTGCTTTCCTTGATTCTTGGCAGGCATTGTTGTGAGGTTTAAGGATCTGATCATAAGAAAGTAATATAAAATAATATTTAACAACCATCAGTGTAACAGATACTACAAACCTTAAACACGATGAAAGGGCTTCACGTCTTTGTCTCAAATCTTTGGAACCTAGTTAAAATCTGGGAAATACTAACAAAACATTACAGAGTGACAACAACACACACAAAACTACAATAACGAACCAATTTAAAAAAGAAAAACGATAACTACACTCTTCCTTCTCCCTGTCGGGATTGGCAACACCCGACAACACACCCGATATTATAATAATTCTTTAAAAACAGATAAACACGAAGTGGATATCCCCATTTGGGTATCCTTTCTAAGAAAGAAAAAAAAAAAGAAAACTCCAAAAACGATATTCTTGACCATATGAGATTCAAACTGCCAGTAGAGAAGCTTTTTCCCATCGCTGCGCAAACCAAAGTCAGCAAAGTGCTGGCTGTTTGCGGGGATGGTTTCTTTTGTTTTATATCACACAGAGTCAGACAATTTAATAAACTCACTGATGACATGCCATCAGGACAAAATATTATGCTTATGAGAGTATGTAGACCACATTGTGGGTGGCTCTATTTCACTCACAAACTTCACTTCAGAGAGGGACTCCAAACGAAGACAAAGAAACCGACATATATCTCAGTTGATCCTGATAAGGTTCTAATCAGGACATGCATGAAATCAGTACCTCATCACATGCATTCGCAATTAGAGAACTACTTGACATGTATTAAAGAGAGAGCAGTTAAAAATAAGATTCGCATATCACTTTCTGAAGACCTGACACTCGATCAACTCACGAGAGTTACAATCGCTAACTACTAAAAGACGAATGGGAAAAAACAAACGAAATAGGAAAGTGAAAAAGTGTACCGTCAAACTAAATTACGCGTGAAAAATAACAGATATTCAGCTTTGTCTCTCTAGCGGAGGAATACAAGCCGAGACAATGGCGAAAAAAATCAAAATAATAGCAGTTCGGTACTGAGGCTGCCTCAATAGCTCCCTCCTCGAATTTAGTTACTTTGGAAACACTCGTTCAATTACATGATATTTTTCGTGAGAAGAACAAAATAACCCGAGACTACCTGCGATGGTGAAAAAGAAGTTAAGACAGTACTGAAAGTTCCCTTAAAATGCCCTTCCGTTGAGAACCTGAGGTAGTTGTTTTATGAGGATTCAATCTAAAGTGTTTCAAACACACTTCGTATCTCACAGACAACCTGACCAGGTGTACATTTCACAATCAAAATGAAAGATGTACTGCACGCAATATAACAAACAAAAAGAAGAAAAAAAAATTGAGAATTACAAATTATATGTCAGCTCAATCCCGTGAGGAGATAGCTGTGGATAAGGGAGTAATTTGTTCTGTGTTTTGGTAATGTAAAACATCACAAGTTTATTCACCCTATCTAGTGCGTGTTTGAGTACGAGAAAAATATATTTATAAAAAAGAATAGGGCCACACGTCTTAAGAGGATAAGATTTATTATTAAAACCAAAAAGGGGAAGTTACAAAGCAACCGCCTGGCTATCATTTATTTGGAATGAATTAGCAAGTTGGCGATTGGATGATTGTGATTTAGGAGCAACAGGTGTGAATGTCAAAGTACAAGACTCTCCACCTCGGACGGGAGCTGCCAGGTATTGGTCAGGTTCAGTCGCAGGGGGATTAAGTGGCTGACGAACTCCTGTAAGAAGACACGGATCCTTTCCTCTAATGTCATTCAATCCAATCACATTAGCTGACGTACTACCTGATGAAATCCTCCTAACAGGAGGTTGTGTATAATCACCAGTACGAAATGGAGCTGCCAGAGTCTCATTATCAACAGGCACTGATAACAATGGCTGATGTAGTTTAATTAAATGTTTATTATCTAAAGACGATGTCAACGAATCTCGACAACCTGGATCTGACAACGCGGTTGCCTTTAAAATAAATCTATTAATCTCAGCTAACTCTGACTCGTAACGAGTACTGCTAGTGGATGAAAATGTTGCTTGTTGACTTGCGTCACGAACTCGTTTTCGACGTCCAATACAGATATCAGTAATGTATGCGATGAGATCAACTGATACTTTCATCATAACCATGTAAAGAGATGCTAATAATAAGAAAGATGGTGATCCTGATATCTCTTCACCCCTTCCAAGATCGATGGTCATAATAATCACAGCTGCAGACATTGCACTCGCAACGATTATTGACCAAAAGTTATCAAAAGGACTCTCATAAGGTCTGAATGCTAGAATACTTATTGGGAACAAACTCAACAACACGCTTATAATAACATTCCTACCTGTACAAGCTGATGAGCTCTCTGGTATCCAAGCAGATAGTATTGATAAGAGAAGCATTTCAATCATTTCTATACAAGAAAACCAAATACAACCAGTCCTGTAGCCTTCATAAATAATTCCAAACCTCTCTGCGTGGTGTTCTGCTGTTGAAACCCAAACGTGGGATCCAAAGAAGGTCTTGTAGACAAACAGCTTTACTCCCGTGAGAGGTTTTATTTTTGTTGATTCACTGACGCTGCTACTGCCAGTCCTCGGATCGACAACTTGAACTGCGTCTATTCTTCTAAGGACATAAATATAAACAACAATCGGTACTGATGCACATCCAAGTAAACCACTAATACCAATTGTTGTGTATCCAGCATGTGATCTCGGATGAAAGGCGAGTCTTGCACTAACCAAGCTAGTCCCTTGCATTAGAAAAAGTGTTGCTAAAAAACCTATTCCTGGGGCACGTGAAAATCCGCATGCTCGTTGCCAACTTTTTTGTGGGAATAAAGCTTTATAAATCAAAGCAAAGAAGTACGCAAGTAACAACAACCCAATAACTAACAAGGGGTTCATTACCATGGCTCCAATTAGATATCGTTGGGCGTTGTCTCCGATTGCAACATTAGTTGGATGGAATTCAACGTCGAGTGACTTCCCCTCATCCAAATCAACATCATCGACTGTACATGAGAAGGCTCTTAAGATTGCTAGCTTTCCGACATTAGCTACTATTGGACCTCCTCCTCCTCCTGCATTTGAAACACCGATGACGACAGCAGTAATTACTTCTTCTTGTTCTATTTGACGATTGTCTTCTATCTCTTGTGGAGTCTTGACACCACTACTTGCTGTTGTTTCTTCAAGAGGGGGATACTCTGCTGCGGTTGTTGTCAGTGTGTTAGCGATTGTGCAGTTTTCAAAGTCACTTGAAAAAACATTTCCTCCCTGACACTGAATATACTGAACTGATGGTGTACCTGAGACACATCGTTGAATACAAGACTGACCAGTTGCAATTGGAAGAACGCATTCTAATACAGCTGGAGGTGATACAGTTGGTGCATCTCTACATGATCCTGATTCAGCAAGTTTTTCATCATCAGGATCACATGCTTTCGTACCACAAGTTAGAGCAAGAGTTCCAGCAAAGTCTGCTGCAGAACATGATTTAAATCCGACACAATTAACACTACATCGATCTGTTGAAGATCCTCCTGTTGGACAAACAACACTTGATTTCGTACAGGAAGCAATCTCTGAGCAAGTAACATCACAATTAGCTCCACAAGTAACATTAGTTGACGCACAAGATGCTGTTTTTGTACAATTTAAAGCACACTTACCGGAGGCATATGTTGTTTTGTCGTAGCAGCTTAAAGATGTTTGTTGACAACTATCAGAACCACTACAATGAAGACTTAATGAAGATGAATTACTGTTTGTACTACTCGTTGTGGATCCTTCACAAGAATATCTACCACTGCATCTCACATCGAAGGCTGCGGGTACATCACCAGCTGTACTGATATTTGATCTCTTACATGAACTCTCACCGCAGTCAAGGTTACAACTACCTCCAGTGCAATGCATTTGTGCTCCTATGCATCCTCCCTCACTACAGAAGATATCACAGTCTTGACATGTTATTGTGCTATTCACACACGATGACGTCGAATTACATTCGAATAGGCATCCGTTACAACTGCAGTCACTACCCTGAAGACATCTTTCATTTAGTTTGACAGCATTGATTGATGTTATTGTTATTAACACCAATCCCGTTCTGAGTAACATGTTCAACATTCATAATGTTAGGGTTCTGTAGAAATATAATTAACAAGCAGTACACGAAAGATGTTTGATTAGATGGGATTTCTCAGGTCTTAATAATATATTCATGTATTCTGTATTAAAGAAGTAGAGTCTTTTTGTGTTAAGAATGTCGTCACAACGGACTTGCATTGAATCGACAGATTTCATTTTCCTGTTCTTTCGTTTTCTCGTGCCTTAGAAGGCGCCTCCTACACTGAATAATTAATTACCTGACTGATCACCTGCACGCAGTGAACTGTGCGTCACAAGCAACTCTGCTTGTCGGGGGGTTGGCACGCCGTTGGATGTGATGCGAACTACTTTTTGTTGCCTCCGCCTCCGCCTTCACCACCACCGCCCTCTGCTTCTGGAGCACCTCCCTGCATTCTCATCGCCATCACGGCGATTAGAAGGTAAAGCTGTTTTAGTTGGTCGTTGATCAGTATTGTAGATTAGAGTGAATGATGAATAAACTAATAACATACTCCATATTTCTCAAAGAATCCTTTCTCTTGAGGTTCCTCTTCTGCCTCTCCTCTCTCAACTCTCTCCTGACGTTGTTTATCTTTTCTAGCCTTCTCCGCTTGTTGGTTTGCTTGTGTCGAGTAAATTGAGTCTTCCTTGCTGCTCTTGTCAAAGATAGCTGGTCTTCTTGGTGGGCGGTCAGCCATGATGACTTGGTGACGAGTACTTTCAACCTGTTGTGTGTTTTGTTTGCTGAGAATCTGAGATTGGTAATAGGGCTCTCGGAGATCGAATTAAATAACAAAACTATTTAGTAGAAAAGAAATCTGCAAATAATTGTTATATAAATCTCACAGAGAAGTTAAAGTAAACAAACCTTCAGTAGCCTGTCCTGCTTCAGAGCCTCTGACGTGCAAGCATCAAGAGCTGTGGCTCTGGTTTTAACGTAGGCTGAGCCGTATGGAGCTAGACCGACTATTCTCTTTTTGTTGTCGTCGTGGGGGGCAAATGTGACACGGAAATGCTCTGAAAAAGCAGAGTTAATCAACTCACAGGTACTAACTCCAACCTGAACGCTGTTGGCGGAGGTCATTCCAGAGAAGTCATCAGCTGGTGTCTGAGCAATCCTGACATAATACTGAGTTTTAGTACCGAGGTCTTGGATGCTGTTCCATTCTTCGAATGAGCCATCAAATCCAATTTGGTACATCTCTCCTACCCACAAGAATCCTTTCTCACTCCATTTTGATCCATCTAAACTGTACTGCATTGGGAACTTGTGAATGACTACCTCATCTTCATTCTTCTTTTTCTTTCCACTTGCGGTGCTCAGGCAAGCCAATACCGCGAATACGGCTAATAGCCGCATATTGTGTTTGCGAGTGAAGCTCTGCAAAGATGACGTTAATAACTAGCTCATCTTGAAATCAATAAATAAAAGAAACTAAAAAAATAATAATTGGATACAATTACAAGACTAAAATAATAAGAAACTGAAAAAACTAAATTAAATGCAATAAACTGACGAGGGCCGCAGGTATGTTAGAATAACCAACCTCACTTATAAGTCATCTACTTCTACATCATTAGACTTATGTTGACTAAATAACGTCTTAGACGGGGAAAGTGAACTCAAAACACTTATTGTCGATAGAGGTGGTGAGAAAGTAGATGCTAACTTCTTAGGAGGAGATAACGAAGTAGCAGTTGGTGTTGTTTGCTGCTGTCTATCATGAGAATTGATGTACGTATTTCGAGAATACGAAGTCGTTAGAGAACCACTACAACGATCACAAAGACTTTCTCTACGATCTTCAGACTTAGTTAGATCCCAGACGTCATCAAACACGGGGTTCAGTGATGCGATTGTTGAGATGTCTTTTTCTGGAAGTTGTTGTTGTATTTCAGGCTGAATTTGTTCTGGCGGAGGAGTTGAATTTTCTTTCGGTTTGCTGTTCGTAGTTTTTAATATTTTAATTTTTGCCGACACCACAACCCTGAAATGCCTCCTCCTAAAACTCTCAGCAACCAATTGAGGACTTCTACTGTTGTGACATTCAACACCGAGAATATTCTCACCATCAGCTACCTCAGCATCAATCCACCATTCTCCTTGAGAGAGTTGTAGTGATGATTTTTGACTACCCGGTTTCATTTGTATTTTTAACATAACACTTTTTCTTTTAGACGCCTCATAGCTTAACATGAAACCCTTTATTGCCTGTAGTGATGTGTCTAGTAGTAACTTTCTACTACTCGTCTCTAATTCTTCGATAATATAAAGTGGTGGTGGGATAGTTAATTGATGTGTTAATATCTCTCTTGTTGTTTGTGGTGATGAAATTAATTTTTTCACATTTATTACTCCAAAACTACTTTCTAACTGTTCCCCACATATCTTTAATGATAATTCCTTAAGGAGTCTTTTATTCTCTAGCTCAGCCTGAGCTAGACGTTCACTCCCCGTACCCCGACTACGGTTAGCTGTAGCCGCCCTCATTTTTTGCAATACTGTTTTTTTTAAAAAAACAAGTTGATGCCTATTGTGATCTGATTGTAATTCAAACACTAAACAGATCAATCAGGTGAGGACTGTTCTTCACATTCATGTCAAGGAACTCAAAGACATGAAGTAAATGAGAGAACAAAAGACTGACCACAGATGATTAATAAAGTAGAGTACTGGTCAAGTAACTATCAGAATTTAAGGACAAATAATAAAATACTTCTTCAAGTTCTACAAATGTTTAGCAATGGCACAGAGACTCTCTGCTCTGTTAGTGTCTCTGCCGTGACGCTGTTCAAAGTAAAGTCAGAATCGATCGTACCTACTAAGGCTGGCTATTTCTCCTCTGCAGCTTCTTCATTATTCAGTTGTTTCTCATGCTGTTCTAAGACGCGGATTTCTTCGGTCAACTCATCGACGGTTGTAACTAATTCTTGCATTCCAGTCATCACTCTTTCCAACTCTACGACAGTCGAATCCAGTCGTTCGGTCAGGTCAGAAATAGTTTTAGTACTCATGTTACTCAGAAGGGTTCTAATTGTGATGAGAAAATATTATTTAAAATCATTCATCATATTTAATAATTAAATTAATTAACTCATCTCCCATATATTTGTTCTGCCTGATGAATGAATTAGTCGCGTTGTGTAAAATAATTTTATTATTTTTAAAAAAAAAAGGAAAAGAAAACGGTCGCATCAAAATGCCATGCACGGCTTCTATTCGAGTTGCACTCATATGGGGAAAGGTATCCTCCTGGTTATATTTATTTTTAAAAACCCAATTAAGGGATATGAGAGGTTTTTACTCAAATCAAGTACGACTTCTGTTCCATTTGAGTAGTCTTATCTTTTAATTTTACAAACACGACCCGCATGACTTGATTTACGAAGCTCATTCTTATTCACAGTTTTGTTTTGAGCAACCGTCAAGAAGGAAAAAATAAAATAAAACAAAAAAGAGGAAAGCTATAAATCGTTTGTATTAATGTAGTAAATAAAACATACAGAGAAACCCTTAGAGAAAGATTTCACAAAAATACATTTTCATTTTGTCTATATTATCGAAGCCAGAGAAACTAAGTTTCAGGAAACGCTCACATATTTCACTCGGTTATTCACAGATACCACCGGTAGCATTATAACAAACATTGCCAGACAGTATCCTGTGGGTCTCCTCTTAAGTGTGACAGGTACGAAGTGGAAAATAAAAAGGAGATTTAAGATAAAAGGGGGGTAGAGGAAAACAACAAAACAAATAACCAAATAAACCAAATCCGGGGTGGGGTATGGGATTCGTATCGTCAAAATACTTCAGGGAAATATTGTGCAAAATATAAATAGAACAAAAGAAAATGAAAACAAAAATATTTTGCAGCTCAAGGATCCCTTTCCATAGTTGGCTGGCAGTATCACATAACTCTAACAGCCAGTAGCTGATGGTTAAAGTGCGACATCTGCTAAATAATAACAAAAACAATATCACAGTATGTAGTACTGCAGTAGACAGCAACAAATCATCCACTTCCAGTAACTGATATTGATTTATAGAACATATGTTCACTCGCCCTCTGAGGTAAGGGAGAGGATTAGCTAAGTACGAGGGCGGGGAATGAAGTATCATTTAAGTACTCACTATAGAACTTTGAGTTTTAAAAAATAGCAAGTGAGCGAAGCAAAATTGTGCTATCATTCTTTGATATCACAAGAGGTCAAAAGAATAAGAAAGATGAGCTCGCACACTTGCAAAATGGCATCATTCTTCGCCAGGGGAGGGAGTACAGTCTTGAAGAGATGAGTTCTTCATTGCTAATTCACTCTGCTAGGTACTTTTCGTGGCATTTCTCACTCAGCAGATGAAAGCAGGCACCTCAAACCTCACCTCACAAGGGCTGCATTGTCGCCTGCGCTGCTTGCGCACGGTCAACGTTCTTCTATAAAAATAAAAAAAGTTTCCCATTCTGTTTGAATATTAAATGCACATCACGTCTCAGGCAACGATGCAATCGGAAGGCAACCTAGATGGTCCACGGCTAAATATAATTTCAACGGAAAAAAAGAAACCGTAGCGCGAAACACTCCACTCCATGGTATCCCTGAAACTGATATTTAAGGCAGCTTTCTATTCGTCAGAATTAAGTTAGATTATTTTCAAAGATGAGTTCTACAAAATAGAACTTCGAGTAGGGCTGAACGACTCCTTTTACTCACAAGGGGAAATAAATGTAAAACTGATTACACGAAACACATATTTCACAAGAAAAATCACCAGATACTTAATAGGCTTCCTGTACGTTGGCATTATCATGTCTCGCCTTCTGTTGTTTCTTCTTGTACTCAATGAGTGAACGAGTGAACTCTTCGTTAGAAATCTTTCGTGGCTTTGACATCAGGCAACTGAACAAAACAGCTCCTAAAAACAAGAACAGCAGAGATCCTAATATCGGAAGGACGATGATGACGGTGCAGACGTTGGAACTGCCAGCCTTGCCGCTAACAATACCGAGCTGTTGGTTGTTTGATTTTGGCACCCCCACTACTCATAGAAGAAACAGAAACAGAAATAACATACGTCAGGGCAGGAGCAATCCTTACCAGCAATGCAGACAACATCAGTCGAAGGAGGAGTATCTGGAATAGGGCGATGAGGATTGAGAGGAGGAGGAGTAACAATTCCTGGAGCCAGACCATCGTCTGATGGTACTAACGCTGGGGCTTCAAACTCGGTTACGATAGGGAAAGCTACAGCCCTGTTAGTTATTAGACAAAGGTTCTTACCAAATTGAAATCTAATGTAACCATTCTCTCCCCAAGCAGATCCCCAGGAGTTCTTAACAATCCAAAACTCTAAATCAGCTGTACTATCATATCCATGACCAACAACAAGAACAGCGTGATCTGTTACTGTACTAACACACTTGGTTAGAATTCCTCCATTGTATGATTTCCAACAAGTAGAGTCTACCGCTACACTAATAGGTCCATGTGTCTTTACAAGAGAGTATAATTCTGTTTCATTGACAGTGTACGATTTGTAAGTTGTAATGTGAGCTCCTATTGGAAGACCAGTAACACTTTTACAGGATGCCTCACCTGTCTTTGATGATGATCTAGCGTCAGCGTAAGGGTATGATAACTCAGTTACGATGTTTCCTTTTCTGTTGTTAAGGAGGTTTTGGAACGCAGTGATGTAGTTTCCTCCTTTACAACCGTCGGGACTCTCACACGCGATTAACTCTTCTTCAGATAATGAGACTAGCCCGTGTCCTTTAATTGCCCATTGGCCTTCAATAGCCCCAGTGGCTGAGAATGCCCAGCAGCCACCACATAATCCCTGATTCTTAACAGGTGTGACTGCAGGTGGGTCAGTGTTCGACCAATCAAATCCGAGGTCACTTCTAAGTGCTGCTACTTCCTTATAAGAGAATGGGAACTTCTCATGTTCTTGAAACAATTCAGTTTCTGGAGTGTAACCTGAACGGAATTTTAGTCTGAATTCCTCCTCAGACATATCCGAAAAGATGTTTTGAGAAATAGTCGCATGCGGGTTGTCTTTTGACAATTCGTCTGCTGCTTCCATACTCTTCTTGTAATTCTCGAACCTAACAACTTCTTCATCCTTTTCATAATTCTTCTTGTGAGTGATCTTATAGTTCTCCCACATTCGTTGAAGCTCTTCATCCAGTCTGGCGTCAGCCATCGTTGCCAATGCTGCAAAGATTACGGAAGTCGTTTTCATTTTTTATCTATTTTCGCTTTACATGAAAGAAAGTGATAACAACAACAAAAATAATTATACTACTTTCACCTTCCTACCATTTTATAGAAAAGTCTGTTGACCACTTTACTCACAATATTCATTATGTAGCTGTGTGTAAAAAAAAAAAAAAAAAAAAAAAAAATTCTCCGACACGCACACTAAGTCTCAAAATAGTTTACTTTAAGTTTATTAATTTAAACAAACGGAGCAGGTTGGAAAACTGTCCCAAAGTAATTCAGTATATGGTAAACACAACAAGAACTGTTAGAATAATAAATAATACAATAAGTACCAATGTCTGTCTACACGTTCCCGAATCCTCGATTAAAGAGTCGAGCTGACTATTGAGATGAGTCAGAGAACTGTGAACATGATCAATAGATGTTTGTAATTTAGTTAAAAGTGTATCCTGTTCGTCAAGTTCTTGAGAAATAGAAACTGACATTTGATGTTGATTTGAAAGAGACGATGATACTTGTTTTAGACCTTCGTCTTCAATTTTAAATTGTTCTGTTTTGTTCATAAGTTGTAAATCGATATACTGAGATGGTGTAATAAAATCATCATTATTGTCTTGGTGATGTTCTTGTTTTGTGTATCTTCGCTGTTGTAATTTAAAGTACAACGTATCAACCTGAGCATGGAGTGTTGCAATTGATCCATTTCTCCTCATTAGCTGTTCTTTACTTAAACAGAATCGTTCTGGTGTTTCTTTCATTGCCTCCACAGCTTCTTCTAGTGCGCTGAGGTTGGAACTGATCCCTTGTAACTTTTTTTCAATTTCTTCATATTTTCCTTTTCTAAGTTCTTTTTTACATTCCTGAATACTTTTCTCAACGTCATCTTTTAACTCGAAAAAGGGATCCATGTGATCATTATACTAATGTTACTGTTGTTGAAAGGGGTTTTTATGATAATTTTAAAAGTAAGAAAGGAAAGCCTCAATCAAGACAACGCGTACTTCCATTATAAGGTTCCTGTTGGATAAAAACATAACAACAATTGAACAATCCATACAAAACTTACTTACGATTCGGAACCGCTCACGAGATGGGATTGTGTTGTTACCTACCGCCGCATACTTTCACTTGTTTCTTTTTTTTCTCTCTTTCTTTTTTTTTTTCCCCCCCTTGTTTTTTTTGTTTTCCTTCACCTATACGTGATTTCCCTTTTGTTTCTTTATTTTTTTGTTTCATCTTGCTTGGTCACCACTATCAGTTTCCTTTTACTGTGGTATCCCCTTAAAGACTATGTGAAAGAACACATTTAATCAGTACGATAAATAAAAAGGAAACGTGTATACTCATTGAACCTCCAGGTTCCACCACAGAGTAAAAGTACTATTATTTCTTTCCTATTGAGACGAAGCATCGTTTCTTGCCGTTGTTTTTTTTTTTTTTTTTTTTCCTCGTCAAGACATCCTTTTAAAATATCAGCGGGAACAACAAGGAAACAAAAAACTAAAGGGAAATCATGGATGACAGGATCATTTAACAAACAAAAGAAAGTGGTTCTGCCTCCCCTTTTGTCGGACTGAAGAATAGAAGAGAGACTTCGGCGGGGACGGCGCTGTTGCTGCGAATCAGGATAATAAAATAAAAACTAAAAGAAAAAAATGAAAAAAAAAACCTTTTCTCATTTCACACCGTTCCATTCGGGAACTCTCTTTCTGTTGGGAATTTTTTTTTTTTTTTTTTTTAGTAGTCAAAAAATCGACATCAAGGTACACTATTTTTTTCAACGGGCGCAATATAGAAACAAACACGAAAAAAGAAAAAAAAAGAAAAAAAAAAAGGAGGAGGAAGGGGACAAAAAAGAAAAAAAACAGAATTAATTCAACGGATCACACGAGTAATATCAACTGACTACAAAGGAAAACACGTGAAGCGACACGGGGTTTAAAAAGGGTTTACTATCATAATATACCATTCCAAGATTGATTCTTCTCATCACACGAACTCAATCATACATAACTTAATAACAAATCAAAGTAAGCGTACGTATGTCTAATGTCACTGTTAAGAAAGCGTGTGCGAAACCTATGGTGTTCGACAAGGCAATTAATTATTCACAAGAACAAAACCCCGAAAAGAATTTGCTTATTGAGAGACTTGTGTTAATTTAATTTCATTTTATTGGATCAGTGATTCAATGTAATGGCGAGAACAGTATTGATTCTACGCCTGAAGGAAATCCCATCTCTGACACATCACCTTCTGCATGCAAAGGAGTGCCTGGCGTTTTTCTTCAGGTGCCTGTTTTTGTTTTTTGTTTTTGTTTTCCAAAAAGGCAATACCGTTTCATGTAGTAGTTTTAAATGACAAAGAGTGCCATACCTTACTGTCCATCAAGTCGTAGAGTCTTTGCTTTAAACGATCTTTACACAAACTGTCCCATTGACGACGGCCTTGTGGGTGGTGTCTTACAAACTCACCAATATCGTGACAGGCAATCTGAATATTTACAGATCTCTTGCTGGTTTCAATGATTTGACATAATTCCTTTATCGCTGCGTAATCATCACTTTCGAATGCTTTGGTATTTTCCTTCCAGAACTTATCACTGGTATGTGGTGGTGACCACTCTAAGATACCAGAGTTTAGTTCCTGTTTGTACTGAGAGTAGCTACTCAAATCTTCGACATTTGTCTCAAGCAGGTCGAGGAGTTCGCGGATCTGTTGGTTGTTTTTTGTTATATTTTAAAAAAATATGATGATGAAAAACCTCAAATAGATAAAAAGAAAACATACGTCAGGAAGGATATCAGCGTCTCCAAAGTTTCTCTTCTGAAGCATTTCTAAGTTTTGAATCATTCCAACTCCAATCATTTCCTTCAGAAAATTAGGAGAGTCTCCCCTCTGAGTCTTCTGACAGTTCGCGTAGTTCATTAACACGAGGAGAGTCATACGAATGGACTTTTCCTTCTTTTGACGTTTAAGGAGGGAGTTGAGTACCATTATTATCGACTGACCAGGTGCGTCATCAGCAGGCTTGCATGCAGCATCAAAGTCAATAAGGAATTCAGGAATGAATGAAAGCAGCCAGATGGTCTTTGTGGCATCGTAAATGAATTGAGCGCGCTCCTCACAGTTTGCAGCAAAGACGTTTTCTGAAGGAAACAGCAGGCGAGGTAAAAGACTTGGAACTCCAGAGTCAACAATATCCTGTCGAAGAGAACTTGGAGTCGTAACAATCGATAGAGCTCTGACACAAGCTTCAGCACTCTGAACGAAATCAGCAGCAGTTTGTTCAGAAGCTCTCAACGCCTGGTTTAATTGTGTAAGTATGGTTTTCAAGAAAGTTGGAAGCCACTTCTTTCCATATGTTTCACATCCCGGTTGAGAGATGAAGTGAGCTAATATTTCCATTGATCTCGCAGATACCCAAGAGTGATCAGATCTAGTCCACTTCTCGATATATAATCCTGGGTCAGTTTCTGTTGCTGCTGCACACTTTGTGAAACAAGTAGCAAACTTCTCATTTACCTTCACCATCATAGACATCAGTTCCAAAAGACTACGTACGCTGTCGAGATCTGTTGTACTCTTAACCCTGTCAATCATGGTTGCTACAACAAGGGAAATATTTTCTTCTCCCATTTGAGTTTTCAAACTAGTCTCAGTCTCAGAGGCCTGAATTAATCTCTGTAATAACTCTCTCTTTCCGTCTTCCATTCCTCCTGTTACGGACAACAACCCGAGGATACTCCTATGTCTTTCCTCAGGCAGTACTATGTCTGACGGTAGCTCTGCCATGTTTTGTAGATGCTGTGGGAAGCAAACTAATTAGTCAGTTGTGTTGAAAACAGTTAACATTACCAACTGCTGACCACATCAAAACATCTGTCGCTATTAAAATAAATAAACTAAGCTGCTGCAGAACAACCAGAAGAACTGAATTGCCATGACCCTATAGTCAGGGTCTGTTTGTTGTATTGGTGTTGACATTCCTTTTAATCACTTTTGCTGAATACGAAATGTTACGAAACAGAAAAAACACAACTAAAGCAGTGCCACGAGGTAGGTTACATTTAAAACAAAAAATATATATTTAAAAAAAATTTAAAAAATCGAAGCATTCGTCCATTTCTCATAGCAGACGAGGACCCAAATACGAAGCAATAGATATGGTATCTTACTTATAAAGTATTCGATTTTTAATGTTTTTTTCTTCCTGAGCTTCATTTAAGATTTTAGCAACCTTTTCTTTTCTTAAAAGTCTGAACAAGAAGACATTAAAAAGAACCAAGACTCACTATTTGTAAAATATAGATTTTTCTTAAAAAAAGAAAAAAAGATAATAAAAAAAAAAGACGAAGAAAAAGATATCTTCTGCATGATTAAGACATAAAGTAGTATTAAAAAGTTAGAAAAGGAACTAGCAGTACTTTTGCAAGACCGCATCTCTGTCCTTCTTGCTTACACTATCAAATATTAAAAAAAAAAAAAAAATGGGAAAACCTCTAATCCAGACACAAAAGTTTCCGAAACCGCCAACTATACAAAAAAAGTGCCTTGTGGCCTGTGGTTAAAAAATCCGCCACCAGGAATCGAACTTGCCAAATTTAAGGCAGACTTTTTTTTTCCCCCGAAAAATGCGTTGAGTAATTTTAAATCTCCTCACAATTTTTTCTAAACAAACATGCCTGCTTCTGATGGGAGACACTTTTGGGACGCGTGACAAGTTCACAAAGAGTTTTTCTCAGATTATTTTGGACGTTCTTGCACCACGTCCGCCTGCCAATGTTTAGCTTGTACTGTCAACATCATTGCCTCAAACCACCCGCACATCGTTTAAGGTGGTCTCTATGGAGGTGGGTGTTACAGTGGCACCAACTGCCCTTACATTGGCAACAGCTGTACAAGCACCCACTGAAGGGATGTAAGCACCTCGTTGACAATGTGGTGGCCCAAACGAAGATGCATCAATCGTTGTATGCAAAAATGACTTCCAGGGATGAAGCCGGACAGAAGACATAGAGGGGATGAATATATGGGGCAGACACTCTGGAACGTTGGTCAGACGCTTAATTGGCCCAAAGACGTACCCTGACCGAACGAATGTGGTGTGTGATTCAAAGGAGGGCTTGTTGTTTATGATCGGAAAATCAATCTTCGTGCCAAAGAGCTATCGGATTAGGGGTTTTCCCAAAAAAAATTAAATAGTTTTTTTTCAAGTGGGTCCGGGTCGGAACAAGAATCAGGAAAAAAAAAAAAAATAAAAATAAAAAAGAACTAATGCTTTATCGCAAGTACAGATGTTTGTTGAGGAGAATCGAGAAGGGAGACTACAATTTCTCCCTTTTTTTTCTTTGTATTTTTTTATCTTTTGCATTTCTTTTTATTTTTTGTTGTTGCATTCTTTTCTTTCCTTCTATTACCTCTTAAAAACAGAGGGCACAAACACAGTTCAAACAACAACAACAAAAAAAAAAAAAAAAAAAAAAAAAAAAAAACTGAGAAAAAACAAGCCGCAAAATGCAGCAACCGTAAACAGTAACTTAAAATGGACAACAATAACAGAATCGCACTGCTTTAAATTTGAATAACTAAAATGAAGAACGGCTTTAACCGAGTTACCCATAATTGGGACATCTGTAACTCGCAGATTTGTATTTCACGAGGCTATCAGTACGGTGACATCGATCGCTTCGCAGACCAACCCAAGTTGGAATGATTACCTTAAGAAGGAAGTCAGCAAAAAGAAATTGAAATATAAAAAAAAAGTTTTTATCACACACCGCCTCGGAAGTCAACTGCGGAAGGACACTATTTTATTGTTTACAAAGAAATTGAAACCAGGGTCAGTGAATAGTATTACCGATAAAACACTTCTTATCTTACAAAAAAAGAAAAAAAATAACCGTATACTAAAACTTCCGCAAACATATAATTGCCTGGTTTTAAAAACAGAGAACGAATCGAGTTTTTTTTTATTTTATTTTTCTTCTTTTAAATAAGAAATTAAAGAAGAGGGGGGGGGGGAAAGGAAAAAAATGATGGAAGCAACAGCAACCATATCTGTGCAACAATAAGAACCCAAATAAATAGGTTGAGTGTTGCTCTCGCGCGGGTGGTATACAGCTGCAGGAGCCGAAAATTAATTCGTAGGATTTCTTTTTTTTTTTGTTTTTTTTTTTACTGATTTTTTAACCCAGCACGTAATGAAGCTGAATCAGAAAACACGCATTTAGGATAGTAAAAAAGAGCATAAAAACAATTGCCGTCTGCGTCACCTGAGAATCTCAATTTTCAATAAGGACTTCTCTAGAACGACACTCTCACTAGAGATGAAGCCTACATGTCGGAAAAAAATTAAAAAAAAAAGAAACCAACTCTCGTGGCACAACTACAACAAAACGAATAAGAATCCATACCGTACAGAAAACATTGGGAGAGAATGAGAGGATGGGGGGAAAAAAAAAAACAAAAAAAAGAACAATGGTTGTAGCACCACTATAAACCAGCGCTCTTTAAAAAAAACGTCTGAGATTAAAAAAGAATTTGGCTGATTATGGGCTCACCAAGGTATCACCTTTGGTAGGCGCATTGTACTTTTCCTATCCCGTTATTATTGTAACAGGAGTTAGTGGTTTGCAAAAAAAAAAAAAAAAAAAAAGAAATTATGGGCTCTTTCAAATGCAAAGCCCATAGTTTTTATGGGCGCTACAACCACGAACAATAATATAACTTAAATTGTTTAACATACAAACATTTAATAGACAAAAAAAAAACTAATACTTGGCAACAAAAACAGTACTGAGTTTGCTAACCAATTAAACCACGGAGAAGTATACTAATTACATAACAAGGATAAGCATACATCATATCCTTGAATTTCCTATTCGGTAAAAGCTTCATTTGATATAACAGTCCTCCGAAAGACTAGCGGCTAGCTGCCTTAGTAAGCACCCCATAAGAGTAAACACTACAGCTTTAACTCGTAGCTGGTTGTTTGCCGGCAGTCCATCCTGGAGTCGGAGGAAGTAGCGGTTGCTCTGATCGTTCCATTGCAACACTCCAAGGACTCTCTTGATTCATAGAGCCTGACATACTACCTGAGTGTTCAGTAACTACTTCACTAATACCTGGAAGCACTATCTTACTGTCGCTATCTGGTCGACTCTTTGGAGATAAAGATGCCAACTCTAACATGATTTCTTCAGAAGTACGTGACCTTACTAATGATCTGGGAGAATATAATAAATCAGGAGTACCATCAAGTGGTGGTACCGGAATTGGAACAGGAGTTTGAGGAGCAGCATAGTATTGGACAGAAGCTATAAGAGCAACAGCAGCTGTTACTACAGTAGAAACTGTTCGATGACTTCCAGGTAACATCAACGGACTATCAGGTACTGTGGTCGGAGATGAGAGTAATGAATCTGGTGGTGATATTCCAACTGTCCGATGATGAACCAATCCAAGTAACTCATCAACACTTGTTGGTCTTCCATCAATCTCTTGACTTATTGAATTACCGAGTCTCTTTAATTGACCCAACTTCGTAACATTTACTGGAATGTCACCTCTCCGTTTCTTCTTCCTTCCTAACGTAGTACTCATTCTCCTTTTTGGATTACCACCAGCAGGTAAACTGTTTAAGTTGTTGTTATTCATAATAGTAATTAGTGTTAGATTCTCTTATTGAGAATCTCACACGAAAAGCGTATTATTAAATAAACTGGTTGTGTTAATTATACAAACCTTTCCTGTCTGACAAGGGAATTACTAGTACTCGGTGTACTTTGTATCGAAGAGTGTCTGTCGAGAGTAGCTGCTGATTGAACGCGTCCGAAAGAAAGGGGACCAGTCTGTGTTGTTGTTGTTATAAAATAATAAAATTACTAACAGAGATATCGTAGAAGGTAAACATACACTTGTTCTTATTGGATGTTGTGAATTCTTCTTAACATCACTAATACCTATTATTGTATCCAGATCAAATCTTGGATTGGCATCAGATCTATCGACTGGTCTCATTTGAGGTGAGATAGAACACAACGAAGACGCTCCCAGAATCGATTGAGAAATTGAGACTCGTTTACGAATTCGTTGAGTCCCACTGATGACTGGATCATTTAAACAAAAAGAACTATCAGCTATTGAAACTTCATCAAAGAATGATGGTGAAGATGCTTCACGGACATCTTGTTTAAATCCTGCACGAGGTCGTGGTGCTTTGTCTATTTGAAATGATGGAGACATTTGAAAAGGACTTCGAAACATTGATGAGTCACTAGAGCGAGACAAACAATCAATATTACTCTCCTTCTCTTCGTAGTATGAACCAGGTTGTCTTTTAAATTGAAAGAATGACATTTGACGAGCATGAGCATGACCTGCGAGTGGAGATCCACAAGTACTTGGAGCAAGTTCTCTACTGTCAGTACAAGGAATACCTAAGGGTGACTCAGGTAGATCAAATGAAGAGTTTTGTATACCAGGAATCCCTGGAGAAGGTGTAGTTGTCTCTCCATCTGAACTCTCTGATACTACTGTGCTGATACCTGATTTCCTCTTTAGTTTTGATGTTATTAAACTTTTTCTAATTCTCTGACCAATCACACCATCTTGTAGAGTCTTCCAAGTCTCTACCCTCACTCCAGTAGTTGACGTTCCCTCAGGATTTCTATAGTCTTCAATACCTAATGCTTTTGAAACAAATCTAGAATTATCTAACACACTAATAAATTCAATCCTACCGCTGTCATTAACATCCAACACCGCAAGGAGTTGAAGGACTACACGTTGCCTCCGACTCTCTCCGGCATCGCAATTATTTTGATCAGTGAAATTAGCAGCCAGAGAAGAGTCGTACATATCAACTAACAAAGATAAATCAGAGTGTAGAATCCATCCACTGTTATCAGTGTCAAGTATTGTAAATAAGAACGTTAATTGCTCTTCACAACTACCTCTTTGAAGAGTTGATAGCAGCTGTGCGCAGACTGCAAAGTTGAGATTCTCATCTTCAGAGACCCTCTCGCATATTGCTGCAGCTATGACTGGATTCATTTCAGGGTCGTTCATGTATGGAGGTCTCACTAAGAAATCCCATAATACTTCTCTACTGTCTACCCTACCATCAGAAGAATTTGAGACGGCACAATAATGTTCACATAACTCACTCAATTCTTCTATCGAATAGTGAAGCAACTTACTGAGGACCATCATCTCACGCTTATCTCCAAATGTCCGATTTACATTGAGCTTCTCCGGTTCTTGGAGACAGATTCCATATGCTCGATCAAGAAGGTCAAAAACCCCTTCTTCTGTGGACACTAAACATCCCATAGTATCTCGAGTAGTTGCATGTGAGGCGTGTTGCTGCCTGTCACTATGCTTTCTGATGGAAGGAATAGTTTTAAATAATTGAATTCAAGTAATACTTTCACATAAGTAGGACGATCTACAAATCACCTGTTGTCAAAAAGATTATTATAACTCAAACTAATAATAAACAAAACATAATAAGATATAATCAGGGGAACAACAGGCGAGCATTAGTATTGTTTTGAAGGGAGTTTTCTTAATACCGTTGGGTTTGGGACAACACGAATGGCACAAAATATGTTTCTCATTATGAGTTGCGTGTGTATAAGTTTTTATTTTTATTTTTTTTAATAATTAACTTTTTTTTTTTTTTTTTTTTTTTTTGTTGCTATTTGCTGCAGTTCATAATCTTCTCTCCGACTAATTTTACAGCTCCGAATGCCTTCCGCAAAGCAACCACATGACAGCTGACCAGCGAGTACTACTTGCCGTTAATAACGGGTCACGGGTAATAAATAAGAACTCAATATAACAAGAAACTAGATGAGGGGGGAAGAGGGGGGGGGTACAATTTCATAATGTTTGAGGGAAGGCTTTCTTTTTCTTATGCCTTCCCTCAACTAAAGAATGGGAACAAACAAGTTGCGAACAAAGGAAAAAAATAAACGGGTAAAGAAAATAAGAACGAAAAGATCTCACAGGGGGGATAAATAAATACTAAAAAAAAAACATTCAGGGATGGAGGTACAGGTACAATAATGGAAGGATGGGATTCTCTCTTTCTCTTTTTTTTTTTTTTTTAATTTTTTTGTTTTCGTTTTATTTCTTATTTACTCATATCTCAGATTTGAGAACACCCTCTCTCCTGTGCGACGAATTTAATCATCGAAATGCATCCCTGTCTCGCGTTCTCCAGAACTACGCACTCGAGAGAGAATCAGATTAATAATATCTGCGAGTAGGACTGTTGTTGGGTTTTCTTTAATTATTTATCTGTCAGATTTTAAAAACAACAATAACAATAACATACCTCACTGTTCTAGCGTATCCTCCTGTAAGGGAATATTGTGGAGAAGAATACTGTGGGGAGGAGGAGCTGAGACGTGCCATGGCAGAAGTTGGGTTATAAGCAGCAGCACCAACAGAATCATAATAAGCCTTTGGTCTCTCATGACCCGAAGTTATTGAATCGTATTTCACTGGAGATGCTGCAGCAGGAGAGCGGGAAGTTCTATCCACGTGTTGAGGTGAGCGGCTTCTACTTGGAGATTGTGAAGTCAGAATACTTTGAAGTGCTGAACGAGCCTGTTGCAGTTTTACTTCATTTTCAAAACCAGAACCTGCGGAACTAACAATCGCTTCCTGGGCTTTCTTTAGTCTGTGTTCGAGCATTTGCTTTTCAGCATCACGTTCAGCTAACATAGTACGCAACTTAAATACTAATTGCTGACTACCTGCATCAGGTTGAGATGCATGTTGAATTGGAGCAATTGTTGGTGTCTGAGTTCCACCAGCTCCACCAGTTGGCTTCGCAGATAATTCAGCGACCTTTGTCTGAGAGGCATTCAATTGTTTTTGTAATTCTTTTATCTTGTCAGCGGACACTTTGTCACTTACATTCATTGATGATCGAGAAGCACGGCGGGTCATCCCACCCTGACTGGCCTTCTTCTCAGCGTCGTCAGCTCTCTTTGTCTGTTTCTTTACTTCTGTCTCGAGTGCCTTTATCCTTTCGATTCTTTTATTAATATCCTGATTAAGAAGTTTTATTTTCGCATCACTAGATTGTCCCGACATGAGGCGCTGAATGGAAGCGTTTTGTTGTTCAAGAGCATGGATTTTAGACTTCGCTTCTGCCAAGTCCTGTTCAGCCTGAAGGAGCTTCTCTTCAGTTGAAAGAGGTGCAGCAGGTGCAGCAGGTGGAGTTGGTTCCCGAGGAGGTTCTTCTACTTCAGGTGTGACTTCTGAAGGCGGTGCTGGTGATGGAGAGATTTCTGGTACTGCACTGACAGGAGATTCACCTCCTCCAATTAATGAGGCGGGCTTTACTTCTGACTTTCCACTTTGCTTACCAACACTAACAGCAGACGGTTGTCTTTCAATTCCAGCGGCACTTGCGATACTCTGTCCTCTACTTCTATTCTGTGCTGCATCAACTGGTGGAGTGGGTACGTCTCTACTTCCATCTTCTGGAACAGGTGTAGCTGACTGACTTCCTGGAGGCTTTCCACTCAAGCTTATCTGAGATCCCTGCCTGCTTCTTTTATCAACTGGTGTTCCTGGCTGGCTCATTATTTACTTTTGGTATTACTGAATAAGATATAAATTTAATTAACACACTCACAGTAGACTATTCCGAAAGTTATAAAGACAAGAGAGGAAAATACAAACAAGTGACAAAAAGACAGTTGAAACAACAGAATCACTACTTCAATATCTTATTAGGAACACAGTAAATAGTTGTTATAAAATAAAAAGGTTCGTGGCTTGCAATCATTTTGACAATCAAGGATCGCTTCGCCGAGAAAAACAGATATCAATCCCATCACAGCAAGTGATCAACTCTCACATCAGATCAGATCACATTTGAATAGGAACACCAGCTCTGTTTCTATAAATCGGATTGCTGTTCTGTACAACAGTTTCACTTCTGACGATATTTCTGTGAACGTCGAGTGGAAGATGCAACTTGGCCTCCTCTCTAAAATGTTCATTGTGATCAATACTTGATCCTACTACAAGTGGTGAAGTAGTTGTTGGATAATATCCATTTCTAATAGCGCTACCTGCTGGAATGTGAACTACTCCTCTCGAAGGGTTACTTCCGTAGACAGCCGTCTCTGTTGGTGGCAGGGAGTTGAATCCTACAATGTTACTCGATGTGTACAGGGACATTTTATTATTTGAAGTTTGAAGTTGACCGAAAATGGACCTGAAGGATTAAATAAGAATAAGAAACTGGGATCAAAACATGGACGTAATCACAAGTTGATGTTGTTGGAGATCTGAAGCAATACTTCTGCTGGCTGAACCATTAATTGAACCACCACCTGAGATGAGATGTAATATTAAATAAATTTATTACCTTTCATCTACTTCATGAAGGATACACGAGAGGAGGATTACAAATATACAAACAGCTAACTCAACAACACGCAGTGAGTGCACAACTCACCATCTGTTGTTGGGTCAGAAAGATTAGTACGCTGACGACTACCCAATCGTACCAACGTTGTGAATATGATCAACTCTCACATCAGATCAACTCTCACATCAGATCAACTCTCACATCAGATCAGATCACATTTGAATAGGAACACCAGCTCTGTTTCTATAAATCGGATTGCTGTTCTGTACAACAGTTTCACTTCTGACGATATTTCTGTGAACGTCGAGTGGAAGATGCAACTTGGCCTCCTCTCTAAAATGTTCATTGTGATCAATACTTGATCCTACTACAAGTGGTGAAGTAGTTGTTGGATAATATCCATTTCTAATAGCGCTACCTGCTGGAATGTGAACTACTCCTCTCGAAGGGTTACTTCCGTAGACAGCCGTCTCTGTTGGTGGCAGGGAGTTGAATCCTACAATGTTACTCGATGTGTACAGGGACATTTTATTATTTGAAGTTTGAAGTTGACCGAAAATGGATCTGAAGGATTAAATAAGAATAAAAAACAAGTCTACTAAGTCACGAATAAACCACACGGCCAACTCACTGCTTCTCTTAAGATTCATGTTCGTAATTTATATCTATTTGAGTAAAGTTAACGACACAAAAGGTTTGACAACTACACCAATAAAACTACAAGGGAGGAATAGTTACAAATACAACACAACAATAAAACAAACTAATTATAAAAGTGAAAGATTAGATATTTACCAACAGGACTAACTGTTGACTACCCGAAGTGAATATAATCAACTCTCACATCAGATCAACTCTCACATCAGATCAACTCTCACATCAGATCAACTCTCACATCAGATCAGATCACATTTGAATAGGAACACCAGCTCTGTTTCTATAAATCGGATTGCTGTTCTGTACAACAGTTTCACTTCTGACGATATTTCTGTGAACGTCGAGCGGAAGATGCAACTTGGCCTCCTCTCTAAAATGTTCATTGTGATCAATACTTGATCCTACTACAAGTGGTGAAGTAGTTGTTGGATAATATCCATTTCTAATAGCGCTACCTGCTGGAATGTGAACTACTCCTCTCGAAGGGTTACTTCCGTAGACAGCCGTCTCTGTTGGTGGCAGGGAGTTGAATCCTACAATGTTACTCGATGTGTACAGGGACATTTTATTATAGATAAGGATTCGAACTAAAATAAAGAATCTACTTTGGAAGGAAGAAATTTCAACAAATTAAGAAAGTCGTCAGTCGAGCAGCCGCAACGCGTACATTATTAGTGTATGGGTATGGGTAGTTTCTTTTTATTTGTATTGTTCTTTTTTTTGTTTCTTTTTTTATTTTCGCGCACATCCATTCTACCACAACGGTATTAACGAGATCTCTAAAAATTCTCACAAGTTGGGATAAGTTGGGTTTCCTGGAAGAACCAACTGACTCGGGTTGCGATGGTTTAGAGTGGCGCCGCGGTGCTGTATTTGTTTAGTTTTATTATTATAACCGGTCTCCAATTTCTTTCATTATCATTTAAAACACAAACCTCAACTTCGTAGCGAAATTTCGCAGTTCCTTCTGCCGCACCCTGGCCATACCTCGCAGAGCTACCCCAGTTACCCTGGTGTTGCTGAGTTTGGTCAAAAACCTTTAGAGGAGCCATGAGTCCGTTAGCTGGCATTGTTATTTAGTGTGTAAGTGTGTTTACTGTTACATAAATAGATAAATGCCTTACCCCTGTGTAACATTATATAAACAAAGCGTTGACCTTCTCTCTGCTATTTCATCTCATTGTGTTAATTTGTAATGTAAATAAAGTAAACAACACAAAATTAGATGTAATATGTCGCTGAGTTTCAATTTATGTTTAGCGTTGCGTTTAACAAGTTAAAATGACAGTTGGATGAAGTTGTGTAATGAATGAATAATAAGTTATGATATTTAGATATCACAAATTTGGATAAGTGGGGTTTCCAGGTAAGACAAGCTGACTAGGATTGCGGTGATTAATAGTAGCGGTACGAGTCTGTGGTGATTATTTAATTTAATTCAAAAACTCATTGATTACACTACACAATATGAATAATAAATTCATACCTCAATTTCGTAGTGAAATTTTGCAGTTCCCGGTGTCGACCCTTCTCCGTACCTCTCAGCACCACCCCAGTTCCCTCCGTGTGGTTGTGTCTGATTAAAGACGTTTAGTGGCTTGATAAGTCCATTCACCATTTTAATTATTTAATTTGGTGTCAAGCGTCTGATATGTGAGACAAACTACCAATAACAATATTAAACTCTCGCAGCAATCGTATTCGAAATAACTGATACGAAACAACGAAACCGGATTTGTTCAATTAAATGTTAGATACGAGCGAGATTGACTTCTCAACTCTGAATAACAAATAAATACAAAAACATATTAAACAAAGTAATGCTATTGCAATGGATAGGTTTAGCTTTGATAAAATATTTTATGTTTTTTCTGATTGTTAAATAAAGGTATAAGAAGCAACAAAAAGATCGAAAAAAAAATACTAATAACCAAAAATAACCAAAAAAAAAAAAAAAAAAATATATCTAAAAGGCGATGGGCTTTTTTGGTAAGTCAGCTATTGTTAGTTTGTCATCAGAAATCTTAGTACATGGGTTCTTACAAAAAAAAAAAGAAGAAAAAAAAGCATCAAATCGAGTGCCATCGAGTGCTGTGAGTAGTTCTGGTAAATTGACAGTTCTCACAAATAAGGAGATCTGTTGTACTCTTGGCTACAGAAGTAAATTATCATGCAGATCATCAAGTTGCTTATTACTTTTCACTGAAGTCATCTCAGCACCCTTAACTGTTCCTGTTATATTATGTAACGTTGATTGTAATTTACGTCTTTCATCATCTCCTGAAAGCATATTCTTTATACCAGATCTGCAGTCAGTTAAGGCAGCATTAAAGTTTGCTTTTTGAAGTTCGGATTTGTCATGTTGATCCCTCATAGCTCTATCACGATTAGTAATTAGTGATAAGTCTTTTCCTTGAGTTGCTTGTTTTGTTGTGATGTCTCTGAGGTTTAAGTCAACATCTTTATTTCTGTTATCTTGTTTCTTAATTCTTTTATTTGCACAATAAAGAAACACTCCGAGAGCTAAGATTGCAATCGCAAACACGATCGCAACAATAAATAAAAACATCATTTTACTCGATTCGTCGCTAGTTGAACAGATCGGTGGACGACCGACTGTTGGATCTCCTGTTTCAGGACTTTGACAGGTACAAATATAATCGCCTATGGTGTGTTTTGAATTATCTGTACAATGAACTGCAGTACCACATGGTGATGTAGAACACTCATCGTGTGCACCCTCTAATGGAGTGCAGTAAGGTGGAGTTGATTGACTTCCCTTATAAGAAAGAAAAAGACGAACAGATGCATTACGTAAATCAGGAATACCAGTACCGAGACTCTCGTATGTTATTAATTCAGCTGCTGCTCTACTCTCATTCACTTCTAGAATTACATCATCACTCTGAACACATGACAACCCATCACTTGAGACAGTCGTTAGGTATATCGTTGCTGATCCATTCGCTATTGAACTGCTGACTAAGAATGGACCTTCATAACCAAACTGTTGGATGTTAACAGAAATCCAACTGCTGTTTGGGAACTGTGTCGCTACGGGAGTTAAGTAAAACACCTGAACCGGTTTTCTATTTTTATATGGCATAATATTACCACAACTATCACCGTAATACAGTCCTCGTCCCACAACTGATTTGGAATCAGTCGATATCGAAAAGTTTTTTGTTAAGAACGAACTAATTTCGTTGCCATTTGGCTTTCTCCAGTATGAAAGGTTTCCATCAGGAACGCAAAAATCACACTCAAAAGAATCGAACACCGAAACATTATCAATGGTTACATCGTAGCCACATGGTAAGTCACTTATTAACATTTGTCCTTGGCGGATATCTTCTTGTTGTAGTGATGCAATCAAGTTGTTTTTATCATCGATTTCCTCCAGTGAGATGCTGACATTATTTCCTAAATTGGCAACTGCAACCGTCTTACTCTGAGCAATTGACACCACAGATAATAAAACATAAATACTCATGTCTGTGATGTTTCGATTTTTTTTCTTTTTTTATTATTCAAAAAAAAAGAAATCACTTCTAGACAGCTGTGTAAGTGAAAAAGGAATTTCATTAAAATATTTTAATGGTCAAAGTTAACAATAGTGCAGTAAGATATCGGGGGTGTGCTGGAGTGAGGTGAGGGGGCTAGTGACAGGCAAGGGACGCCACCAAATAAATTTCCAAAAAAGGGAGAGAATCATGCAAAAAAAAAAAAAAAAAAAGAAGAAGAAAAAAAAAAACCGCAAAAGCAACATACGGCTAGGTTTCATGTTGCTTGAAGTCGCTTAGATTTTTTCATTTGTTGTCGTTTTTTTTTTTTTTTTTTTTTTTGAACGTAGTTTTCCTTTTATTTTTCCCCTTTTTTTTTTTTTTTTTCTTCTTCTTCACGTTTCCACTTCTCACTAGCAGAGATAATCCGAAAAAAAAACCAACAATTGAGTATATTAGAAGCAAGAAAAAAAAAATAATAATAATAAGGAAAAGAAATTCTCCACAACTAACCTCTTTTTAGTTAAAAAGAGACTTTGCCATGGATACCGTGCAGCGGAAACTAAAGGGGAGGAAGAGAAGGGTGTATATTATTAAAACATTGTGCTACTTGGATTTCTGTTTTTTTTTTTTCTTCTTTTCTTCTGACCTTCAAATATGAAGGAATATCGTTGTTCATCTTTCTTTTGTTATTAGTTAATTTTGAAACATTATTAAAGGATTACGATGACAAGAGTTCGTTGAGGACATTTTCGGTAGACCCTTCATGCCTGCGTAGAATATCAAGTACGTTGCTGTCTACTGTGAAACCCATTGCCGACAACCTTTCAATTTGTGAGGCGTACTTTGTTCTTGCTGACTGTTCCTGCAGTCTCATGCGGAGTTCGGTTTCTCTCTTTGCCTTCGCTTCGTCCTCACGAAGTCTCATCTCTTCGAAAGCAAGTCTTGCAACTTCTACGGCGCGGTCAGCAGCTGATTTTTCCTCGGCAGCAAGTCTCTCAGATTCTTCGGCCTCTTGTATTTTCTTTTTCTCTTCCTCAACTCTTCTCTCTTCTTCAATTCTGGCCTCCTCTCTGAGTCTGGCTTCTTCTTCAGCTCTACGGAGTGCTTCAATTGCTATTTGTCTGGCTTCTTCCTCAACTTTTTTAGCTTCTTCTTCAGCTCTGAGTCTGGCTTCCTCTTCCTCTTCCTCAGCTTTTCTAGCTTCTTCTTCAGCTCTACGGAGTGCTTCAATTGCTATTTGTCTGGCTTCTTCTTCAACCTTTCTAGCTTCTTCTTCAGCTCTGATTTTGGCTTCTTCTTCAGCTCTCAGCTTCTCAAATCTGATAACTTCTAGCTCTTGTAACTCCATCTCTTGTCTTTCCATCTCTAGCAAACTCTTTTCTTCAGCAAGTCTCTCTATCTCAAACTTCTTCTGGAGTTTCGCTTTTTCTTTTTCGTATGCACGTCCGAAATAGCTCAACATTATTGTAGAGAACTGCTGTAATTCTCTGAGAGGATTCAAGTCAGTATCAACCATAATGTGATTAAAGGAACGGTATCCTAACTCGAGTGACTTCTCAAAGGCAACAAGAGCTTGGTCAGGACTGGAGTTGTTTGAGTGACTGCATGCTAAATTGTAATATGAGACTGCCATAGGTGACAAGCGTGTAGCGAACTCGAACCAGGTGACTGCTGAAGAGAATTCAGAGATGTCGAGTGCCTCAAGACCCCTTTTCGATAAGAATGAATTGAGTTTCTTGAGATCAGCGTCTAAGTGAAGCTGTCCATCAACTGAAGGAGTTACCTTTAACCAAGAGTCAAGATTAAAGTCTGCAGGGAGTACCATTCCTGAAGCAAGTGCTTCCTTAGTCTCGATCCCCATTATGAATGTCAGGATTTCTTCAACAAGTTCTTCAGTTTGCTCCAGAGGGGAGGACGCCTTCGCTGCTTCGCGCTTCTTCTCACGATGCTCTCTGTGCGGCTTTGTCTTCTTTTTTGCCTCCAATCTCAGAGGAGTGTATTTATTATCACTCTTGGAAACGATCTCTTTCCATAGCCTAACACACTCTTCCCATTCTACTTCGGCATCCATCGAAATGATGTCACCCTCGTCATCTTTGTATCCCAACTCGAAGCTACCTCTTGACCATTCCTTCACTCTCTCGTAAACGACTTCTAATGAAGGATTATATAAAGTTACTCTTCTGATGCATTCTACTTCACCCTTTCTTGTGAGTGTGACCTTTAGAGGAATATCCATTGTTGGTGATAGTGGCTGTTGGAGAATAGAATTAACAACAACAATTAGAAGTAATAGTTTTCGTAGTGTTAATACCTGTCGCTGCAACATCTTGTCTGCCTGTTGAAGATTGAAGTCGTTATTTCGTAACAAAAGTCTCGAATTCAATATTGAAAACTTACTTTTTGTTAAAAAATGACTTGTAGCACTACCATCTAATCGCCTGCAATGTTTTTGCAAACATGCGGCAATCATCGAAGCAGTTTAACGAGGCTACAAAAGCTTTAATAAGCAAATAGGTTCTACTATTCAGAAAAATAATTAAAAAAAAAGAATAACAAGTGGAAACAGGTGCTGTACGAATCCGTGTCAACAGGTTAAACAAAACTAAAGACTAAGATGTGTAAGTGTATATGAAAATAATTGAAAACAACAAAAAAAAAAAAAAATTATGATTCTTGTTCAAGAACAATCAAATTAACTAAATAAGACAAAACACGAGGAAGAATAGTAATCTAAAGAGAGAGGGGTCGACAAAAGAAGAGAAAAGTATTTATTTAAATGATAATCTGACTTTCAGTTTGTCTAGTTGTCAGCGGATTACGACTGCAGCGACTGTAGTAACTTGTGGATGCTGACTTTGGTCGTAGAACTCTCGCAGAAGTAACAGAATTCTGAATACTAACACCACTGTTTGTAGTGCCATCAGTCTTCTCTCTGTCGTATCTTGCTGATAACAGTGAAGCGTAGTTCTCATTGTAGTTTTTAAACTTTCCCAGGTCTTGAGGCGGATAAAACAGCGAAGTATGAGACTGCAATGCTCCCCCAATAAAGCCTTCTTGAACGTTCCCCCAAGGAGCACCCGGACGAGAAGATTGCCAAGCCTTGTGCGCAGATTGCTTGAGCTGTTTAGTTGGCGGCTTGAGACCGAAGAACGACTCGTATGTTGTTCCTTTAATTTTCTTTTTTTCATTTGTGGCAGAATTTGTTAGTTTCTTAGGACCACTTCTATTTGGGTCATAAGGCCTACCAGAGGTTACGGTACTTTCAAGTGCCTTTGAACCCACCTCACTCTCCACTTCTGTTGCTGGTAACTCAGAGGACACTGCAGAGGATGGTATTGTTGCATTTCTAATGTGAGCAAGCTTCACTGCGAGGAGTTTCTTTTTAGTTTCATTAACATTTCTATTATGAATATGTTCTGCTGTGTTCCTCACTGAATCATTTGAGTAAGTTAATTTATAATCAGATTTTCCATTAAAGAGCGGCAGAGGTCTTACTTTTCCAAACGTCTCTCTAAATATCTGTCGATCACTAGCAGAGGCTTGACTCAACCAAAGAGTTGTTAATTTTCGATATCCTGGTTCGATATGAATTCCACCATTGTGTTTCATAACTGCTACAGCTTGTAGATATTCCGGTGTGTCCGCAACTTCTTTTGTTACTTTTCCTTTCATTTCTCTAACGCATCTCATGATGTGTTTGAAATATCTCCTTTGCTTTGGGGTTGAGTGATTATTATACCAATTCTCAACCATTGCTCTGTGTCCTTCAAGTATGAATCTCTTATGCTTTCCTCTCAGTACGTGATACAGCTTTGTTGGTGATCCTAACTCCACTGTTACGTTCATGTGATTTATGTGTTCAACTTCCATATTTAGTTTTTGTCTCTTGTGAGAATAAATAAAAATAAAGAGTGCGTTGATGAATAAGAATTTGTATTTTCTTCACAATCTTTAACGACCTTTTTTTTTTTTTTTTTTTTTTTTTTTCTTCCTTATTCTTGCTGATAAAAGAGAGAGAGACAGCCAATTACTGTTTCGCAAATTATGATTCTTATAAAAATAGTTTTCAAGTCTGCAAGAGGACTGCACGTCCTCTAATAATTTACACACTTCGTGTCCATTAAAAAACCTTAATCATTCTGAGTTGTAGCTGTGTGCTGCGTGTCTTGTATTATCGTCTTACAGGATGATATAAATAGGTTAATATTGTTTTGTCAGAATCCTCTCTTTGTTATTACTATTTCTTTGTGACCCGGAAAAAAGTGAAAGGGATGGGGGAATTAAAATAAAAAAAATGGAAATGGGATTTTACCAAAAAAAAGAAGTCTATCGCCTCTTTCTTCTTCCGATTTGTGCACTAAATCCACCAGTGATAGACTGAACAGTTCTCGAGGCATTACATTGATTACACTGCAGGGTAGTCAATCTAGAGTGAGGATCCTTTACTAATTTAGTATCTGTTGAATGACACATGCTGCAGGTTACGTATGCGTCGATGTATTTACGAAGAAGACCTTCCATGTGCTTAGCGTTAAGTCTACCCTTTAGGATCAAACAGTTGTTTCCATCAATATTTCCAGAAGTACCCAACTCAGTAACGGTGTAGTTGAAGACGTGTTCTTGACTTCTGTTCAGCGACTTACAAATCTCAGCAAAGTTAGTGAACGCCACCCTCTTTGTTCCATCTCTGACAACGTTTGGAGGACGGATCTTGTGTACGGTCTTTACTCCAAGTTGTGGGTTATTTGCCTTAATACGTTCGTACACACGAGAAAGAATCTCCTGATATGTGTATACTCTATCTTGTGCCTGAAGTGATTCCCAATCAACTTTACCAGCGGAGACGGCTTCCTGAGTAGTTCTCTTCTTCTTCTTCATCGTTTTCAGTGCTGCGTAGAAGTCTTCTAAGGTTTCATAGTCCGAGTCCTCGTCTGTCTTCTTAGCGACAGGCTTAGGGCTGGCCTCCTGTGTGGGTGTTGCGTTACTTAGTATCATTCTTGTCACAAAGTCTAATAGAATAAATACTATTCTAAAATAATAAAGTAAAATACTAAATATAAGATAAGGAACATACTCTCTTCTCCTCCTTGACCTTTGGAGCTGGTGCCTCTCCATCACTTCCTTCGTCGTCACTCTCGACTCTCTTTTTGACTCTCTTCTTCTTCTTCTTCTTCTTAAATTCCAGATCTTCGTCACTGCTCATTTTGGGGGACGTGGAAGTCTGAAGAGGGAAATGATTACCGCGGGAAAGTATTTCAAGAAGTTGCTTAAGTGAAAAGGACTTTGGGCAGATTAAATTACTGCGCACATTCTCCCTTCAGAGCATTTTACCAACTCCTGCTACATAAGAAATAAGATTATTGACAGCAAGTGGAACTTACTCTTCTTGTCAAACGATCTCTGCCGAAATATACCATGCGATTGCTATTATTAGAAACTAAGAAAAACAAAAAAAAGAAGTTTAAATTTCTCCCTCTTTCTTCTCTCTCAGTAGTTGCAAAAAAACACAGTCCAGTGCAACAAGAACCGAACCCAGGCAGACAAGTGAGTGTTATTTATTGCTACAGCACAAGTGTTGGATGACAACATGGCACATATTCGTGGGAGGACTGCATGCCCTACAACCAGAGAATAGTGCTTCCGTTATCCACCTCATTAAGCTTTGAAATCTGTGGGTTGCTGCTGGAACTTAATGTTTAGTCTGATTGGAATGTCGGTTACAAGTCTTTGACTTCGTTCAATTATTCGTGATCCGTAAAATAAAAATGGGGAAGGGAAATGGAAATGGGAATGGAAATAGAAAGAGTTGTAGTGAAAGTCTATCGCCTCTTTCTTCTTCCGATTTGTGCACTAAATCCACCAGTGATAGACTGAACAGTTCTCGAGGCATTACATTGATTACACTGCAGGGTAGTCAATCTAGAGTGAGGATCCTTTACTAATTTAGTATCTGTTGAATGACACATGCTGCAGGTTACGTATGCGTCAATGTATTTACGAAGAAGACCTTCCATGTGCTTAGCGTTAAGTCTACCCTTTAGGATCAAACAGTTGTTTCCATCAATATTTCCAGAAGTACCCAACTCAGTAACGGTGTAGTTGAAGACGTGTTCTTGACTTCTGTTCAGCGACTTACAAATCTCAGCAAAGTTAGTGAACGCCACCCTCTTTGTTCCATCTCTGACAACGTTTGGAGGACGGATCTTGTGTACGGTCTTTACTCCAAGTTGTGGGTTATTTGCCTTAATACGTTCGTACACACGAGAAAGAATCTCCTGATATGTGTATACTCTATCTTGTGCCTGAAGTGATTCCCAATCAACTTTACCAGCGGAGACGGCTTCCTGAGTAGTTCTCTTCTTCTTCTTCATCGTTTTCAGTGCTGCGTAGAAGTCTTCTAAGGTTTCATAGTCCGAGTCCTCGTCTGTCTTCTTAGCGACAGGCTTAGGGCTGGCCTCCTGTGTGGGTGTTGTATTGTAAACAGTCATTAGTGATAGAATGAACAGTATTTTATTTATGATAATAAGAGATCAATTTTATAACTAAAATAATAAAGTAATAATAATATAAGGAACATACTCTCTTCTCCTCCTTGACCTTTGGAGCTGGTGCCTCTCCGTCACTTCCTTCGTCGTCACTCTCGACTCTCTTTTTGACTCTCTTCTTCTTCTTCTTCTTCTTAAATTCCAGATCTTCGTCACTGCTCATTTTGGGGGACGTGGAAGTCTGAAGAGAAAATACAGATACAGATACATAAAGATGGTCACAACTATCAGCTTTAAGAAAGAAACTACTGTGCGATTCCATGCTTGTCGCCCTGTAATAAAATCGAAGGAGTTGTGCAACAGTAAAGTGTTCTTCAAAATGAAAAAAAAAACAAAATTCTAAAACAAAATATAAAAAAATTAATCTATCAGTACAATAGGAACGCAACTAAAAGTATTCCACACTCAGATGGCTCTCCTCTTCATAGTGAAGAGGCGACTATCACCACTGCTTTTAGGTGCCTTTACAGAATGCTTAAGGCAAATGGATTTTCGAATTGAAAAGAAGTAACCGTTCATGGATTTATGTTTCGTTTTCAGACTCGGATCCTGTAGCCTTCTTAATAAAGGGAATTAATTAAATAAGAATTCTACCATTCAGACAAACGCTAATCATAAGCTGACCACAACTAGACTACTAAACTAATATCTCTATGAAGTCTATGTTCCCACCCATCTAACATTCGACAACACTGATGAGGTTGTTGATGCCGCTGACACAGATCGCTCACTCGGCTCTAGGAAGGCGTCTTGAAAAGCAAAGTGTCCCATTGACATTTGAACGCTTGGACTCCTACTCGGTCGGCTCATGTTGCAGACGTATTCGCAGACTAGAGATTTCTTGTAAGTTCTGAGAAACCTCCAAAACCGTGAAATGTACATCTTTTGTAGTAATTTAAATCTTTGTCTTGCCATTCGAGTCATCTGCTTAGCGAGATGAGCATTCAATTTCAATGCTCTGGTGAGCTCACGTTCCAGTAACTGTTCCCTCTCGTGGCGAAGAGATTCTTCATTCTTCCATGACTTCCGCTGCAATTCCCATTCTTCTTCTCTTTCTCTTAAGACGTCCCTCATGGATTCACACTCTCTCATTTTCATTTCATATTGCAAGTTGTCACATCGTAACATTTCTTTTAATTATCTAATTAAGAGAATAGAATATAATATTACCACAATGCTCACTGCAAGAATATCTTCATTGCTTCTCGTTAATAAGTTCCCCAGCTGATCATCTTCATGACGTATTTTATATTAACTGTCGTAGAGAACAAATGTATTTTAGTGTCAAACTTCTTTTCTGATATCGGTGCGGAACAGTCTTCTTTTTTTATAATGATTGTATCACTCGAGGCGAAGGAGGAACAACTTTCCTATTGAATCATAAGAGGAAAAAAAAGCCTGAATCCACACAAGAATAACAGATTGGAGTACACAACAAGTTGAAAGGGTGTTTGGAGAGGTGGGGGGGGAGTACAAACATGTGTAGGGACATAACGTAAAGGATGGCCCTCGTCACTTACATTCTATCGAAGTGAGAAACAGCCGGGAGATATGTTGGTGCTGGTGTACTAACAGGACCAGTTCCTACTAACTGTGTATGGGTGTGGGTAGATGCAGCAATTGAATCATAATTTCTAGTTGAAGAAACAGGAAGTGGTGACTGAGTAACAGACTGAGTAACTCTGACAGGGCTACCTGTGCGAGCACTCCTTCCTGCAAAGCTCTGGAAATCAGTTCTCAACTTCGACTCCTTCGCCTCAAGTCCATCTCTCTGCTCTCGTAATTTAATTTCTTGTTCCAACAATGGACGCTCTTCATCATCAACACTTCTCCTCCTCGCCGCGAAGTCGATCGTTTCCTGCTCCAGCTGAGCAACATTTCTCTCTTGTGTGTCAACAGCCTGACCTGCAGTCATTTCCTCAGCCTTCTTCAGAGCTTCCCTCTCTTTCGCTACGAGGAGCTCACGCTGATCGACGTCACGCTGAGCAAGTTGTCTTGCAACTTCGTTTGCTGCATCCCTTAGAGCTGCTGCTGCTGCTCTCTCACGTTCCTGCTTCATCGCAACATCAGCTTCTCCCTCAGCAGCCCTATCAGCAGCGAGGTTCACGTCGCGTCTCGCTTCGTTTTCGGCCATCGTCGCGTCCTGTTCGCGTGCCTGAGCCTGTCCCAGTTCCATTCTGAATCGCTCACCGTTTTGTCTCTGCAGGTCCACTTCCCTCGTTTGCTCGGCCAAGAGTCTTTCGATTTCTCTCAGCCTCTCCTCCGCCTTCGCAATCTCCTGCTCTTGCTGCTGCAGTCTTCTGGCAGAGACTTCAACAGCCCTCTGGGCTTCAGCAGTTTCAATTTGCTTCTGGCGCTCACGGTCCTTCGAGCGGTTCAATTCAGCCACGCGGTCACGGAGTTCAGTACGCGCTCTTTCTGTTTCATCATGCGCGGCATCCAGTGCGGCCTGTTGGTGATTGTTAAGATTATTAATAAACTAGAGGTTGTGTGTTCGTTCATGTATTTGTACAAGGCTAAATTGATACTACTTGTTGCCGTCGAATAACGACCCTACAATAAGTTGAAGAAACGTACCTTGGCAGCAGCCTCACGTGCCTGGGCATCAGCAACGAGTTGTAACTGTGACTGCAGTTTGTGGTCAGCACCATCGGTGTCGGCTTGCGCCTGAGCGTGTGCAGCTCTAGCTTGAGCTTCACGCGCACGCAATTCCTCCAATAGCCTCTTCGCTACTTCAACAGCTTCTCTCTGAGCAACTTCAGTCCAGTGATCTTTTGCTCTGTAGTAAAGACAATCCAACATTGTTGGGTAGAGTTCTCCAAAACGTTGGAACTCAGGAAGTGAGATGACACGATCACTGTTAGCATCCGCCTTCTCAAAAAGATCATTTACAGTCGCAGAAGTAAATCCAATATTCAGTCTTCTGAAAGACGACACAAACGACTCGAGGTCGATACTTCTAGCTTTGCGGATGTCGAAGTCGTCAAACAAACGACGAACCTGTTTTTGAAATATAAAACATTTCCTAAATATCTCCGACTTTACGAGTCAGGCAATATTGCGGTACTACAGTAAACAAACAACAGGTTCAGACATACCTTCTCATCGTGGTTAGCGTGGTCAGGCCAAAGGGCAGACATTTTATGGTAACAAATAAGTCTAGAAAGATACTTAATAAGCAGCTAACCAAATCAAAATAAAACAAGAACTGCTACACAAAAGAGCTGTGTTAACATCAACGTGAAAACAACATAAGCCTTCGAGATTGAAGAAGACAAGCAGCATGAACAGTATCAGCTGACAGCAACAGTTCGAGTTATCGGTCTGCCTGTATTCCGACAGGTGCTCGTCGAAGTGTTTTACATGGTATCAAAATTAGATAACTATTTTGCATAATAAGAAACAGAGAGAGAGACCACTACGACAAGAACATCTTCCGAGGTTGTCTGGACCCACAAAACATAAAGAAGGTCGTGCAGGGGATTCGACTCGGCTATCCTTCAACAACAAGCAGGCAATACGATGAATGGAACAACGACCTCACAACAGCGGGCAACAAAAGGATGAAGACCAGACAATCAGACAGCCCGTCGTTGTTTGTCACCAGATCTGCACCCAAAGGGAGCAGGTAAGGCATCAGCTTGCAATACGACTTTTTCATCATGTGTCTGAAATTACTTCAAAGGAGATACATCAAGAGATTCTTGTACACGTGGGTGTGCGTTAATTCCATATCCGGAAGGAACGCGACCGTATTGCGTACTTTCTAAAAAGAGATTGGGAACTTCCTCAACAACAAAAAGGATCAGCAGGGAAGCAGGAACACGGCAGAAAAAGCAACGCTCAGACACGAAAGCTACGTCAACAAATAGCATTCAGGTGACTCACGGTCTGCAGAACTATGAGATCGGCTTTCTATCTCGTCAATCATTCGCGTTGCTATTTTCCCCTTTTTTCCAACTCCCACAAAACACAGAAAGGATGTCGCACACAGAGCTCAGACAGCAGGACGGTAGTTGCAGTTTGGTTTCATGAGTAAAGGTTGGAAGCCATCAAATATTATGATAAGGTGATCATCTTCGCTCTGAATGACGACAACTCAAATCAACGACAAGAAGAAGAGAGAACGACAAGGAAGCACGAAGTCAGCAAGTTTTAAACCTTTTTTCAAGTCACGAGAAATCAGAAGCAAGACTGGCGTTGGAAAGGTTGTGTGTGTTATCCATCATGTGAATCATGTGAGAAGTGCTGGTATTCCAAATGCATGAAAAGAATCGAAAAAGAACAACGCACTCACAACAGCAGGGCAACAAAAGGATCAGCTTGAAGGCCGAAATTACTTGAAATCAATAAAAAGGATTTTCATACGAACGAGATCTATTGGGTAATTTCTATATCATCATGAGATATTGTGGAATCAATAACAACACAGAGAGGCGGATCTCAGGCAAAGTCAAATGAGCGAATGGCAAACATCTTCCGAGGTTGTCTGGACCCACAAAACATAAAGAAGGTCGTGCAGGGGATTCGACTCGGCTATCCTTCAACAACAGGCAGGCAATACGATGAAAACAAAGACCACTACGACCAGAATATCTTCCGAGATTGTCTAGACTACAACACATGAGTTACTCACCTGATAATTAGAAAGAGAATGTTTAACAGCTGCAGTGTATTTATTATTAAATTATAAGTAGCGTACAAACAATTAAAAACAAGTAGGCTCCAAGGATTCCCTGGAGTTTCCACTTCATATTTAAAGAAAAATTGGGCACCAAGAGCACCTTCGACCGATCGATGGTGGATTCAACACTTGTACAAAAGTAACAATAGTTTTGGGGTGTGAGTTAATACATTGGGGAAGTGAAAGGGAAATCGATCTGCAGACGTGAGTTGGTATCAAATTATATCGATCTCATATTGGGTGAATGCGGGATCTTGAAGATGAACAAAAACGTCACGTCGGTGGCAATTAAATGTGACCAGCTAGTGACTTAATAAATTGGTCTTCCTGGGCTAGCAGGTGGGATGTGTCCAATAACAGGGAGTCCAAGACTATCATACACTGATGTAGTTGCAATGTAACTTCGACTAGCAGCTGCAACTGCAACAGGATCCATGACAGAGGAAACAGGTAGTGGGACAGGTAGTGGAGGTGCAATTTCCTTCGCCAGTCCCAACTGACCAGCTCTCACAGGGCTACCTGTACGTGTGGTCCTGCCAGTAAAGCTCTGGAAGTCAGTTCTCAACTTCGACTCCTTCGCCTCAAGTCCATCTCTCTGCTCTCGTAATTTAATTTCTTGTTCCAACAATGGACGCTCTTCATCATCAACACTTCTCCTCCTCGCCGCGAAGTCGATCGTTTCCTGCTCCAGCTGAGCAACATTTCTCTCTTGTGTGTCAACAGCCTGACCTGCAGTCATTTCCTCAGCCTTCTTCAGAGCTTCCCTCTCCCTCGCTACGAGGAGCTCACGCTGATCGACGTCACGCTGAGCAAGTTGTCTTGCAACTTCGTTTGCTGCATCTCTTAGAGCTGCTGCTGCTGCTCTCTCACGTTCCTGCTTCATCGCAACATCAGCTTCTCCCTCAGCAGCCCTATCAGCAGCGAGGTTCACGTCGCGTCTCGCTTCGTTTTCGGCCATCGTCGCGTCCTGTTCGCGTGCCTGAGCCTGTCCCAGTTCCATTCTGAATCGCTCACCGTTTTGTCTCTGCAGGTCCACTTCCCTCGTTTGCTCGGCCAAGAGTCTTTCGATTTCTCTCAGCCTCTCCTCCGCCTTCGCAATCTCCTGCTCTTGCTGCTGCAGTCTTCTGGCAGAGACTTCAACAGCCCTCTGGGCTTCAGCAGTTTCAATTTGCTTCTGGCGCTCACGGTCCTTCGAGCGGTTCAACTCAGCCACGCGGTCACGGAGTTCGGTACGCGCTCTTTCTGTTTCATCATGCGCGGCATCCAGTGCGGCCTGTTGGTGATTGTTAAGATTATTAATAGTTATATTATGGTTAAATTAATAATTAGAAAGTACGTACCTTGGCAGCAGCCTCACGTGCCTGGGCATCAGCAACAAGTTGTAACTGTGACTGCAGTTTGTGGTCAGCACTGTCGGTGTCGGCTTGCGCCTGAGCGTGTGCAGCTCTAGCTTGCGCTTCACGCGCACGCAATTCCTCCAATAGCCTCTTCGCTACTTCAACAGCTTCTCTCTGAGCAACTTCAGTCCAGTGATCTTTTGCTCTGTAGTAAAGACAATCCAACATTGTTGGGTAGAGTTCTCCAAAACGTTGGAACTCAGGAAGTGAGATGACACGATCACTGTTAGCATCCGCCTTCTCAAAAAGATCATTTACAGTCGCAGAAGTAAATCCAATATTCAGTCTTCTGAAAGACGACACAAACGACTCGAGGTCGATACTTCTAGCTTTGCGGATGTCGAAGTCGTCAAACAAACGACGAACCTGTTTTTTTATATTTTGATTTTATAAACACAACTGATCAATAATTGAGAATAATAAAATATAACAACAAACCTTCTCGTCGTGACTTGCATGGTCAGGCCAGAGAGCAGACATAACTAACAGACTGTGCTAAGACTGTAGAGAAAGAACATAAATATAACCACACGATGTTACAAAAGATAAACTCCTCTACTGTACATTGATCAAGACCTTGTCTTTAATATTGTGAGCTGTTTTAAAGAAATGAGATTCTCTTTCATAAAACCAACTAATTCACTAATCGATATTTGTGTGTAGATTCAAAGTGGTACGTCGTCATACGAGGAGTCATTTCAATTGCAATTTTCTTTTTTTTCTTCCCCTTCCTCTATTCTTATTATTAGCAGTATAAAGTCGTACACTATAAGTTTGGGTATGTTGGGTTTCCAGGTAGAACCAGTTGCTGAGGGTTCTTGTGGTTTAGCGTAGCGCCACGAGCCTATTTTTTTTTTTTTTTTTTTTTTAAATATTATTAAACAGTTTCCATGTCATAATATAATTAGGTTTACTGATCAAAGAATCTTGCGTACTTGGGAGACTCCAAACCCATTGGCTATCATTAGGGCACATGTGGGGGACTATGAAGACACGCCGAACCATAACAAAGCATCAGATCTCCCTACATTATTGAGAACACGACAACTATCAAAAGAGTTGAACATGCCCTTCTGATGCGGGTCACACAGCTAACTGATCAAAGAATCTCGCGTACTTGGGAGACTCCAAACCCATTGGCTATCATTAGGGCACATGTGGGGGACTATGAAGACACGCCGAACCATAACAAAGCATCAGATCTCCCTACATTATTGAGAACACGACAACTATCAAAAGAGTTGAACATGCCCTTCTGATGCAGGTCACACAGTTTACTGATCGAAGAATCTCGCGTACTTGGGAGACCCCAAACCCATTGGCTATCATTAGGGCACATGTGGGGGACTATGAAGACACGCCAGAGCATCTCTTTGTTAATTTAAAAAAAAAAAAAAAAAAAAAAATCAATACCTCAATCTCATAGTGGAACTTAGCTGTGCCATTAGTACTTCCCTCTCCGTATCTGTTAGCTCCACCCCAGTTGCCTCCGTGCTGCTGAGTTTGATCGAAAACCTTTAGTGGAGAGCTCATGAGTCCGTTTACCATTTTGAAGATGTTTTTTTTTTGTGTAAAGTGTGTAGGCTGAACAGAAATAAAAATTCTTAGGTCAGGTTGTAAACCAAATTAAACAACTGCAACGAAGGCGAGTAGTAGTATCAAACTCAACCGTTGAAAAAAAACAATAAATAAATAAAAAGGAAAGGAATGAAAATAATATATGTATATTTCCAATTTTTTTAATCGAAATAATAAGTTCAAATATGAACCAAACTATGATGCAGTAATAAATCAAAAAATAATAATACTTCACACTTCACACGTCAATACGAATGCGAAAGCTTCCGTCGATAACAAAGGGTCAATGAAAGGAAGGTGCTTACAAACATACAAAAAAAACAATATTTAAAAAAAAAAAAAAAAAAAAGATCAATAAGATCAATAAGATTTAGTACTACCGAGAAGAAGAAACAATATGTCACTTCACTCTTTCAATATAATGCTTAAAACAGCTTCATCAAAATGATGTGATTTTTGATGATAGAATTTTGATAAAAAGAATAGCTAGAGAGGAACTCAAACAAGATGACTCACAACCTTTATATGCCCAACTAGCTACCATAAAGAGAGAGAGAAGCCTCTCACTACTATGTAGCTTCAGGACCGATTGATGTTCTTGTGAATTATTTAAATAGTTCACACCACTCAGAACGTGTACGTCATTATATTCGCGTCAACTAATTCTGTTGATCCTTTCAGTCTCGCAACTCCAGGAAGGACACCAGCAATCTTAAAACCGAGTGAGAGCCAGAGTGACAATGCCGGATTAGTTGCAAACACAAGATTAAAACACGCAGACTTGAATTCAAGTAACGGAGCCCATTTGAGAAACAGATTTCCCATAAAACGTGCGAGACCCTTACGACGGTGGTCCTTAAGAGTTACGAAGCCACCATTACAGACATGTGAGCAGCGACCAGGAAAGTTTGGTTTTATATAAAATATTGACATCAGTTCTCCAGTTGATGCATCTCGTACTCCAAAGGCAGCATGGCTCATAAAATAATTTTCAAATCCTTCCATATCAAAACCTTCTTCGAATGGCCAGGAACCTCCATCTTCAATAACATCATTGAAGGCAGCTAGCGCTGCTTCATCTTTATCTAACCAAGTGACAACTACCTTCTTACCTCCAGAAATTTCCCCCTCATAAGGAACACACGGCAGTATACTTCTGTCAAATGGTGTTGCGTTTTTTGAGCCATAGACACTCGTCATTTTCTTTTGTTCTTTTCCTGACCTCTATTTAAAAAGTGTCGCAAACAACTCATAAACAATTAACAACATTTTTAAAATAAAATAAAAAGGTACAATATTGCAATACTCAGAACGTGTACGTCATTATATTCGCGTCAACTAATTCTGTTGATCCTTTCAGTCTCGCAGCTCCAGGAAGGACACCAGCAATCTTAAACCCGAGTGAGAGCCAGAGAGATGACGAGGGATTTATGGTAAACACAAGATTAAAACACGCCGACTTGAATCCAAGCAGCGGAGCCCACTTAACAAACAATGTCCCCATTAGTCGTGCGAGACCCTTACGACGGTGGTCTTTAAGAGTAATAAAGCCTCCATTACAGACATGTGAGCAGCAACCAGGAAAGTTTGGTTTTATATAAAATATTGACATCAGTTCTCCAGTTGATGCATCTCGTACTCCAAAGGCAGCATGGCTCATAAAATAATTTTCAAACTCTTCCATCGAATAAGTTTCTTCAAATGGCCACGCAACGCCATCTTCAATAACATCATTGAAAGCAGCTAGCGCTGCTTCATCTTTATCTAACCAAGTGACAACTACCTTCTTACCTCCAGAAGTTTCCCCCTCATAAGGAACACACGGCAGTATACTTCTGTCAAATAGTGGTGTCTTTTTTGAGTCATTTACACTAGTCATTTTATCCTTAATTCACAAGTAGGTCGATGGTTTTGTTATTTCTGTAATTAGAATGTTTGATTACAAGAAAAAACACACCCGGAACTCAACTAAAGTTTAAACTGCTAATCAATAATGACTACGATTAACATCATTTCGACAGCAGAAAAGCAGCCTCATAAGACTGCTGCTATGGGACAAAAGAAAGAATGAAAAGAGATCCTCGGTTAATTCCCCCCCCCTCTCCCATTATTTTGTTGTTTTAAGAATATAATAGTTTTTTTGGTAGTTGGTACAGAAGAAGCTTTTATTTAAAAAAGAACCCCTTTTTTCAGGATCAACAAGAAGAAGGTTTCAAACGAGCATTTTTGGATCTCGAGACTTCACCATGCGAAACAGTACGTCGTGGAATTTAGAAACAGATATTAATCCGCTTGAGAAGAACTCTGATTGTTTGAACGATGAGATGACATCATCAACGTATTGATTACCAACGACTCGTTTAGCAAAAGAGACTGCTTGGGACTCAGTTAGACCGTTTGGGTATTTTACGGGGAAGTAGAATTGTAAAAACTCAAAAGGATCAACAGACCCGTCATCATTCAGATCCATGAGATTCCAAATATTAGTCAAAACTAACTCACCAAGAAAACGTTGATTCTCTGGGAGGTTATTTATTGTCGATCGCAACTCGTCTATTGTTAGCAGACCATCTTTGTCGGAATCAAAGTAATCAAAACAGAAGTTCAATCTTTCCATTTCACTTATCCAAGCAGATCTGCTAAACTGAGAAACAATAACATGTTTCTCTTCTCTGACACAACTGATGGGATCGTATCCAAGTTTCTTACCAGCTTCAGCTATCGCTACAATAGAATCCATTCCCTTTGCAATGGTTGCGTATAAACAAGCAACTTTATATATTTTATTAAGATCGATTTCCCTACCACGAATATGAGTAGCCTCATATTCTGTTTTCATTGTAATGTGACTACATAGTTGTAGATAACCTCCTTTACCTTTTCTTTCCATTCTAGATTGTTTAATCGCATCCGTGATGACCTTACCTGATAAAGGAACGGCTACAACTAATCCTTTGAATGGCATTTCTTTCTTTAAATCTGCGTATGTGAATTCATGATTCTCTTTGTAGGTTCCTTTACCTCTAATATTTCCGCTGTTAATGAGTGCACAGTCAGCTGTTAGACCAGAACACAGTGATGTTAATAAATAAGTTGCAAGAGTTGAAGGTCCATGACGAATACCTGCAGATGACAATACAGAAGGGGCTCTGAAGAGAACTGCTGAGCTGAATTGTTTGAGTACTTCGCAGTGAGCGTCTACTCTTTTTCTAATTGATTCATCTTCTTCAAAGTCTGAAAGAGGTTGTAATGTTGTATTAATATGAAAGTCATCTTCGTAGAAAGTGATATCAATAATTCCAACATTCACGGCGTTCTCACCGACCTTTAAGACTGTGCTGCCGTTTCTACTTTCATGAAACACATCGTGATCATGGCCACCAATTATTATGGGAAATCTACTTCCAAACTTTTCCATAAAAAGTCTATCCTCAGCTATTGACTGATGAGTCATTGGAACTACCAAATTTACTTTCTTTTCTTCAAGTAATTCCTTTGACAGTTTATCAGCTGTTTCATCAACAGGAAGGATCTTTGCTCCCCCAAAACACTGAACTGGGTACAGTCCTGGATCGTTTGTATTTAACCCGAGTAATGCTACAGAACGATCTAATTCACCTTTTGGTTTCACAATACAATACGTTGGCATTGTTTTATTAGGAAGAAGCCAAGGAGTAGCAGAGACCCGTTCTGTATTTAGAGGTAAGTCAGGGATGTTGCTATTTATCCAAGTAAACTTACTCTCGCTAATCCTTTTTAGTAGTTCGTTGTATGGGATGTCGTTTTCGTGGTTACCAAAACAGCAATAGTCGAGTCCACATTCATTCATTACGTCAATCATTCCCTTCCCAAAGTCTAATGATGAGAGAAGACTTGGTGCTACAAAGTCTCCAGCTAATACGCTTATTGTTTTTAGTCCTTTATCCTTTCCTAACTCACGAATAGCTCTTGCGAACCTAGGTAGTGCTTGTAATGTATAAACGTCATTTAACTGAAGAATTCGGAGTCTGGAAACCGGACCGTCTTCCAGCTTTCTCTTCTGTTCTTCGCGCATACTCATCCTTGGGTCTGGAAAGTATGAAAAATATAAATTAATTATTATGTTCCTTTCAGCAGAATTACTGTAAAAAAAAGCTCATTATCGTAAAAGCTGGTTGAAAGACAGAAATGGTAATTGTCGTCGGATTCAATATCCTCTCATTTTCAGTTAAATAATAATTAAAGTGAGTACCCGTCACTTGCTATCTTATGTGACTTCGTGTCTCTGTTATTTGTTACTAAACAAAACTGAACTGTTGCAACAGCTTCGCGAACGAGCTAATCATGTGCAGAGCTGCTTTTCTTGCTTTAAGGAAAAAAAAAAGAAAAAGAATTTTGATACCCATCCCAGCTAACGATAAAAGATCGTAAAGATAACATAATATCAATTACCCTTAAATAAGTAGCATAATTATGAATCACCTCCTGATGTGATTACCACACTTTATTCCTTACAAGACCGTAATCATAATTTTGAACTTTGCTGTGGTCTAGAAATCCTCTCGCAGATTCGGAGTACTCGCTTTGAACATCTTCATTAAGACACGCAGGTTGGATGAGTGAGCTTTTCCAAGCAGGTTCTCCAAAGAATAAGTGAAATGTGTACTCAAGAAAATAACCATTCAAAGAACCTCTGTAGCCACCCTTTCCTGTTAAGAACTTACTAAGAAGTTGATCGTAGAACTGAACTGGATTCTTTTGAATAATAGATTGAGGGATAACATATTGACCACAACACCAACCTTGTAGGTTTTCAACTTCTACAGTTCGTAACTTACCAAATAACTCATTATACATCTCAAGGTATGATTTATTCGTCTTTCCCCTTTTCAAAGTGTATTTTGGCTTTTTTTCAATATAAGCTCTGTACGAGGAAGCGTTGCCGACTTCCCATTCCATCGAGACGAGAGGAACAAATTCTTCTTTTTTTTCAGCGCACTTGACAGAAGGTTGGAGAACATCCCATCCATGGCGTTGATGCCAAGCATATTGATGACCATGTAAGAATATAACATTTGGTGGACGAGGCTTATCGATACTTCCATCAGCCAAGTATCCCAAGTAGCCGTAGTACTCTCTACAGACTTGAGGGTTTAGAGCTGGTAATACTTCGTGACAGTTTTGTTTCCTAACCCAAACCATGTAGCCTAAGTCAACTAACTCTTGTACAACTGTGTGATTACTTCCGCCGATTACAATGAGTGATTGGTTTATAAACACTCCACCTTCCCTCCACATCCATTTACCCATTGTATTGCTGCCTTCCTTCATGACTCCATGATGCTTCGGTTTTTTAACTTCAACAGTAACAACTACTGGAGGATTTTCCGGATAAGAGTTGGAAATTAAAACAACGGCGATGAGGCCAAAGATCAGTGCCAGTACCCTGTTTTGCATTGTCTTGAGAATACCTGAAAGGGGTGATTTTTTGACTAAAAAAATTAAAGAGAGAGAGAAAAAAAAAAAACTCATCATCGTTTTTTCTAGAATTTGGGGTATGGTTATATATAAATAGTACCACCACACGAGTGCGATAATTTAGTATCGAATTTTCATAAGTCAGAGAAACATGGACCTATACCACATGATATTATAAACGTTTTTGTTTTGTTTTGTTTTGTTTTGTTTTAAAAATTTCCACTTTTTTTTGGAAAAAAAAAAAAAAAAAAAAAAAAAAAGGGCACGACTGGAGCAAAGAAAAGTCACAAGAAAATAAAACAAACTACAAACTTGGCAAGATTACTATTAACACCTCACTAGGCGATGGTTGATCCTTTTAAAAAGGAATTCATTATTGTTGATATGGAATACGCACACATGGGTTAGATAAAAATATAAAATAGTATAATAATAACTAAGCAATCACAAAGAACTGTTTCCAATGTATGTTGGGAAATGGTGATATTCTTTTATACTAAAGAAGCTTTAGAAACCTTCAGGAAGATGACTTTCAGCATAATCAACAAACCTTGTGATAGGAGGATCGAGGATTAACGGAAGAAATGGAATAATTACGAGTCCAGAACAAGTCGGAGCAAAATTTTTAACTTGTGACGGTTTCCAAGAAGACAACAACTGACGAGTAAGAGCAACCTGCTTATTAACAAAAAAAGCAGGAATGGTAACAGATGCCATAAGCTGCCACAGAGCTGCGATACCAAAAGCAGAGAATGCCTTTTTATCACTGAATCCTTTAGACTTTGCAACACGAGCCTTGTCAATAGCATCTCCACCTGCATAACCGATTGCTACAGCGTACGTACCAAAGACAACACTTTTTGGAATTAACGGTCTGAAAGCTTCTCCCAACTCATTTGCATATCCTGCGTACCTCACGTTGCTGTCTCTCCACCAGTCAAATTGCTCAGTCATCTTATGGTTGTGTGTCATTTAGATAAATCTGTGATGAGAAAAATGGTAAAATTTAAAAGACAATTTCAGTGAGGGTAAAACATTGCAAAAAAAAAAAAAAAAACATCAGTATACTTTTGTAGTTTTTTTTTTCTGTTTAAAAAAAAAATTTTAATGAAATATTCTTACAATCAAAAAAAAAAAAAATAATAATTACCACGAACACTAATACAGATGTATGCGCAAATGCTATATTTTTCTTGATAAATCTGTTTCTCGCTGGGGGTAACTTGATACTGGGGGGGGGTACTACGTAAGACTGAAAGATATTTCATCTCAACCATGATATTTGTTAGTAGTGCAACATCCTCATAGGGTGCAACTTATAAAAAAAATGAAATTTCAAAGCAGCTAATCGTCCTTTTTCGTTCTCTTGCTGTCTTGGCGATCAGTTGTTTCGAGGGCTCTCTTTTCTTGTTCTTTTTCTTTTTCTAATTGTCTTTCAAAGAAGGAATCGAATTTCATATTCTTTAGTATACTCCAATATGATCTCGGGTGATCACTTTCAACAATCGTTCCTGAGAGAATGAATCCTCCAGTCCCAGACATTGCAACAAAAGGATGAGTTCTGTTTTCAAGTACCTGATGCTCTCGCCACCAAGTCTCAGTTAGCTTAACATTAACAGCAATCCATTTACTACGAAGTGTTGAAGACAATGATACGAGAGGTTCGATGTATCTGCTGTAAACAGCAAACGTACAAGATCCACCCATCAATGGAAGTAATTCAAAGAAAGCCTCCTCAGGGTCATGTGTTGAAGTTATAACAACAGACTGCACTCCATTCATTTGTTGAATTTCATAAGCTGCTGAAGTGAGTCCCATCAGACTACGGTAGTCTCGTCTTCTTAAATTCTTTGATGATAATTTCGTACATTCATCATTGTTAGGAAGGTCTGCAATATCTCTATCAAGATCAACGTTCACCATTGAAGTTTCAGCCCAGTTATTAATTCCAAGGTATTCACAGTTCATCATTGTTGGTGCTCCCTTACCTTGTGTTCCAACGATGCTAAATAGATTACCCTGTCCACCCATTCTTTGTACACAAGCTGATGTTACTAATCCAGCACTGGAGTCTAATACAACTGTTGAAGAACCGGCATGAATGTTTGCGAATGTTAACATCTCACCGATGGTGTCAACTCTGATGTGCATAATCTTGTCTGGTTTCTTCATCAAAGCCATCTCAATCAGTCTCGCAATTGTTGGTTTGAAGACCCTCATTTGAAAAACGTACTTCTTTTGCTTCTTTTTAATGTACTTTTCTTGACTAAATTTTGTTTTTGACATAAATGTTTTTGAACTCGTCATCAGTTCTTTGATTGCTTCATTTCCAGATCCACTCTTCTTCATTTCGAGTAATTTTTCAGGATCTGCCATCTGAGCTTTGTTGTCGTCAATAAGCTGCCTATTGTCTTGTCCTCCTCCTTTTCCTTCTTCTACTAGTCTAGCCATCTCAGCAATTGATTCGCTTACTTGCCCAAGAACGAGTTTTTTCGTTGAACTGTCGTATTCGATTCTTTGATTCCACTTGAGTCCAATGAGGTCACCAAGATCTACTACAGGAACACCTTTAACATGTTTGAATTGCTCTCCTTTTGTTATTCGTATCATGTATCTTTTATCGTCTGCTAGAACTGCGACTCCCCAGTCTCCACTTTGCATGATTGAGTCGCTCATATTATTTTTGCTTATTTTCACTCACTAGTAAGAAAAGAGAATAACCAAAAAAACGAAAAATTTATATTAAAAAAAAAAAAACCAACGCTTACCAGTGTGGCTTTTGCTAAAATTCCTTTTTTTTTTTTTTTTTTTTTTGGAAAAACATTATTTTCACCATTTCGGAATAAAAAACAATAATACTTTCGAACGAATAAAAAGAATAGTTTTGAGCCTTAACTTTTTTTTTTTTTTTTTTTCCTTCTAGCAGAGCAAAGCTGAATAAAGTAAACCAGCAGTAGGATAGGGAAGTGTTAATCATGCAAGTTCGTGCCACTCTTTCCACCATTAGAATTTCCAGACAGTCGTATTTCCAATTATTCCATTAAATATCGCAGTATTGTTAACAGGAACTCGTTGTTTTGTTACTAATTTAATAACTTCCTGAGAAGCAATTCCTCCCAAAACAGAAGCAACAGTATGAATCTCAGATCCACCAGCTCGACACCATTCCTGAATGTACTCATCAGGTAGTGATGACGTAGAACATCCAACAGATGACAATAAAGAGCTGACGACTTCCTTTAAATTCGAACAGTCTTCTTCTTCTGTTGGATTCCTGTTGATGTTTTTTGCTTAGGAATACCACTCACGAATTCTACAACAGAAGTAATAATAATAAACACACCTTCCATATTTAGATAAGAACATATCACCAGCTCTGTACAAAACATACCACCAGACATCAGATGGATCCTCAGTCATATGTTCAGCTGTGGTATTGTTTTTGAGGGTTGGTTTTGTGTGTATAAAAAAATATCAAAAAAGATAAAAAATGAACAAACCAATAGAAGTAAGGTGTACCAGCTCATCACTAATAGAACCGTGTCTGACAACACGTAAGTTTCGAGCATTTTTACAAAATTTGCCAACGAGTTCGGGTGTTAAAGATGCGCTACATGAACGAATTTCAGAAAGTCGGGTTGCAGCTTGTGTAATCCATGCTACATGTCGTTTATGATACGATGCTAGGACGTCACGAAGTCGAGTGAAGTTACACGTCGTTGATGTCATATCTGGTATTGATCCACAGTGAGGAAGTATTTTAAATTCTTCATAAAACTCTTTCAATGCCGCCACCAAAACCCAAAACACATCTGATGAAGAATTCACTTGCTCATCTTCAAACAGTTTTTCAATAGCATCTCCAATAGGATGCGGAAGATATTTATTCAAATTATCCTGAGCTTCTGTAAAGTTTTCCTCTGACTTAGTTGGAGTCAGTTGCATTGATTGAATAATGGTTTTAATCTCACGACGTTGTTTGTATTCTTTTGGTAACATTGTAGTATCAGACTGTTGAGATTGCCATGTTTTTGTTGCATGATAAGCAATAACTGGCCAAGGAACATGAGAATGTTCCATTCCATCAGTTATTTCTGATATATTAAAAGATTCAAAGTAATCTTTAAGTTCAGTAAATGGATTCGTCACACACAAATCATGTAATTCCGCATCAGGAAACCCTTCAACGACAGTATGACCATCTGAACTACCACATTGAAGTCTAATAAAACCAATCATTCCATTACTCATTAGCTTGACTAAGTGAGAGTTTGATTGCCTGCATTGGTTGCTTATCTTTTGAAGAGACTCGCTAGAGAAATCTTCAGCGATAATCAAACAATCAATTGTTGTTAAGAAAGAAGGATCTTCAGATAACACATCAGATAAGCTTTTACTAATCGAGTGAGTTGAAACATTTGATGAGTTCAATTCAGATAACAGTTCGCGACATGCTTCTGCTCTGGAAGATCCAACGCTGTCTTTTGTGACGAAGAAATTTCTTCCCAAATCTCGTTCGGTTACCTCTGCTGGGTCTACGATCGTTACTTTTCCAACTCCGGGTAATATTAAATTCTTTAATGTCTCACAACCTGTTCCAGTGGCTCCAACAAGACAGACGTGAGCATCCTCAAGTGCTTTCTGTCCTTCAGAACCCCACAACCTGACGCCTCTGTCATATCGGGTTTCCTTCTCTGAGGGTTTTTCTATTTTGGCTTTCTTAACTTGCGCAGTCGTCATATTTTATTTTATTTTGCCTGAATGAGTAATAAGAAGTTCCGATTTTTATAAAAATCGACAAAAAGAAAATTAATTTGCATGAAACGGCAAATTCCAATGTTGTCTTTGGTTAGGAGACTACTCGACTTACAAATTCTCAGGTCAGGATTCTGTTGAAGATCATTACTCAGGTTTTTGTCTTTTAATAGTTTGTTCCTCTTCAGCTTCAGAGCTCTCTTCTTCTTCTTCGTCTTCTTCAGTTTCTTCTTCCTCGTCGCTGCTTTCGTTGTCGTTGATGGATTCTGTTATGGTAGCGATAGCATTCTCACTGTTCTCAATCTCAAAAACCTTTTCAATAGTCTCCGACGGTTGTCCACCCTCGTTAGATACCATGCGAAGGGTCGCTTTTCGTTTCTTACCAGCGCGGAATGTAAAAATAGACTCACCAGGAAGTTGTGACGCTGCTGTAAGGCATCCCTTTGTTTTGAAATCAGCGGTGACTGCACTGCCATTATGAACTTTGTGATTGTCACTAAAGAACGGATCAGCAGTAATAGGTTCGTGATTAAGCCAAATATTAATAAGTAAAGTTACTCTGTGAGACTGTTCTGATGCAGGCTTACCACCTGATACAGCTCCGTGAAGGTATCGACCATCAAATGCGAAGTGACGAGTAGGTTTTGGGAAGCAGCACCAGGCCTTTGTAGGATTAGAAGTTATCGGTTCAATTGTTGAAAAAGGAGCCACAGAATTGAGAGCAGCTGTACCACATCCGACGTCAGTAAAATATGTGACCGTACCAATCTGAGGATAAACATTTATATTCATTTCTGATTCTAAATAATAATCTTTATCCCAATGCCATCCTACTTGTGAATCACCATCTAGACTTAGCGCCCACCATTCAGCACCAGATGTAGATTTGTCAAATATTGCTGAGCTGCTGTGAAACTCAAATACCTGTTTGACGTATTCTTCTAATTTGCTTTTTGGTTCTGCAGTTGCACCCAACCAGTAGGTTGATCCTCGGCTGTATTGTTGCTTTCCTGTTGTTCTTTTGACTACGGCTGATTTACATTCTTCTTTCAGTTGTTGAAGTACTTCCTCGTTGATGACATTTTCCCAAACTGATGCTCCATTTTCTATGGTGGGAAGTGTTCCTTTAAACTTGACGCGACCTTCTTCATCAACTTCGAGCTGGCGCTCTGGTTCTCCTTCACTCATATTGACAAATCTGTGGGAGTGAATTAATGATTTTGAAATTGAAAATTAAAATACCAAAACAATACTCGTATTTTCCATGCATAATAATAATTATTTCTTTTTTTAATCTAATTTTAAAAACGAATGAACTCGCACGACGACAATCAGCTCGCGCTTCGGTTGTACTGAAATGTTGCGCCATAAACGGGAAGAGCATTAATTTTCTATTAAAAAATAAAAATTTAACAAAAAAAAAAAAAAAAAAAAAAAAAATTTCTTTTCATTGGTTTCCTGTAAATTGGTTGAGCAATAAACATTGCAATGTACTGCGTAAAGCAGAGTACTTCGAAGGGCTTTTGCCAAAGCCGTAAAAGCTAGTGTGACAATCAAGACTAGTTCACTATAAGCAAAGGAAAGCAATGACGATAGAACAAGTATTTTAATTATATGAAGGTTATAGTTAGGCAAGCAAGTTAATAAAAAGTCTATCAGAACTTGAAATATACAAAAGGGCGAAGGGAATAGGAAGAGGACCCTTAGTGTCTTATGTAAACTTGAAAGTGGGTGGCACTCCCTGAGAGTCGTGGTTGCCTAACAATTCTATTTTTTAAACCACCCAGAAACCCATCCAACGAGTCCAGGTGATGGCACTTCCGGTTTTAATGTCTCCGTAGATAGATTTACTGAGTCACTTGATTTACTTTGACGAGATCTTTGCAGAGCTAATAATTGATCTCTGGCCCTCTCAATTGTTAATCTCTTATTACTGAGAGTGCTAATCAAGTGAACTATCTTCTTATCTTCAGAATCGAGACGGGACAACACATTATCAACTTCTGACTGGGAGAGAGGATTCGTTGTGCTGGCAATGCGAAGTCTGATGGAGTTGATTTCTTCTGTTGAAAGAGAAGCGTTGTTTTCTACCAAGGCATCAATCTCAGATTTAATATTCCTGACAGGAACTCTTTTAGTATGTGGGATTCTCATCACACTATCTTGGGGAGGTGGGACAGCAGCTACTCTTTCAGGTTCGAGTGGTGATGGAGGTGGGACAGCAGCTACTCTTTCAGCGAGTGGTGATGGAGGTGCTGGGGTTTCAAATAACGTTGACGACCTCTTTGATTGTCCTTGAATGTCAACCAGCTGTTCAGACGTTGGAGACATATCGAGAATAGGAGTAGCAAAGCTAACTCTTCCTGTATCTTCACTACAGCTGATCTCGTTAGCTTCTCGCTCAATAGCTTCGACTGCTTCCACTAGCTTCTTCGTCTCTTCTGTAACTTCATTTTCTTTCCTCTGCGCTGAAGTCAAACAGACTTCCACACTCGGAGACGCATTGGGCGATGAGATCGGTCTCTTAAACTTCAGTCTCTCTTTCTCTTTTATTGGTTTTATGTCTGGTTTTATGTCTTCAGGGTTTTGCGGAGATGTCTCAGCTGCGAGTGTCTCTGATGCCGGGAGACTTTTTAAAGAGGTTTCCCATTCTTCTTTGTATTGTTCGAATTCTTTGACTTGTTCAGAGTTTAATCTTACCTCAATTAATCCAACTTGTACACTTAACCATTCAGATAACTTGGCTCGTTTATCCAACTCTATAGAAGAATCCGAGTGCCAATCCTTCTCCATATCCTCTCCCTTCAGACGCTTTATGTCGTTTTCAAGAATTGCGAGCTTCCTAGCAGTGTTGCCTTCTTTAATTTCGAATTCATTCTCCTTAGCTCGTGGTGAAAGAGCTGCAACAGCTTTTGGAATCATCATTTGAGCTTTTCTCTTCTGTTCTTGTTTCTTTCTCATTCTCGCTTCTGCAAACTTCGCTCTCAAACGACTACCACCTTCCTGATCAACAATCATGGATGTTGAATTGTTGTCGTGGTGTTCTAAGATTTCTCTTTTTCTTCGCTTTAGCAAATTTGGCTGTTCATCCTCATCTCGTTTTGTTGACATTTTTATGAATTGTCTCTGATGAAGTGTTTCAATAAATACCCATCATAAGAGATTGCTTTTCGGACAGCCTAAAGTTAATTCATGATATTAAAGAGTTACCTGTTTGATTGAATAATAGAAAGGAAAGAAGAAAATTGCAACGTTCACAAAAACAAACAATCTCGTCCGGGTAACCAACAGAGATGTGTGATGAGCAAGGAGGGTACGGTGGAGAGGAAGTTATCAGAAACAAAAACATGACAATGGGAGGGATAATGGGTACTTTGATAAATAGGGCGGTTGATTCGGAAGGACGTAAAAAATTTCTTTTTTTCTTTTTTTTTTTTTTTTTTTTCTTCTGCTCTTCGTACACATATGCTCAATAAGTAACCAACAAACAAGGTCACTCATTCTCACATGCCGAAAGAGTTTATTTTATTTGCTTTCTTTTTTCTTTTCTGATATGACAAAACAACTAATGTTCTTTCCTTGTTGTATTTTTTTTTTTTTTTTTTTAAATTTTTTTTTTGTATTTCTGTTGGGAAACATGGCAGATTATTGAAATAATATGGTCGAGTATGACTCTTGAAAAACAAAAGATTTCCAACTTTTAAAAAGTAGAAACTTAGGATTCTTCGCCCTTCGAAAGTCATTAAGGAGACTGCTGCGACTAATTGTTTTTTTCTTTTTTTTTTTTCCTCTTGTTTCTTTCTATGCGATGAATTGATTATTTATTTCAAAAGAGTTTACAGAACGACTGATGACTCCTTGGGGAATGCTGTGGCTGAAAAAGCTCAGAAGGACCTCGCGGAGTTGTATAATTATATAAACAGAAGAACTTGTGGGGCAAAGTGAAGGTGTTTACCAACGCTTGCCACCCTTCTTACCTCCCTTTCCACCTCTTTTGCCTCCACCCTTTCCCTTTCCCTTTCCACCCTTTGAAGATCTCTCTTCTCTTTCAAGGAGCTCTGGGAGCTTGTCTGGGCAAGACAACCAGTCAAAGTCGAGAGCCTTCTTCAAGTGTACTTCAGCGTCAGCACGGACATCGAAGACGGCACCCCATCTGTCAGCAGTGACCTGCATAGACATGACTCCCATCTTGTCCTTCTCGGTGTACTCCTCAGGAAGCACCTTGTTAAGAGCTCCCCAGACGTATCCGAGTGCCCAAATCTCGCTGTTCTTTGAGTGAAACATGTAAGTAGTGTATCCAGTGGCTCCTGTCAACAAAGATCTTGATGGAGGGGCTTCAGTGTTGCTGGTGGCTAAGGCCAGAGCTGCTGCTACAGCTTTCTTCTCGTCACCAACCTTTTCAATCAAGTTTTCAGCTGCTTTCTCAAAGTTGTCCAAGACTTCTTGTGGAATACGTGCGGCATCATCGATAGCAGTGGCGGCTGCGACGTGCATAACCTGAGCAGGCTGTGGAGCGTCAAGCCATTCAAATGTGTTTCCAGTCTTCCTTTCGATCTGCTGCAGGGTACGCTTTTGCTTTGCGGAGTAAAGGGTTACACAAACTCCCTTGCGACCCGCACGACCAGTTCTTCCGGAACGGTGAACGTATGTCTCTACTTCAGGGTATCCTGAACGGGACTCTGGAGGGCAAGCATTTAAAACTAAATCAACAGTCATGTCTAATCCTCTAGCAGCAACATCTGTTGCAACAAGGAGTCTGAACTTACCCTTTCTGAATGCATCTAAAGTTGACTCTCTAAGGTTTTGAGGGATATCTCCGTGAAGTGCCTTGGCTTCGTATTTGATGCTTTCATCCGAGCACAGGTCGTTACATTCTGCCTTGGTGCTGCAGAAGCAAAGAGCACGTCCACTGGTACCAGCGTACATAGCAATTACGTCACTGATGGTATTGCTCTTTGAAGTCCAGTGAGAAGCGATAGCAACGTGTCTAACATCAAGTGATGCCATCACACCTTTATCATCTCCTGCCATGTCAATAAGTTGATGATCAACCATATGCTTATCAGCTACACCTGTAACCCATTCAGGGACAGTGGCTGAGAATAGACACTTTTGATGCTTCTTGGTCGCCTTTTCAAGAATTCTGTCAACGTCTTCCTGGAAACCCATTTCAAGCATCTTATCAGCTTCATCAAGTACAACGTGTTCAATTCTTGAAAGGTCCAATGTACCTCTCTCTAAATGGTCAAGAATTCTACCTGGTGTTCCGACTAAGATATCAACACCTGATGCTAAAGCTTGACATTGTTTACCCATTGGTGCTCCTCCATAAACGTTCAATACTACGAACGATGGCGCAACGGATTCAAATTCCTTTCCTACCTGCTGAGCTAATTCTCTGGTAGGCGCCAATACGATTACACCAGGAGCGCGGCCTCTTCTCATGCTGTCACGTCTGTTTTCAGATCTCTTGTTTAATAAAGTTTGAATAATTGGAAGAGCAAAGGCCAGAGTCTTTCCGCATCCGGTACGAGCCTTTCCGATGATGTCTTTTCCTTCAGCGATGAGTTTGTAAGTAGCACCCTGAATTGGGAATAACTTAGTGATACCTTTTTGCTTTAAAGCATTCTTCGTCTCTTCAGCAATGTCAAAGTTGTTAACGTGAAGTGGATCTTCCTCCTCGTTCTTGCCGCTGGACTTGGAGGCATCTTCGCTTCCGGAACTGCTGCTGCTGTCGGATTCGCTTTCCTGCTTCTTTGATCTCTTAGGAGCTGCCTTTGGACTCTTCTTTGGTGATTTCTTAGCTGCGGCCTTTGGAGACTTCTTTGGCGACTTCTTAACAGCGCTCTTTGGTGATCTTTTTGGGCTCTTCTTGGCCCTCTTTACTGGACTGCTGCTGCTGCTGCTACTGTCGTCACTGCTGCTGTCCGAGCTAGTTGCATCTCTCTTCTTCTTGTCCGCCACTCTCTCGTCTTCTTCCTTCTTCAACTGTGCCTTCGTTTTCTTGGATGATGCTTTCTTTCCTGGCATTGTGAGGTGAGTTACCTTGTTTGTAAAAATAAGTTAAAATGAGAAATAGTATAACACAGGCTCAACTTCAGTGTGCTTTTTGAAACTTCAACTTGCCTGTTCCATATAATGCTGTGGGAAAAACGTAACTGAAGCTGTACATCAATACACTCATCGCAATGGGGAGAAAATAAAAGTCTGGGGTAGGGAGGTGTGGGCTAATAATCTAATAGATTTAAACTTACGGTTCGCTGTTTTTTTTTCTCTTTTTCTCCCCCTTTTTCGTGTTAACTTGAACTTTGCCGTAATCAGTTCAGTTTTTTATTTTTTTTGGTTTTTTTTTTTCCCTTCTTCTATTCAATTCAAATCATTTTAAAGAAAAGGAGGGAAGAGGAGGTGCGGTCTCACAAAAAAAAGAAAAAGAAAACCCGTACAACAACCACATCAGGTAATTTAAGCAAGACTCAAATATAACTGAAAAGGAATGAGAATAATATCGTTTCCTAGAAGTTGCACTTTCTACAGAGATCTCCCTCAACACTTATCGGTAAGTAAATCACCATCATCTTTGTAGCTCATAGCAAGACAGATAACGTCAAGCGATCAGAGTTTAAGCACATGATGTACTGCACGGTTCCCATATACAAACAGAGATTCGGTACCTAACACCAAAGTCTGATTGAGTCGGCACATCTGCTTCACATACGCGGGTGTCCAAAGGCAAGCTCGCTGGATGATGCATCCGTGCAGTAAAAAAAGCACACAAGTGAGGGGAAAGGGAGGATGGGATAATGTCTAACTTTGTGGGGGTGTACTGTAGTGAGGAGAGTGGGTGACGGCAGCATCCTTTACTTTGCTAAAGAAAGGAACAGAAAACTTTCTTTTTTTTTTTTTCGGTTGTTTTATTCCTTCCTCTAGTCAGGAAAAACTCGTGCAAAACACGTTTGTTTTTCCACATTTTTTTCGTTCTCTTTTTTTTTTCTTGTATTCTTTTTTCTCCCAGTTTTCTGCATTTCATACTGCCACTCACCCTCTGGGAGTAAACACAAGGCAAAAACAAGGCAATCCATCTGCTAAGAATGCCAACTCTTGATGTGCATTTCTCTCACGTTTACCTATGGCGTGGTAAACCTTTTATTGTGTTCACACCCTCTACTCACTCTTTGCTCAATTGAAAATGGAACTTCTGGGGAAGGGATGGGAAATCTAAAAATATAAAAAATTGAGGAAGATAACTTCGTACCTACACCAAGGGGAGGGCGTCAAACAGATCGTAGCGGTGAAGATTCAAAGTATGAGAGAGAAGGGACTTGTGAGATACGCACAACGGGATGGGATCACCAACTGTCCAACTGTGGTTCAAAAACACAGCAAGACAAGCGAGCTACTAATATGGAACTACAGCACTGATGCTAAGTACAAGTATTTGTACGGACAACCAAACAACAAATAAAAATGGGAAAAGGGGACGAAGAAGAACAGCGTCACTCGACTACGATCACCCTTTCCTTGTGAGAGTACTTAATCCGTCCGACAAGGCTGCAAAAATACACAACGAAATGGTTTTCTAACATGTAGACGAAATTATGAACTCACGCCAGCTAAAATGATCTTCTTTAGTGTAACAGTTGGTTGCAATAAAAGTTGAAGAAGAAAATCACACAGCAGATTTCACCCTTGAGAAGCTTCCAGCCAATGAAGGCTTGCTATTATTTGTGATAATAAAAAAGCGGCGGATTCTTTGAATGAATTAGTAAAAAAGATGTCTATGGGCGGGTGTAGGCTGGATCGCGAACGCGAGTTGGGGTATCTGGGGCGCCAAGAATGTGACCAAAACTCGATTTCTCGTATGACTCACGACGTTTGTTCATTTGATCAGCTTCCTTGTAGTTCTTCAAAACAAACGGGTGGTACATAATATCGTGAGCACGAATTCTTGTTGTCTTGTCGTATCTCAAACAATTTTCAATGAGATCGGCAAAGTCAGGATCCGCAATCATCTTTCTAATCGGCTGTGCATTTCTCACTCTGTTCAACGACTTGTTAGCGGCAGGAGTTCTGTCATGCATCCAAGTGTGGTCTAAATCTCCCTTTTCGTTGAAGAACTTTCTGTTTTCTGGAAGCATATAATTAGTAAGGAAGCTTGGGATACTGGCTCCTAGTGTCTTCTCCATTAAACACAAGTGTTCTCTGTTTTCGTGGGTTTCGTATAAAAGACGACCAGTGAACAGTTCTATCAAAATACAACCAACTGACCAAATGTCAGCAGCAAACATCCAACCAGCCTGTAAGATGACTTCAGGTGCTCTGTAGTGACGGGTTGAAACAATTGTGTTTCTACCGTGACGCTCATCAGTGGTTCCTCCAAAGTCAATAACACGAATCTTCGTCTTCGGTGGAAGACTGTACTTACGAATCTGTTTTGTTTAGTTTTACTTTTATGATACCAATCAAGGTAATCACTTTATAATATTTATCAATAATTATCGGTACTGTATTGACCATGAATGCCGTCTGAAGGGGTCGAATAGGCAAACATGGCTTCGATCAGAACCTTCAACAGGTTGTATGTGTGGATTACTTGAGTGATATATTCATCACGATACTTTCATATTAAAAACAATTAAAGACATACTCCCATTCTATCAACACTTTCAACAGCTTCTTCAAGAAGGATGTTTTCAGGTTTCAAGTCGGTGTGGATGAGTTTCAAGTGAGCGTGGATGTAGTTAAGTGCCGCACCCAACTGCCATGCGATGTGAGCTACTTCGTGAATTTTGAAAGTAGTACAGCGGTTGAGGTAATCAAGTAAGCAAAAACCCAACTTTGGGAAGACAATGCACATGTGGTTCCCACTTACAGGGTTGTTTGAAAAAAAGTAAGTGCGGTACTTAATGGTTGGGTAGAAGTCAGCCATGTCGTCGAGCTTAATTCGGTGAAGAATTTGAATTTCAAACTTTGCATCTCTGGTGTACTTTTCAATAGCGCGGACAAGTTTAATTGCAACGTACGCCTTTCTCTTTCTGTCCCACGCTTCAATCACCTTCGCGAATGTTCCTTCTCCGATAAGATCCAAGATCTTCCATCTGTTTTCAGTTCCTTCAACGTCTTCACCTAAAACAACTTTGTAATGACCTTCTTCTTTTGATTGAACTGGAGTGTAGGTCTTCTTTGGTTTTTTTTGAATCGCCTGAGCAGATTGCTCTTGCCCACCAGCAGCTTCAGGATGGCTGCTAGTTCTCTTACCTCCACTTAATCTCTTTTGTTCTCCTTCAGACTGTCCTGTGACTGTATTAAACGAACTCTTTATGATATCAGACATTTCCTCTCTAGTAATAGTTGTCTCTAAAGGGGGGAGGGAAACACAACAAAAGGGGAGACCAAAAGGGCGGTCAATTCCTGAAAAAAGAAAAGTAAAAATAAAAATTTTAAATTTGTATCTTTAAAAAAAAAAAAAAAAGAAAATTCACTACAAAAACAATAACTGACACTGAAGCAGTTATTTTTGAATATAGTTCGTCTGTTAATTAAGTTTTATTATCAACCAATTAAGGGATACGGAAGGAAGCTAGAGAGGAACAAGTTAAAGTATGTGTAGCCTGGCACCGTTTGCGTTGAAAACACACATTTTAAAACGGACATTAGAGAGGAAAGAATAACAAACTTTCAACAGAACCAATTAAGGAATTGGTTAAAGTTATCCTCATAACATAACACACATACACACACTCCGATGAGGGTTGTATTACAATTCGACTGCTTGAAGCCCTTTCGAGTACTGGACTAGAATTGCAAGTCTCAGTATTGCGTTCCGTTGCGTGTTATATAGCATCGGTTGTTAATAAACTTAATATAGGAATTTGTTCTATGTTCTAATTATAAAGTCGGTGTGGGGTAACTTGATACTACGATTAAATATAAGTGTGGGGGGGGGAGGAAATCTTAGCACCGACAACCTGAGCAGTCACAGCCGTACCTGCCTTCAAGAATATCACATCTGTAGCCTCTCGACACCCAGTAGTCACAACTACGTCTAGAGCATCCATTACTGTCGTAACATCTCCCCCTGGGAACAGGAGTAGGCTGCGGAGCGGGAGCAGGAACAGACGAGCAGGAGTTGCATCCTCTGCAATCGCAAAAACGGAAATTGCTGCAACCATATCCCCTCACATACCAGTAGTCACAACTACGTCCATAACAACTATTTTGATTGATGCATCCCCCCCGAGCAGGGGCTGGAGTTGCAGGAGGCGGTGTTGGTGCTTGCGCACTTCCACAATACGTGCACCTTGAGCAATCACAGCGGGTCAAACTACGGCAAGTGTATCCGCTTAAGATCCAGTAATCACAACTCGCACCGTAGCAGCCACGTTGATCAGCACATCCTGCAGGAGTGGTTGGGGGAGTTGGAGTGGTTCGGGGAGTTGGAGTGGGTCGCGGGGTAGGTTGGGCAGTTGGTGCAGGTGGTGACGGGGGAGTGCTTGCATCACAGGGAATATTAAGAATCCTATTTGGAGATCCACGAGAATTAGAAATGTATCCATTTCCTGCATTAGTGAACAACCAGTTCGTCACGTCCCTTGGTGACGCCGAGGGGTTCTGTCCGAGGTAGGCAGCCATCGCTCCGGCAACGTGCGGAGATGCCATCGAAGTGCCTGACAATGTCGCAAACGCCGAGTCGTGTGACGCCCCAGCAGACACGATGTTGGAACCAGGGGCAAAGATGTCGGTGCAGGATCCCCAGTTTGAAAAAGATGAGCGAGAGTCACTCAAAGTTGACGCGCACACAGTTATAGCTGATGGTGCCGAGGCAGGACTTTGAGAACAGGCATTGGTGTTGTCATTTCCGGCAGCCACCGCGATACTCACGCCAGCTCTGATCGCTGCTTCAACAGCATCATTCTCAGAACGAGAACGACTTCCACCCAGAGACATGTTTATAACTGACGGCCTACCACGACGGCGAGCGTTGTCCACTGCCCATTGCATTCCTCTAATAATACTTGTTGTTGTACCAATACCATCATCTCCAAGTACTTTTACAGCTATGATCTGTGCCCTCTTAGCGATTCCATAAGTACTCCCAGCTACTGTTCCGGCCACGTGTGTTCCGTGACCTTGGCGATCTGAATTCGAAGATCCGCTCACGAAGTTGGCACCCCAAGTACATCTTCCACCTGCAAACTCTCGGTGAGAGCAGCGTACTCCAGTGTCGAGGATGTAAGCATCGACACCTGCTCCCCAATTTGAGTCATGTGAGAAAACCGAACCAACATCTCTCGCTCTATCAACTGTTACTCTCTTCTGACCCCATGAAACTGGTGAGCGCTGACTGTTCGGACACGACTGCTGTGCCATTCGAACTATGCGAACGGGCTCGTAGTACTCCACCATACCTCTGTCTCCTTTAGCCATCTCTCCCTCAACCCATGCCATTAATGAAGCGTCTAGTTCTGATTCGACTGCTTCAAATGATTCTCCAACGTTACACGCAGTACCTTTATGAGAAGACATGATTCGATCATTTGATGAAGTCCTTTTAATACCTTTTCTGTACTTTACCATGTACATACCCTGCACTACATCACCTGTCTGCACTGATCCAGAACTCACTAATGAGAATGCATATCCAAATAAAAATATTGATATTTTCATATTTTATAATCTAGAAAATTGAATTATAATCAGAGGACGGCTTTATCCAAGGGTGGCGTGCTGCCATCCTTCACCTTCAACACAGGAAAACAGATTACAAAAAAAAAAAACCAAAAAAAAAAATTCTCATCTACTTTATACTTATCTTTGAATGATAGTTTTCACTATCGTTGCTTTACAATATATATTAGCAATGTGTTAAGTGTTGTTTATGTTAGAAGCGTCCATTTTCGGTTTAAATCTCCTCATCTTCCTCAACGCTGCTTTCACTCTCTGGTAGTATTCCTTCATCTTGAGTTCCAACGTCAAGCATCCAAATATCATTATTATTCTGTGGAGTGTGTCTACCACCAAAGAGACACAGAACACCAGAAAGAATACAAATCGAGTGGTAGGCTGTCGGAGGAGGAGCATTTTTAGTAAAAAGAGTCTGCCATTCAGGAGATTGTTGAGACAAGTCGATTACTAAAAGATCAGATAAAAGATTATTATCTTTTGATAACCCTCCATGGATGAATAGTTGTGATCCGAATGAACAGGCGGCATGACCATAACGTGCAGATGGTTGAGTTCCGCTGTATTTTAAAGGTTGAGTGAATGTGTTTGTAATGGTGTCGTAAGTGAGTAGTTCTGCTGAAGCAACACCTTCCTCATCCATACCACCAAATATAAATAATCTATCACCAACAGCAGTTAGAGTATGAGATGATCTTTTATAAGTTGTTGTAGCTGTCGATATTGACCACGTCATCACTGACGGGTCGAATACCCACATTTTACTTTCAACAGCCGTACTCCTTCCTCCAAATGCGTATATCTTTTTATTAACTTCTGCTGCGCTGCTGAATGTCACACCACCAGGTTGCTCTCCTTCAGTTTTTAAAACTGAGACATTTATTTCACTCGGAGCAGTAGGAAGAGTAATATCGTCGTGAATATTTGCTCCAGCAGCTCTCGGCTTTTCAGTGATTGCTATCGTTTGATGATTTCGTTTTAATTCTGTCGGATCCCATCCACCAATGATATACATGCGATCACCATCACTACAACAGCATCCTTGTGTTATTGCTTTTGGTATTTTACAGGTAACTTCATTCCAGCATGCTGCAGGGTCGAGACCAAGCCTGTATATTTTTTTATCACTTACAACATCACTGTCACCTTGACCACCAACAACAATCATAGACGTACCCAGCGTTCCTGACATGTGCATTTCTCGACCTTTAGGACCTGTTCCGTATACAACTTGATTCCATTGTGGGACCATTCCTTCATCTTCACTTTGACCTTCAGACTGTACCATTTGAGGTGATTGAATTCGATCCGTAGAAGTCATTTATTTTATTTATAGTTTTCACTATACAACAAGTGTACCTGATTAAAAGAAGAAGTGATTAGAATTGTTCGTAATCGAGTAATAAATAACAAAAAGTACAATACGATGTGCAGCTGGCTCTACTTCCCCCAAGACGGGGGGTGCACGTCGCTAAACGAGTTCTACAAAATAAAATGAATAGGACAGATCATAATAACGTACAATATAAATAAGAAATAAGTTGGGTAATGAAGAGCTATCGAAGAGGGAACTTGTGAAGCCCAGAAACAGTATCTCTGTGAACAACTGATTGGTAGATTGAGTTTTCTTCAAGCTCTTCGAGGTATCTCGAAGCTTCTCGGTACTCGTGTTGCTCCCAAGCTTTTTGTTGCATCTGCCATTGAGACTCGGCAACACATCGATGGATGTGAGAAGCGTCTCTGTCACGTATAAGAAGCGCTTCATCAAGATCGAGATCGTTCTCCTTCTGACGAACTGCTCTAAATCGATTCTCAACAACAATTCTCCTCTTTTCTTGTTGAAGTCTCCGTTCGACTTCGCGAAGTTTTCTCGTGTCGCGTTCTTTTCTCTGGACAATAGCCTTAGCTTCAGCTTCTTTCTTCTTTAACTCTTTTCGGTAAGCCTCCACTTTAGCAAGTCGTTCCTTTTCTTCTCGGGTTGCTTTTTTGTCAGCTTCCAGCTTTTTTACTCTCTCTTCGCGCTTCTTGAAGTCTTGTTCCTGCCTAAGGGCTCGTTGTTTGAGAGTTGACATAATTTCTTGATGAGTCGCTTCGTGTTTTTTCATGAGGCATTCCTCTTCGTACTGTCGCAGCTTTAGTTGTCGTTCGTACTCTTGTTCTTTACCATGGCGAGCAGCCTCTACTTTGTGAACGTGAACAGTGAAAAGATCAAAGTGTTTGTGTGCTTTATTGGCGTACCTATTCCTATCTTCTTCTATTTGATTGGTAAGTAATAATGTTCTATTTATGGTATCGAAAACATTTTGTCTTCTTGCTGACTCCACCATCTCCAAACCTCGACGTGTTTCGTCGACAGCATTCAGTTCTTCTTCTCGTTTTTTCTGTTCTTTCTGACGTTCCATTTTTATACGACGTTGCTCTCTCATGATCAACAGGTTGAAAACATGTTTACGAGAGTGGAATCCAAGAGCTACCTTTCGTAATACATTCTCAGATTGTTTTCGTAAAACAGAAACTCGTTCGTTAAGAAGACGTAATATGTCAGTAGTTGTAAAGACACTGGATGATATTCCAACTTGAAAGTCACCTCGTGGAAGGCTTAATTCCTGCTGTAGCTGTCCACATGCAGATGATGGAGGCGTAGTTGAGTTTTGGTTTTTTAGTAAGCAGCCATATTTTCTCAGAAAAACTTCAAATTTCTGAATCTTAGGAGCTGTTTGTAATAATCGAATAGTTGGGATCACTCCATTGCAGTGAAGTTGATTCCGCACCAAAGACCCTTCGAATACCTTCGGAACTTTACGTGAGTTCGGTTTTATACATCTGATCCACAGCGTTTCAGTACTTCTAATGCTGTCCAATAGTAGCCCAAGGTCTTCTTTAAAAGTTTGAGAAACCAATGCAGCCTGGCTGTATGTTGGTAGTATGCTTTGCATTGCTGACTTGCCTAAACATGTGAGCATTTCATCCCGAACAGGAGATTTATTTTTTTGAATAGCATCCTTCACAGTATACATTACAGGTCCAGCATAATGAGAAATTATAAACGAGTCTCTCGGTTGGGAGGGTTTCGGCTTGTCAAAATGAGGATTTAATTTTTGTCTTCCCAACATGTAGTTTGAGTTTAAGTTTTCTAAAAATTTAGCATCAGATGTTTGCAGTTCTCCAAGGCTGCATTCGTCTTCTAGTATTCGGAGGATACCTCTTTTTGCTTCTACCAGTTCTAGACAAGAGCTATTGTCATCGAAGCGAGGTATGTCTATTGAAACACCTTCGTCTCTGCAACGTTGCTCTAAATCATCAAACATCCTCGTGTTGTAGAAACTTTGAATCTTTTCATTCGCATAGTTTATAAGAAATTGTTCAAATTTATTCTCTTTGAAATTTTCAAAACCAAATAAGTCCAAAATTCCTATCTTCGGAGTGTTTCGTGGGACATTTTCCACCTTAAGTGTTTTATTAATCTTCTCAACAAGAAACGCAAATAAAGATTTATACAAAAATTTTGCAAGACCATCACGCATTGCTGTCGCCTTTGTTATTGATAGTCGCTGTTGTACTTGTGAACCTTTTATTGTTATAACTGACGTTGTTAAGAGAGAGATCAACTTCTCACTTGAAATTCCAAATAGATGGGCAGCTGAAACAACTGGAGTCTCATCGACGACAGAGACCGAATCATCTTTACTCCCAGTTTTTGTAAATTCAGTATTTAATAAGTGAACAATACCAGCAATTGGTCTCCACAACAAGTCTTCCTGCATACCTTCATCAATCCCAATTGCTAACAATGCCTGTGTGACTTCTTTAAAGTTGTCATCATCATTAATACCTCCTCCAATCTTATTAGTAGATCCTGGGTTAAGACATTTGAAGTCATTCGGTCTTTTGCCTGCTCCTAGTAGTCTGTTTCTCAGCTTCTCTGGTGCCTTGAAAAAGGCGTAAAAACTGTGAAAATTTCTCTCAGAACTTCCGTGTGATGTTATTCGGGTAATCTCGAGAAGGTAGGTGGAGATTTCAGAACCAGTGATTGAGAGGGTTGTTGGATCGAAGTAAAGAATTGTGTGTTTACCAAAACGAGATGAATTATCATTGCGGGCAGTCTTCGCATTACCAAAGACTTCAAGAATACAATTCACAGCCATCACACGATCTGCTATCGTCGGATCTGATTCAGAAGCGACTGTTAAAAACTTCATCGCTGCTCTTGCTGATTCAGTTTTCCCCGCCCCCGACTCACCAGTTACAATAATAGTACTGGAAACATTTGTCTCACACAGACGTCGGTAAGCTTCTCTCGCGAGGTGCCACGGATGTGCTTCAGGGTAGTTGTTATTATTCTCAAGAAGTTTTTTCATCCTCTTTTCACCATAAATAGCACCATCACCAGGTATGTTATGAGAGTAAGGATTGACTATGATACAAATATCTTCACCCATTGAAACACAATACTTTTCAGAATTAAAAATATTTTTTATATGTTGAAATGCGAGTGACTCGTGTACATCTGGACTCTCAAGTAAGTCATTCGGTTGAAGGCTAATCGAATCATTGGTGACTGCGAATACTTGATCCATTGACAACAATCCGTCTTTACCTTTAATCTTTATTCGTACTTTCTCTCCGGAGCCGGTTGTAGATTCAATCTTCCCAACTAACCATCCCTGTTCAGAGTCTGTATGGAGAACCAAAGCCCCAGCAGTTAGGGTCATTGTGTTGGTCTGACTTGAGAGAGATGAATATCATAATTATTCGCAGTGACTGTACTAACATTTATAGCACTCGGATAATCAGCAAAATGGTGGTGTATTTTTTCATAGAAAAGGTGGAAGCTGTGAGCTGTCACCGATACCAAAAAAAAAAAAAAAAAAAAAAAAAAAAAAAAAAAAAAAAACGAAATAAGAACGTTATGAGTGATTGTGAATGTAATTCACAATATAAAAAAAAAGGAAATCTGATTTTTTTGAAATTCAAGTCAAAAAAAAAACAGTTTTTCTATAGTAGTTTATACATGTAAAAGGAACCAAATTTAGATACCCCCAACAGTAATTGTGTTGTATTCTTCTATTCTGTGATAGCTTAACTTAGAAAGCGTTGCAGTCGATGATAACTCAGGGTTCTCAAAATCACCTGGAGGATAATTATATCTACAAATAGCTACTCCCCACTGCTCTTCCTTTTTGGGAGCACATTCAAGTCCAAAAGCTGACCAGGGAACTAATAACTCAGCCGCCCAAACACCATCGTTGGATTGAACGATGTATTTAGACTTCGATGATTCCTTCACACATTCAGACCATTTTATATCACCTTTTAGGAACTTGTCTCTGTTTGGAATCTTTATGTCAGTAATAAGACTGTTTGGTGATAAATGAATTTCCCAATATTCTCCTTCAAAACCTTCAGTTGTTCTCGTGTGATGAATAAAGAACTCCGCTACTGATCCTTTTAGGTAGAGTTCTTGTTGATCAGCTGTTGCTGTTGTAAATGGTTCTTTCTCACAGAAGTAAGAATACATTAACAATCCCTGTTCTGTTTGCTTTACATAACCATGACCACCTTCATTCGGACCGATTCCACTTCCAGCCCATTTTTGCATTAATTTCATGGGTTCACAGTCCTTGTAAACCACCGGATGCGCACTTCCAACATCGGGAGATAGCGACATTTTCAAAAGCAGCTCTGAAAAACAAAAAAAAAGACTACTGACTGGTAGTTAATATGAACATCTCTTATAACTTTCATGATGAGGACATAATTTCCTATAATGTCTCAACAGGTAGGCGACAGTTGAAAAACTATTCGCGATACTTTGTTTCTGTACAGTCTGTATGAAAGAAGGCAATATATTAATATAAACTATCACGTACACTATTCCGTTGGGTACAAAGCAAACAACTAACGCCAGTACGAAGATAAGCTTGAAAGGGAGTGGAGTGGCGCTACCCACATCAACAGAATGCAGCGAAGACTAGTTTGTTTGATTGCTCAAACCTAGTTTGGGGAGTGCCACAAGCGTATCACAATTAAGATTTCAGTAGCGTAAACACTTTCACTTTCCTATCAAAGCTGGATAATCATTCGTACTAAACTGCAGTCGGAATACCATTCAATGGAGTGTCCCGATATTAACGGAAAACTCAGCAATTAATATCGATAAACTCATAGTAAGTAAATAATACATTTTGACAGAACCTATGTGAACGAGCAGCTCAGTCAGCAATGAAAACACAAAACAGGAATCACACGTAAAAAGACCACCTCTTATATATTAATGAACTCCGAAAACAAGAGACCTCAGAGTTAATCAAACGAGCGAAGGTACCAAAAGCTAAATTTTTTTTTTTTGCCCATTTCGGCTACGGCAGCAGTACTACTTTTTACAGCTTGCAGCCTTCTGGCTTAGTTCCGTTGTAGTCTCTGCAGATTACCTCCTTTAAAAGGTCAGTCTGCTTCAACACCTTTCCGTTGACAACGAGGTAAGGCACGTAATCCCTGCCCGGAACCAATGCCGTCTTCTTAGCAGCAGCAGCAGTCAAGGACTTTCCCTTGCTACCATTCATGCAGGCAGTTACATCAGACGGGTTCAGTCCCGAGATAGTTGCACACTTTTCCATTTGGGAAGTTGAAACCTTACCGTTAGCCTCGAGGCAGTACACGAAAGGCATGTACTTCGAAGGGTCATCATTCAGCATGTCCTTCACACAGACTTCAGCCAAGTTTCCGTAACACTCCTCAGGTCCATGCTGACACACATTCTCTCCAGTGTAGCAGTCAGCAGCAGGGCTCGAGGCCGAAGGACCACAGTGCTTCAACCAGCACTCGAATCCCTGATTTCCTTCACATTCACTGATCTTTACGTAAGCGTTACCAAATGGAATGAAGTCGAAGTTCATGATGCCGATGAGTCCCGGTGCGGTCAGTGTGGAATTCACTGGTCCCTTCACCGTGGCGTCACATGCGGGTCAAAGAGCCTCTCCGTAGAAGTCAACGGACACCTTCTCCTGAGCGGAGGCGGTCACGGCGAGCATGGCAACAGCGAGAGCACGGTGCATTGTTGTAAAGGTATTGAAGCTGAGGGGAGTACAATACAAAGAGTAGTAATATAATATACCAGAGATGAGATTGGAATAAATACGAAGAGTTTCCAACAAGTCACCAACTAGAAATAAAAAGAGACCATCCGATAGCTAAGTACCCACATCCATCTGAATCTCTGGGACTAGTTTGTTTGATTGCTCAAACCTAGTTTAAAAGTGAGAAACAGACTTCACAAAAGAGACATCGCTAACGGAGGGTGTTGGCCTCATAATATAATCAGGTAGGTGAATTGTGGCACTTGGGTAGTTCATTAACGATGCGAACAAAAGTAACTCCACAATTCGATTGTAAATACAGTAAGAGATTATTTATTGTGAACAAGAGCTTGCCCATAAGGAAACTTATAGACTTATAAATGCTCCCTCTCCATTTTAACACTAGTTTGACAAGCACCTTAAAATGAAACAACAAAGAGTCGTTGATTGTTAAACAAAAACACTAAAACATCTTCTTCCTTAACATTATTTTAGGATAGCATAAACTAACAATCAACTTCTTGAATTAGAACTTACATCAAACTAGTGTTTCAAAACAGAGTAATCATTAGTAGTAACACATTGTGTTGCTATTCGTGTTATAAAGGTGGTGGGTAATATATAGAATTCAGTAATAATATTGCGGAAAAGGTTCACAAGATTCACACAAAGTTATCTTTACTACTTGCAGCCTTCTGGCTTAGTGCCCTTGTAGTCATCGCAGACGGTTTTCTTCAAGTCATCCGAGTTCTTCAACACCTTTCCGTTGACAACGAGGTAAGGCACGTAATCCCTGCCTGGAACCAATGCCGTCTTCTTAGCAGCAGCAGCAGTCAAGGACTTTCCCTTGCTACCATTCATGCAGGCAGTTACATCAGACGGGTTCAGTCCCGAGATAGTTGCACACTTTTCCATTTGGGAAGTTGAAACCTTACCGTTGGCCTCGAGGCAGTACACGAAAGGCATGTACTTCGAAGGGTCATCATTCAGCATGTCCTTCACACAGACTTCAGCCAAGTTTCCGTAACACTCCTCAGGTCCATGCTGGCACACATTCTCTCCAGTGTAGCAGTCAGCAGCAGGGGTTGAGGCCGAAGGACCACAGTGCTTCAACCAGCACTTGAAACCTTGTTCAAACTTGCATTCATCAATCTTTACGTAAGCGTTACCAAATGGAATGAAGTCGAAGTCCATGATGCCGATGAGTCCCGGTGCGGTCAGTGTGGAATTCACTGGTCCCTTCACCGTGGCGTCACATGCGGGTCAAAGAGCCTCTCCGTAGAAGTCAACGGACACCTTCTCCTGAGCGGAGGCAGTCACGGCGAGCATGGCAACAGCGAGAGCACGGTGCATTGTTGTAAAGGTATTGAAGCTGAGGGGAGTACAATACAAAGAGTAGTAATATAATATACCAGAGATGAGATTGGAATAAACTACGAAGAGTTTCCAACAAGTCACCAACTAGAAATAAAAAGAGACCATCCGATAGCTAAGTACCCACATCCATCTGAATCTCTAGGACTAGTTTGTTTGATTGCTCAAACCTAGTTTAAAAGTGAGAAACAGACTTCACAAAAGAGACATCGCTAACGGAGGGTGTTGGCCTCATAATATAATCAGGTAGGTGGCTTGTGGTAACATTACTAAGCAGCAGCGGAGAGAGAGCTCACTCAAAGGTAATAATAATCACTATTTGAGTATAAACGTGTTTTGGAAAAGATATTAAAGAAAGTCACAAAAAAAGAACATCACATTCACTCGTGGAATTTTGAATTTTTGGGTCAACACAAATACTACTTGCAGCCTTCTGGCTTAGTGCCCTTGTAGTCATCGCAGACGGTTTTCTTCAAGTCATCCGAGTTCATTAACACTTTTCCATCAACAACGAGGTAAGGAACGTAATTCCTGCCCGGAACCAATGCCGTCTTCTTAGCAGCAGCAGCAGTCAAGGACTTTCCCTTGCTGCCATTCATGCAGGCAGTTACATCAGACGGGTTCAGTCCCGAGATAGTTGCACACTTTTCCATTTGGGAAGTTGAAACCTTACCGTTGGCCTCGAGGCAGTACACGAAAGGCATGTACTTCGAAGGGTCATCATTCAGCATGTCCTTCACACAGACTTCAGCCAAGTTTCCGTAACACTCCTCAGGTCCATGCTGGCACACATTCTCTCCAGTGTAGCAGTCAGCAGCAGGGCTCGAGGCCGAAGGACCACAGTGCTTCAACCAGCACTCGAATCCCTGATCTCCTTCACATTCACTGATCTTTACGTAAGCGTTACCAAATGGAATGAAGTCGAAGTCCATGATGCCGATGAGTCCCGGTGCGGTCAGTGTGGCGTTCACTGGTCCCTTCACCGTGGCGTCACATGCGGGTCAAAGAGCCTCTCCGTAGAAGTTAACGGACACCTTCTCCTGAGCGGAGGCGGTCACGGCGAGCATGGCAACAGCGAGAGCACGGTGCATTGTTTGTGTGTTTTATAAGGCTGAGAAGGAATATTGATTAAAAGTAATTACGAAAGATATGAATATTCAGGGGAAGGATAGCTAACCAAACAACAATCACCAAAACTACTTGTTTAGTATCGCAAAGTGAAGAAACTAAATAATTAGCGCCACTCAGTCGTTGTTTCAAATATTTTAACTCTCAGAAATTGTCAAGCAGAAAAAAGAATTGAATTGGCCTTATCTTAAAACTATGCAGAAAATAGTAATATAACACCACCATGAACCAACTTAAACTGATAAAGCTAAAGGAGGTTTACGTGTGCTGCCAACATTCTATTTCTTTCTTACAATACTTGTTAAATGCAAAGAGAAAGGAAAAAAAAAAGGGAATATAAGACCAACGGCCGCAGAACTCTGAACAAAGAGTTGCGCCAACTGGTAAAACATGTGCTTCAGTAATAATTTATCATTTAATAAAAAACACACAAGTGAAATAAATTGAACGGTAGTTAATTCAAACAAACAGTCATCTCACAGAAATCGGTTCATGTCAGTGGTTAGAGTGACTGATCAACATTCCTTCTTTGAAGGAATACAATTTCAGTGAATAATTGAAAGGTTTGTTGTGTTTGTTTGTATTGACTTCATTGAATATTGTGATCAAGTAATGGATACTTACCACCAAGTCTGTAAACACTCAACACCTCAGCCAAGTGAGGAGGGGACACTACTTCATTAGCTTCTTTACGCTCAGCTTTAGAGAGCAGTTCCATATTTTGTCTGATCGCAGTTTTTATGCCTTCTCTGTTAATCCTTGATAATGGAAACCCATACTGATCAATAGTCAAATCAATAAGTGTCTTATTTCTAAGACAGCTATTATCTAACGACCCTCCAAGTACTAAACGAAAAGCACTGTGACCCCTCTCATCAATAGCATTATGACGAAGAGACAGAGAGAGAAGAGTTGTATTAAATCGCAAAGCCTCAGCTATTTGTTCAGCTCCGAAATTTTCAATTCTGTTGCAAAGCTCTCCAATAGCGACAGTCATTATAAGAAATCCGAGGTCTAATTTACGAACTGTTTTATTTATCTTTAAGAACTCAGCAACATACGTAGATCCAACTGAACCAATTCCTGAGGACGAAACATCCAACATCTCAAGCTTCATGTCCGTGACTGAAAATAACATTTTCGCACCTTCATCTCCCAGTCTATTACAACCCAAACCTAATGACCTGAGTCCTGTTGGCTTTCTGAGCATATCACAAATAGAAGGAATTGACTTGATAGTTATTCCATTACCATTTAAGTAAAGAACTTGTAAGTGTTTATTATCAGTCAATCCTTTCATAAGTATTTCTGTACCCTCATCAAGAAGACCTGTACAGGTTAGATCAAGAACTTTTAAGTGTCGATTTAATGAAATCATTTTTGATAAATGAACAGCAGCAAATGGCTTCAGAGGATTTCTCTTCAGCCATAATTGGTTTACGTAGTCATCAGTTTGAAGAGCGTCACACAAAGGTTTAATACCAACGTCAGTTAAGTGATTACCTGCTATGTACCAAGTTGATACTGATGATGATTTATTTATTACCATGTCAGCTACCCCGTTACCAAGATTATCACCAGCAATGTTATTACCCAACAACAAGTGTCTCACTTTACTTTGATTGTCATTTCGTAAGCTGTCAAGCAACGGTTCGATTCCCTTCGGACCGATTACCTGCTTACATAAATCAAGACGACCATCACCGCACATGGTTCCTTTTGTAAATGCTATAAAGTCATTCGCTTTTTTAAGTTTATCAGCTGTTTTAATATAATCCAACACAGGTTGCATCTGAGTACCAGTTGCGATATCAACAGGTTCTGGTTCTGGATGAAGTATCATTTGTGATAGAGGAAGGTCAGATACTAATTGTTGATATTCTTGTTGACTTCTCTGTTGATCGATAATGTTCTCCTTCCAGTTTGAGTAGATAATTGATTTCTTTAGATTGTAGTAATCAAGATTGTATTTGGTGTTTAAAATATCTTTTATTGATTTCACTACTTCATTAAACTTCTTAATCTTATCGTAGGTTGCCTTAGACGGTAATATTGATTCCATGTTACGAACTAACTTGTCACTCGTCAGTTTCACGAGTTCAGTTTTCTTCGCAGAGTAGGTACGACGAGTCTTCAAACAATGGAGGACACAATCTGACGGACGCTCACTTGTCGATGCGGATATACATTTTTGGTAGTCTTCGTACAGCTTGTCAGCAATTAACTGCGACACTGTTTCCAACAACTCTCTGACGACTGGTTGTGAGCGATGGGATTCCTCATCCTGTTCTTGAACTACATCACAAAGACAGTTATTCTCTTTTTCACGAACATTTACCTTCCTAGAAGTTCCAGTACACGATAATAAACAAAGTCTTTCCATATCCTCCCAACCACCGTAGTATTGAATTGAATGAAGTAATTTCATTGTAATGTCAAAACGACTTTCTGATGTCGGCTGTTCATTTATAATAGCCCACCACAACCAATAGACTGTCTGGTTAGAACGTTCCTGTAGTGTCACGTAGTCAGAATTAGATATTTCTTTTTTCTTAAATGGAGATCTCAATCTCTTTTTTCCAACATTTACATACTGACACCATGAAAGAAGTAACAAGTCACTGTCTATTGTCTTTGTATCAACCGAAGGATGACCTCTCATTTCCTTAACGAATTCTCTAATGTCACTCTGTTGAAAACAGACATGAGGGTCTATAGCAATAGTCTTCCCTTTTGATTTACAAGTTTCCCAGAAAGTTGTTGTGAGTAAGAACTTGTTACAAATACCAACAGGAATGAGTGGGAATAAATCATCTTCAGAACCTCTACACTTCATTGTTGATGATAGTTTTATTTGTAAGTCTGGTTCTGGTTGTGACTCCAGTGGATTAATAATAACAGAACTATCAAATTGAGTATTGTCAGATACTTGAAGCTGGTCTAACCAGTTTGAGATGTCATCGATGGGCCATTTTCCAATCGCTTTTTTAAAATGATCACCAGAATGACTTTTAACTAACGGATTTCTAAACACCTGAGAGAGTCTAACAGTCCTATCTGATGGCATGATGGTATCTGTTTCTCCATAAATATGAAATGATGGAATCTCAAGATTCATTGAAGTGCTGTGAAGGTCTTTAAAACGATCACGAGAATCTCTACATTCTCCACCAGAAATACAAATATAACATTTTGGAGTAAAGTACTTAGCCTTGTCTGAACCAGATGCCTGTAGTGAAGCCATTATAGCGGCTATACAGGCACCTTGACTGAATCCTATCACACATTGAAACGGACCGTTAATGTTAAAATAATTATTAAGATATTCAATAGATTCATCTAACCCTTCATAAATAAGATCACCTGACTCACTAGTTGTAGAGTTGTACCAATGTCTTCCTGTGTTTGCAATCATTTGAACGTTTCCTTCTGAAAATGAACTTTTGTGAGGAGCGTCTGCGAACACGAATTCGACGTTGCTGTTTTTACTGATTCCAGTCAGGGCTTGTTTTGCTGCTCTTGAGAAGCTTCTTCCATTTTGACGAAGTCCATGTAACACCAGTACTCTGATCAAACCAGTTTTTGTACTAACAGATTTCTCAGGAACGACGTTACTCTGTTTCGGAGATGACTTTGCCTCCACAGCAGAGATATACCTCATTTCAGATTGGGTTGATTCCCTTCCAAGTAATTCGTTGCGGAGAGGATCACGTTTAAATTTCTCGAGGATGCCACGCATTCGAATCGAGTCCTTAAAACATTTGTTAACACGAGTTCCAACAGAACTCCCAACACCACCATGATGACTTATTATTGAAGTAAATCCAACAATAGCTCTTCTAACATCAAACATGATCTCAGAATTACACAAAGCTATGTAAATAAAACAAATATAAGTCCACGGAAGTGATGAAATTGAAGCTCCGATATCGTCAGCTGCTGAATTTGATATTTTCGAAATGACTTCGTCGAATTCGAATCTTCTTTCTTTATTGATGACGCGGTGTATCTGACTTAGTAGTATTATTGAGGCTACCTTACCTTCGATACTACCTGACTCATTCCAGTCTTTCCATGTATTATCTTGTATGTAGTTATTAAAAGTACTTCTCATATAATCAATTGTTTCAACTCGACTTAATCTTCTTTGTGAATCAACACATCCCCACCATAGTTTACTTCTCCATTGGAGATCGTCTCCGAACCAAAAATTTAAAACTTCGTTCATAATGGTTGTTGTGTATTTGGATTTTTACTGAAAAAGGAAACTGATGATTGAAAGTAACTAACTAAGTAAGGCTGATCGTTCAGCTAGTAATAACTACACCGTGTAAATGAATTAACTTATGGCAGTACAGTAGTTATGACATATCCTAACATTCCTAAGGCTTGTCTGAATTTTGATAACTCACATTGCTCTCTAAATAAAATAAATAACTGAAGGAAGTCACTCGAACTCTTCTCAAGACCAGGTAAGTGTATTGAGACCGTCGGATGAGATAATGAAGTTGGTAACGGACACCAATCTGAACAAGAAAGAACACCTGGACGTTCCCACAGATGGCCGACTACAGAACACCTAAGAGAAAGAGACCAACAACGACTAATAAAATGTTTCCCTTTAGCAGAATCATAACAATGCGGTGCAGATATGTATCCGCTGTCTCGTAGCCTACGCAAAGCCTCATCGATACACTCAGTTGGAAGAGTTATTTTATTAATTTGTGAACACTGCTCTTCGTCATCCAGAGCCGACTCAAACATACCACAATATGATAAGACCCCAATAAGCCTTGGGCCTACTAGAATATCATAAGAGGTTTCTATCAAATTAGCAGCAGCCAAGAAACTAATCTCCTGAACTACATATTGCCTTGTGTTGTTCGCGAATAAGTCTGTAGGAAAACCAAAAGAATTCGAAGGTATCTGTACATCGTTGGTTCTTATTAAACTACACTGTTCTAGAATGTGTAATAATTCACCAGGGATGACCCTATCAAGATCCTCTTTAGAAGTATTTTCTTTATAAAGTGTTAACAGAATGAGTGATCCAAGAAAATCTGATGAACGTTGAGCCTCAACATATCCAACATTAGATACCTGAGTATAGGTACTGCATTCTCTAAACAACGAGAAGGAAGCGTATTGATCAAGTCGCAGACAAGAACAAGCTAATCTCCAATCACTGTAAGTCAGAAAGTCTAAATCTCTTCTAAAATGGTTATATAATTCATCAGAATAATTAATAACACATTCAGGTATCGACAGCACTGTGTGAGACTGAATAACTGTGAATCTCTGATACTGTTGTGGTGGGCTGATCCATATTCGATTGTTTGCAACTTGTAAAAAGCATCTACGAACTATCCTAATGTGTGCTTCATTTGTAAATACACAAACAGTAAAATCATTACATTGAATGTTACTGTGAGGAACTTTACACAGAACATAGTCAGATGAAATTGTGTGCGCTCGTACTGTTTGTTCACCAAATTTAATACTAACTCCTCGGAGGCTGCAAAAATTCGAACCCTCGAACCTGATATGTTCACCTGCTGAACCAGTCACTGGTGCTACCAATCGAATACATGGCTTTCTGAGTATTAAATCATTAATATCACTCTCTAAAGGATGTCCTGTAAGTCTCGCATACGCATCTGATAAAAAGACTGTAAACAACGTATCAACTTTATCCACAAGAGGTGCACTACTTGGTAACATACAATGAAACAATTCATTTCCAAATAGAGATGCCGCTAATCTCACGATAGCATCGTGAAACTCTGGTTCAATTATGAGAGTTTTATCTGATTTTTGTTTACTCGGATGTGAGGGATAAAGTAATGAAGATGCTCTTATTACTTTTTGAAGTACGACAGATGTAACTATTTGGGGATAGATACAAATATACTTTGCGAAAGAAGCGAAACTTTCACTTCCCATAACACCCCTCCAATGACTACCATGAGAATCAATACCTTCGATTGTATGTTGAGATTGCCAGCCAAGTTCTACTGCATCTTTAGTAACAAAACACTGAAAGAATTTTTTTAAAATTCCATTTCTCATATACATGTAGTCGTCAAGATCTGTATTTTGCAGCCAGTCTGGATCAAAATTTTCCTTTGCTCCACTCGGATCAGACAACACATCGCTGTAGTAATGGTTATTTTTGTTTGTATTGAAATAAGCAATCTCCTCTCAACGATAATAAAAACAACGTACCTGTAATATCGAAGCAGGTTATCATCAATTAATTTTGACAACACTGCAATAGGAGTACGAGCGAATGCAGACCTGTTTAAGTCATCCGAAAATGAAAGCAACAGTATAACAAACGATCTAAAACAAAGAGATGGCGAACACAATATTTCGATAAGTCTTGACGTTGCCGTTGACGGTTCCAATTTCGTATCATGCAAGAATGTTGATAATGATGCAGGAGAAAGTTCATCGCATTTAAAGACGTGAAGAGCTGCTTTGTATATTCTTAGAAGAGAAGTTCCAACTACTTCGTGTTTTTTTATTTCATTCACGAAATCAGAATGAGCTTTGAGAATGTTAGCTTTAGTTGTAAGACAACTATTAATATCTCCGTGAAGTACTGAAGACTTGCGTGTTTCTCTCCTGGAACCTGTTGGTGAAACAACAGTTGCTCGTCGTGATGAAGTTCCTAATGAAGTTGCTAATGATCTCCTTGTTCTGGGAAAGACTCTCATCGGTTCTGAATCAAGTATCACACTGGTGTCTGTTGATGCTTGACTTGTTCGAGAACCACTTCGGCGTTGTTGAGATGGTCGTCTGATATCTTCATTAAATAAAGATCTACGAGGAAATACTAACTCACCGTCACTTTCTGAGAAATTACTTTCCGTCCTCCGTCTTACTCGATACCCAACTGGTGGTTTCGGTTCCATCAATGACCCTCTTGGTGATCTCTTAGTACCAGTTGACGGACTGAGTATGAAACCATCTGTAGTAACTCTTTGCTTTGTTTCTCTTAGCGCTCCTACATAAGGTGACATTGTCAGTTTTGGTCTTGACAGTGATGTATTTATCTTTGCTTTTGCATGAATCGCATTTCGTAGTAATCTAAAACTAGATTCAGCCTTCGTCAAAGGTTTTATAATATCGAGTGAATCGTCAATCATTGTGATTGTTGACTTGAGTTAGTAGTTGGCTTCGGTGATGTTTAAAACATTATTTACACAAAGCTGTTATCTTCACCTGTGTGATAATATAATAACATGTGATAAATATACTTTACTCAACTTTTTATTATTATTCATGCTGGCATTTTGCATTGAAGATTACAATACATCCCGAAAGACGAGAGGAATTTTTTGAGTTTTGTTTTTTTTTTTGTTTCACAAAAAAAAAAAAAAGTAACGCGATCGAGGGCAATTTAATCAACTTGTGTGAAAGGATTGCTGGTAAATAATTGCACGTTTCAGTGGAATGTAGCGGAAGACTAGTTTGTTTGATCTAGTTTTTTAAAATGATACATCCACGTCACGGATTGCAATAAACAGTTGCCAACCATCTTTTCTTGAAGTCAATACATTGCGTCGTCTTCTGAAGCAGTACTTTACTGCTTTTGCGGCATTTAGAAATTGGTGAAAATCAAAAAGACTTTTAACTTTTAATAATCAAGTAAGGTGAGATTGTGGCGTAATACGATTAGTTTATGTTGTAATTGAAAGAAAATAAAATTCAGAAAAAAATAAGCTGCCAAAAAAAGTTCGTACGCAGCAGCTACGAAATCTAGAAACAACTAACTGCGGGAATTGGAGGTCTTTTTTATGCGATTTATAACTTGCAGCCCTTTGGCTTAGTTCCATTATAGTCTCTACAGACTGTTTCCTTCAAGAGGTCGGTTTCCTTCAGCACCTTTCCGTTGACAACCAGGTAAGGCACGTAATCCCTGCCCGGAACCAATGCCGTCTTCTTAGCAGCAACAGCAGTCAAGGTTCTTCCCTTTTTGTCATTCATGCAGGCAGTTACATCAGACGGGTTCAGTCCCGAGATAGTTGCACACTTTTCCATTTGGGAAGTTGAAACCTTACCGTTGGCCTCGAGGCAGTACACGAAAGGCATGTACTTCGAAGGGTCATCATTCAGCATGTCCTTCACACAGACTTCAGCCAAGTTTCCGTAACACTCCTCAGGTCCATGCTGACACACATTCTCTCCAGTGTAGCAGTCATCAGCAGGGCTCGAGGCCGAAGGACCGCAGTGCTTCAACCAGCACTCGAATCCCTGATCTCCTTCACATTCATTGATCTTTACGTAAGCGTTACCAAATGGAATGAAGTCGAAGTTCATGATGCCGATGAGACCCGGTGCGGTCAGTGTGGAATTCACTGGTCCCCTCACCGTGGCGTCACATGCGGGTCAAAGAGACTCTCCGTAGAAGTCAACGGACACCTTCTCCTGAGCGGAGGCGGTCACGGCGAGCATAGCAACAAAGAGAGCACGGTGCATTGTTGTGGAGGTGTTGAAGCTGAAAAGGGAAAACCAATCAAGTAGAACCATATTAGCAAACGAGTTCCAAAATACTTGTCCAAGTCTAACAAGTAGTGCTTCTTTCGTTTTTTTTTTTGTTCACTTTCATTCGTTTGTGGGGCTGTTTTTCAGCACAAATGGATTCCGCTTTACGAAGATTTCAAGGGCGTTTCCTTGCTGAATAATCGCACGAAATTGTATCCGAAACAAGATTGAAAAAAAGATGACAACAGCGACAAGACATTCACGTAGAAACCATTCAGACAAGCCTTATATTTTGTTGATCGCAGCTAGTTTTACTGGCGCACAGGGAAATAGATAACATGACATAATAAATAACGGTTCTTAATCTGAATAGTTTCTTCTCCGACTTAGTCGGTACAAAAAATAAAACTCAAAACAGCCTTCATCAACATCAAGAGTTTTATTATAATCAGAGTACAAGCCCCTCAAATTTGAAGGCATCGTATCATATATGATCTAGTAGGAAATCACAACGGATATGTGTCGTCTAACCAAATCGAGCTTCAACTGTGTATCCAAATCTTAAGACGCCATCTACTGTTGGAATATCTTTTAATTGCATACCTGGATTTTGATAATCTGCATCATATGACCAGCAGTAGCAGTCTTTACCAACATCCAGAGTTAGTTTTCTAACTTTAAAAAAAACGTACAAGTCTGACACCGTTTTCTCTCTGTTTTTTATTTCAACTTCGATTCCTTCATTCCCCAAAGCAAGTCCTCCAAATCCCCCTTGTTTGAAGACTGCAGTTACAGACATTTTGTACTTTGGATGCCTAAAAACAAAATTATTGTTAACTAATGTTTATATAAGAACCTTCTCTTCCATTAAGCCGAAAAGACTAACGAAAAGAGTAGCTAGAAAGTGTTAGTTAGTTGGTTAGCAAAAATACAAAAACTGATGACTGTCCGCATCAGCAAGGACCCAATCACGAAGATTGTAGATTGTAGTTTTATAGCTTCGGTTGGAAGTGATCGACTCCCAGTGGCAAAAAAAAAAAACCAGTTGTTAGTTAGAGACCCGAAAAAGTTAATCAGTACATGTTTTCAGTAGGCGATATGTAATTAAACAACGTACATAAATATTGTAGATGTGTTTTGCGACTAGGTTAGTACGGGATCACAAAAGCACTGATTACTACAATAAAACAATGAAAGAAATTACAGGTAAAGAGCTATCGAAAGAGACAAAAAGCAGTAAATTCTCATATTGGAATTTTCTTCTTTTTAATACCACTATTCCGCAATGAAATAACCGCTGTGCAAGTCATAAATAAAAATAACACCAATAAGGTGTGCCAATTCGGAACAGGTCGTCCGAGAGATAAATCGAAGACAAGAGTTGCGATAGGTTCAAAAGACATTATACCTGTGACGACAATAGGAGTGGAAAAACTTAGAGCCAATACTATGCTCCCTTGAAAACACGCAGTCAATAGAGCAACCAAGAACGTCGGAACTGAATACCAAGGGTTAATCATAGCAAACAACCATGTTCCAATACTAAGTTCAGGATTGAAATAAAAAGAATTTAATAACAAAAAGACAGTCGACTGTGCGTACATCATTCCCATGAGAGGAACCAACGGAATATAATTACGTAAAGTCTTTACGAACATTAGATGAGCAGCATTGACACATGAGACAGCCAGACCTGCTAGCACTCCATACACAGAAGGTCCGAGAACTATTATAAAATAAGTAACAACCGTAAGTGCGATGTATAATGAATACTTCACTATCTGATCATGTTTTTGTTTATCTTGTATCAGTGAAAACATCACTGTAAACAAACAAGAGCAATTCGTAAGCACAGCCGTAACTTCATCACCAGCATAGTCCAAAGCCAACTGAGCCATAATACTGACGACTCCGTGAGTGATCCCAGCTAGTAAGAGTGTTGTTATGAGTTGTTTATTGTTTTCATCAGTAAAATGTTTTAATATTTGATTCACATCACCCAAAGGTATCCCAATGTTCGACTGTTGCTGTAGAGCTACTGCACACAATAACGTAAGTACTAAGTTACGTGTTCCAACTTTTAGCATCGGATTTTCTTCGTACATATCCATGAGAGGGAAGACTAATCCTCCACAACAAGTTCCAAATAGCGCTAATCCAACACCGAGATATGCTCTGTGAGGACCACGAGCAATAGATTCCCATTCTGCTAAAAACTTCTCAGCATTGCCGCGTTTACTCTTTTTCAAACTCAACAACTCTGCAGGTGTATCAGGAAGGGTTTCGATGGAATCATTTCTCGAAATATCTAACAGCACATCTTCTTGAAGCTCTTCAGGTCGGAGCCGTGGATGCCTACTATGACTTGTTGTCTGTTCCATATTAACCTGTTACTAATTATAGAAACCATTAAACATATTTATTGATTGTTATTACAACTAACGAAACAACTCCAACAATATCATTCTCCAGTAAGCTGTAACAGAAAGGAATATTGAGATGTAATTCTGTTATCGAAAAAATGCTAACAAAAAAAAAACCTTCTTTTCGCTACTGATAAAACTGATACGTAACTCCTCAAAGGGATAATATTTTTCGACATAATCTTACTCACTGAGTGCAGGTTAGAAAGACTATCTAACCTACCTAAGATTAAAGTATAGTGTGCACTGGTTGATATAGTGATTCAAACTAAAGGTATTGGTTGGAGGTTATCACTGCGTTACTGTCGGCAGTGAGAATTTGTTGAATATCACGTCAGTCACACTGTCGTCTTCACCAACAGAACGAAACATTAGAAATCAAAGAAAGTAACTAAAAATTATTTATTTCTTCAACTTACTCTCTTCGTAATTGTGTTTAATAATCGCCTTCTTTACTTTGTTTGATTTTGTTTGTTGTCTACGAGATGCCCTACGAGATAAGCAGTACGATATGACTAAGTTCTCAACTCCAAGAGTCTCTTTTTGGTTTGTTCCATTAAACCTTTCCAATGCGTGTTCAGCCATGGCGCGAGTCTTGAATTCTACGAGGGAGTATTTACCTTGACGTTTGATATTTTTGTATTTTTCAATTGTTACTTTCGGGTCATAATCTTCGAATAAGGTTCTGACATCATTTCTATCTGTTGTGTTGTCTACGTGCAAGTGTACTGTTCTGTCTCTGGCACTCTCAGCAGCTGCCTTCTTCCTCTTTGCATTTGCTGTTAGCTTCTTCTCCTCTACTTCACTCAATTCACTCATGTCATCGTCAGCATCATCACCCTTCTTTCTCTTTTGCTTGGCCTTCGCTTTCTTGGTACCCGAAGTGGCGTCTGCTCCACTTCCCCAAACCATTGCCATTGCTGACTCCTTCTCCTCGTCTAGTGTTTTACCCATTTTAGTGATTGGCTTACTGAAGAATTGATGAGTTAGTGTACTTCTAAGTGACAATAGAATAACGCTTTCATGAGTAAATCCATCCTACCCATCAGAATCACCATCAGAGTTACATACAGCTAAGCCTAAGCGAGATACGATTTACTTTGTGAGAAAATTCAAATTAAAAATTATCGAAAACTCTCAAATAATACTTTTAAAGAGTTAGGATCGTTGTTTAGTTCATACAAAAATGATACAGGGAAAAAAAAAAAAAAAAAAAAGAAGTACTCAAAACACCTCATCATGTATATTGAGTAACCAAGTGCATAGCAGCTGAACAATGGTCAGTTGATTGCAGTCGTTTATCAAGTCTCCAAGATGCCGTGTCAGCTATAGTGTTGTCAAAGCGACCTTTTAATGATTGAAGAGTTGAAATGTTATTTTGTGTTTGATGTTCCAGCTGTTGCAGTTGCTGAAGAATCGAACCTGTTAAGAGATTCTGATGAGGACGACTAGGAGAATTATCTACGTAAGTAGTCGGCGTTTGCAGAGAACTACCAGGTGTCTGTAGTGGTATTCGTCTGAGTGGAGATGGTGGAGCAATAGGAGTAGGAACTACCGAATTATATAAAGGAGCGGGTGATGTATACAATACTGTGGGTGGAGGTGATTGAATCGAATCATATCCAGTCTCGAATACCGGATCCACAACTACATTAGAAGGAAAACCAAAAACACTTTGCTGTGATAGATGTTGTGAAGATTCTGCGAGTTTTTGAACCAAATCATTCTTCGCATTATTCAACTCATCTCTCAGTAGTGTAACTTCATTGTCTAGTGATATAGAAGGTGTTACAGCATCTTGTATATCTCTCAGCCAAATATCTCGTTGCATTTGATCAGAAAAACAAATTACTGCCGTCTTCTCAACGTCATTTCCTAACCAATTAATACAAATCATACTTGGCATTATATCGACATCTGTTTTCTTACCTAATTGGTCAAGTAGTTTTGCTGATACTTGATCTTTGCACTCTAAACCAGAAGTTTCTAGCCTTTCGATTACTACTCTGTGTTCACCTCGTACTGAATGGCATTCCTCTCCATTTCCTCTTGCAATTATTAAAGAAGAATCTCTGATAGTTACAACTCGTAGTTTCCATCCTCCCTCCTCTAGGATGATCGCGTATACCTTTTCCTTCTTGCTGCTCATCTAATTTTATAATCTGAGAGCTTGATAATGTGTATCTTTGAAAATCATTATTAAAAAAAAGGGGGAAAATAAGTTTTCACTATGCTTCATGTAGTAACCTGTAATATAAATGGTACTGAGTAACTGTTGTTCATCACGTGAATGATTAACCTTTTCTGAGGATACATAAGAAGCAGCTTGAGGCTATAAACACGCAAGGGAAGACCTACAATAAAAAAGACACACGCAGAGCTCATAACAACTACTTATACTCAACAGTGCAGCATGTGCACGTTCAGGGAATGCATTCCAGCGAAGAAGCACTGCCCAGCTTATGTAAGTGCGGAAAAGACGTTGATAAGCTCTACTTAATGAGAATTTAGTAGGCTCATAGACAATATCCACCAAATATTGTGAAGAAGAAAATAGGAAGGGGAAAGAACGAGTTTGCGAGAAGTTACTATTTCGTGTTGAAGGCAGGTAGCATTCCTGTATAATATATATTTTGTTTTGTTATTTACTAAGAAAGTATTTATAAAGAATAATGAATAACACATACCAGTGCCAACTATAACATTCAAGAATGAAGGATAAATTTCCGATTGCCATGTCTTGCCTGCTTCACAATCTTCACCGTCCAAGACGACCTTATCTCTTGAACGGGGCATCTCAGCATAGATGGACTTGGCTTTAATTTCTGTCCATCTCTTGCTTTCGGCGTGGGTACCCTCTTCGATGGCATCAAATTCCGAAATCAATCCAAGTCTATTTTGAGGAGTACTCCAACTAGCATGAAGAATACCGTCAGCAAGTCTAGCATGTGGCATAACTTTAGTCGCTTGATCCAAAGCAGGTGCAGATGTTGCTTGAAAAAACTGAACAGTCCCTTCATGACTTTGCCAACCAAGTGATTCATCATTTACATCATATTTCGGTTTTGCAAGTGGTTTTTGAATATCATCTGCCGGACCATCAGCAGGAAGCCACTTAATTTTCATCGGGTATGATGTAGAGTGGTGCTTTGCACAGACACAACAGCAACAACAACAGCAAAATAACTTTGCCACAGTGTAGCAAACAAATCTAATAGTACCACAGCAACGACAGACTTCACTATCGATATCAATGTCAGCGATAAGACCTGTTGTAACGGAGAGGACTCCGTAGCGGACTCTGTTTGCTTGGTGAAAGCTGAACAAGTCAAGTTCTCTAGATTCACCCTTCACAAGTCCCCAAATAGAAGTAATGTCGTCACCTACACCAGTCATGTGAGCCATAGCATTAGCTGAGCCAGAAGGGATGTAGCAAATAGTAAACTTACCCTTCTCTGCGTCAGGTCTTTGCATCAAACCCTCAAGAGCTTCACACATGCTTCCATCTCCACCAATTGTTGCCACAATGCTGTCCTCATCCAGGACTAGACCTGCTGCTATTGAAGTAGCATCTCCCCTTCCCTTTGTCGTTGAAACAGTAATCTTGTGACGAGTAAAGGCAACGTGTTTTTGAACGCTTTGTCTAATTTTTTCACCCCTACCGTTTCCAGAATGTGGGTTTGCAATAACATAAATATTCAGTTTTCTCGGACAAGCCCATTCTTTTACTTTCGCTTTCCATCTTCTTGTTGTCTTCTCATCGTCAAGTATCATTTTAGTAGCACTCCATTTGACTGCTTCGTACCATGGCTTTCCCTTTTGTGGAAGACCAGTCTTACTGGATATTGTCACACCGTTTTCATTTGGTGTCTTAACAATTCTAATCACAAGTGTACATCCCTTCGAACTCGCTCCATATACATTCTTTCTCGGAATAATTTCCTCACTACCGGAACTTCCCACAATTAGACTATCATCTTTTAGAGTGAGGTTACAACCCGCTTTGTTTGATATCGTCAATAACTCTGGTGTGGCCATTGAATTTTAAGTGCTGGCGAAAGTGTGTAATAATAACTGAAAGTAAATTTTACTCTGAGGATTGCAGTCATAATTCTTGTCCTCATACGTGAACCATTCACTGCTCTTGCCTACATCAAATTAGAGACAGGGATGGGACAAACGACGGTCAGAATGGAAAGCAACGCTCAGACACGAAAGCTACGTCAACAAATAGCATTCAGGTGACTCACGGTCTGCAGAACTATGAGATCGGCTTTCTATCTCGTCAATCATTCGCGTTGCTATTTTCCTCCTTTTTTCCAACTCCCACAAAACACAGAAAAGAAGTCGCACACACAGAGCTCAGACAGCAGGACGGTAGTTGCAGTTTGGTTTCATGAGTAAAGGTTGGAAGCCATCAAATATTATGATAAGGTGATCATCTTAGCTCTGAATGACGACAACTCAAATCAACGAGAAGAAGAAGAAGAAGAGAGAACGACAAGGAAGCACGAAGTCAGCAAGTTTTAAACCTTTTTTCAAGTCACGAGAAATCAGAAGCAAGACTGGCGTTGGAAAGGTTGTGTGTGTTATCCATCATGAGAATCATGTGAGAAGTGCTGGTATTCCAAATGCATGAAAGGAATCGAAAAAGAACAACGCACTCACAACAGCAGGGCAACAAAAGGATCAGCTTGAAGGCCGAAATTACTTGAAATCAATAAAAAGGATTTTCATACGAACGAGATCTATTGGGTAATTTCTATATCATCATGAGATATTGTGGAATCAATAACAACACAGAGAGGCGGATCTCAGGCAAAGTCAGATGAGCGAATGGCAAACATCTTCCGAGGTTGTCTGGACCCACAAAACAGCAGGGGATTCGACTCGGCTATCCTTCAACAACAGGCAGGCAATACGATGAATGGAACAACGACCTCACAACAGCGGGCAACAAAAGGATGAAGACCAGACAATCAGACAGCCCGTCGTTGTTTGTCACCAGATCTGCACCCAAAGGGAGCAGGTAAGGCATCAGCTTGCAATACGACTTTCTCATCATGTGTCTGAAATTACTTCAAAGGAGATACATCAAGAGATTCTTGTACACGTGGGTGTGCGTTAATTCCATATCCGGAAGGAACGCGACCGTATTGCGTACTTTCTAAAAAGAGATTGGGAACTTCTTCAACAACACACAAAAAGGATCAGCAGGGAAGCAGGAACACGACAGACAAAGCAACGCTCAGACACGAAAGCTACGTCAACAAATAGCATTCAGGTGACTCACGGTCTGCAGAACTATGAGATCGGCTTTCTATCTCGTCAATCATTCGCGTTGCTATTTTCCTCCTTTTTTCCAACTCCCACAAAAACGCAGAAAAGATGTCGCACACACAGAGCTCAGACAGCAGGACGGTAGTTGCAGTTTGGTTTCATGAGTAAAGGTTGGAAGCCATCAAATATTATGATAAGGTGATCATCTTCGCTCTGAATGACGACAACTCAAATCAACGAGAAGAAGAAGAAGAGAACGACAAGGAAGCACGAAGTCAGCAAGTTTTAAACCTTTTTTCAAGTCACGAGAAATCAGAAGCAAGACTGGCGTTGGAAAGGTTGTGTGTGTTATCCATCATGTGAATCATGTGAAGGAAGTGAATGTTCGAAGACCAGACAATCAGACAGCCCGTCGTTGTTTGTCACCAGATCTGCACCCAAAAGGAGCAGGTAAGGCATCAGCTTGCAATACGACTTTTTCATAACGTGTCTGAAATGAATACATAAAGTCAGGTGTGAGGCCTCCCACAATACATAGCACAGCAAAGCTCAAATCAGACAAAGTAGTAGTAAGAAGTTATCGTCAAATATAATCCGACATATGCTTGTTATGATATGTGATCATCATATTACTTTAGACAGTCAGTTTCAGAGAAAGCAACGCTCAGACACGAAAGCTACGTCAACAAATAGCATTCAGGTGACTCACGGTCTGCAGAACTATGAGATCGGCTTTCTATCTCGTCAATCATTCGCGTTGCTATGTTTCCCTTTTTTTACAACTCCCACAAAAAACAGAAAAGATGTCGCACACACAGAGCTCAGACAGCAGGACGGTAGTTGCAGTTTGGTTTCATGAGTAAAGGTTGGAAGCCATCAAATATTATGATAAGGTGATCATCTTCGCTCTGAATGACGACAATTCAAATCAAAGACAGGTTCTGGAAAGGTTCTCAAATCAGACAAAGTAGTAGTAAGAAGTTATCGTCAAATATAATCCGACATATGCTTGTTATGATATGTGATCATCATATTACTTTAGACAGTCAGTTTCAGAGAAAGCAACGCTCAGACACGAAAGCTACGTCAACAAATAGCATTCAGGTGACTCACGGTCTGCAGAACTATGAGATCGGCTTTCTATCTCGTCAATCATTCGCGTTGCTATGTTTCCCTTTTTTTACAACTCCCACAAAAAACAGAAAAGATGTCGCACACACAGAGCTCAGACAGCAGGACGGTAGTTGCAGTTTGGTTTCATGAGTAAAGGTTGGAAGCCATCAAATATTATGATAAGGTGATCATCTTCGCTCTGAATGACGACAACTCAAATCAACGAGAAGAAGAAGAAGAGAGAACGACAAGGAAACACGAAGTCAGCAAGTTTTAAACCTTTTTTCAAGTCACGAGAAATCAGAAGCAAGACTGGCGTTGGAAAGGTTGTGTGTGTTATCCATCATGAGAATCATGTGAGAAGTGCTGGTATTCCAAATGCATGAAAGGAATCGAAAAAGAACAACGCACTCACAACAGCAGGGCAACAAAAGGATCAGCTTGAAGGCCGAAATTACTTGAAATCAATAAAAAGGATTTTCATACGAACGAGATCTATTGGGTAATTTCTATATCATCATGAGATATTGTGGAATCAATAACAACACAGAGAGGCGGATCTCAGGCAAAGTCAGATGAGCGAATGGCAAACATCTTCCGAGGTTGTCTGGACCCACAAAACAGCAGGGGATTCGACTCGGCTATCCTTCAACAACAGGCAGGCAATACGATGAATGGAACAACGACCTCACAACAGCGGGCAACAAAAGGATGAAGACCAGACAATCAGACAGCCCGTCGTTGTTTGTCACCAGATCTGCACCCAAAGGGAGCAGGTAAGGCATCAGCTTGCAATACGACTTTCTCATCATGTGTCTGAAATTACTTCAAAGGAGATACATCAAGAGATTCTTGTACACGTGGGTGTGCGTTAATTCCATATCCGGAAGGAACGCGACCGTATTGCGTACTTTCTAAAAAGAGATTGGGAACTTCTTCAACAACACACAAAAAGGATCAGCAGGGAAGCAGGAACACGACAGACAAAGCAACGCTCAGACACGAAAGCTACGTCAACAAATAGCATTCAGGTGACTCACGGTCTGCAGAACTATGAGATCGGCTTTCTATCTCGTCAATCATTCGCGTTGCTATTTTCCTCCTTTTTTCCAACTCCCACAAAAACGCAGAAAAGATGTCGCACACACAGAGCTCAGACAGCAGGACGGTAGTTGCAGTTTGGTTTCATGAGTAAAGGTTGGAAGCCATCAAATATTATGATAAGGTGATCATCTTCGCTCTGAATGACGACAACTCAAATCAACGAGAAGAAGAAGAAGAGAACGACAAGGAAGCACGAAGTCAGCAAGTTTTAAACCTTTTTTCAAGTCACGAGAAATCAGAAGCAAGACTGGCGTTGGAAAGGTTGTGTGTGTTATCCATCATGTGAATCATGTGAAGGAAGTGAATGTTCGAAGACCAGACAATCAGACAGCCCGTCGTTGTTTGTCACCAGATCTGCACCCAAAAGGAGCAGGTAAGGCATCAGCTTGCAATACGACTTTTTCATAACGTGTCTGAAATGAATACATAAAGTCAGGTGTGAGGCCTCCCACAATACATAGCACAGCAAAGCTCAAATCAGACAAAGTAGTAGTAAGAAGTTATCGTCAAATATAATCCGACATATGCTTGTTATGATATGTGATCATCATATTACTTTAGACAGTCAGTTTCAGAGAAAGCAACGCTCAGACACGAAAGCTACGTCAACAAATAGCATTCAGGTGACTCACGGTCTGCAGAACTATGAGATCGGCTTTCTATCTCGTCAATCATTCGCGTTGCTATGTTTCCCTTTTTTTACAACTCCCACAAAAAACAGAAAAGATGTCGCACACACAGAGCTCAGACAGCAGGACGGTAGTTGCAGTTTGGTTTCATGAGTAAAGGTTGGAAGCCATCAAATATTATGATAAGGTGATCATCTTCGCTCTGAATGACGACAACTCAAATCAACGAGAAGAAGAAGAAGAGAGAACGACAAGGAAACACGAAGTCAGCAAGTTTTAAACCTTTTTTCAAGTCACGAGAAATCAGAAGCAAGACTGGCGTTGGAAAGGTTGTGTGTGTTATCCATCATGAGAATCATGTGAGAAGTGCTGGTATTCCAAATGCATGAAAGGAATCGAAAAAGAACAACGCACTCACAACAGCAGGGCAACAAAAGGATCAGCTTGAAGGCCGAAATTACTTGAAATCAATAAAAAGGATTTTCATACGAACGAGATCTATTGGGTAATTTCTATATCATCATGAGATATTGTGGAATCAATAACAACACAGAGAGGCGGATCTCAGGCAAAGTCAGATGAGCGAATGGCAAACATCTTCCGAGGTTGTCTGGACCCACAAAACAGCAGGGGATTCGACTCGGCTATCCTTCAACAACAGGCAGGCAATACGATGAATGGAACAACGACCTCACAACAGCGGGCAACAAAAGGATGAAGACCAGACAATCAGACAGCCCGTCGTTGTTTGTCACCAGATCTGCACCCAAAGGGAGCAGGTAAGGCATCAGCTTGCAATACGACTTTCTCATCATGTGTCTGAAATTACTTCAAAGGAGATACATCAAGAGATTCTTGTACACGTGGGTGTGCGTTAATTCCATATCCGGAAGGAACGCGACCGTATTGCGTACTTTCTAAAAAGAGATTGGGAACTTCTTCAACAACACACAAAAAGGATCAGCAGGGAAGCAGGAACACGACAGACAAAGCAACGCTCAGACACGAAAGCTACGTCAACAAATAGCATTCAGGTGACTCACGGTCTGCAGAACTATGAGATCGGCTTTCTATCTCGTCAATCATTCGCGTTGCTATTTTCCTCCTTTTTTCCAACTCCCACAAAAACGCAGAAAAGATGTCGCACACACAGAGCTCAGACAGCAGGACGGTAGTTGCAGTTTGGTTTCATGAGTAAAGGTTGGAAGCCATCAAATATTATGATAAGGTGATCATCTTCGCTCTGAATGACGACAATTTAACGGAAATAACGATGATGGTTACTCGAATAGTAGTTTTTATGTAGATGACAGTTTTCAATGGATAACTTTGACTAAAATACTATGAAACCTGTAGAATAAGGAGACTTGATAAAAGGCTTTCTAAGCAACTCATCATTCAGCACTCATGATAAACCGAATGGCTGGTTTGGGGGGGCGGGGGGAACTCATCATCTTTTCTCATCAAATGTTGTTTGAAAAGATCTTCTTCGTACTTTGGGTTTCCCCAATTTAATTTAATCATTTATTATTTTTTTGTTTTTTTTATGAGGTTTTTTTTTAACTTTTTTTTGTTTTTCGTGGTTTTTCACCTGCAGCCCTTGCAGGAAGATAACAACTTCTTGCGGACGTAAAAACAAGGCTGCAGAAGTGCAAATATAAACAACGCTTCTTAACGGTTGGTCTTGGCAACACGCTCAATTCCGTCCTTTTCCTTGATGGCGAAGGAGTTCGATGATCCCTTTGCGGCGTTGACGAGCTCGTCGGCAAGGCATTCAGAGATGGACTTGATGTTTCTGAATGAGGCCTTTCTGGCTCCAGCGGTCAAAAGGGAGATGGCCTGTGTTTTTATATATTGTTAGTTTATTTAATACAGTTGAACTGAAAGATAAATAAAATAATACTTCACTCTACTACAAAGAGGAGGAGTATCAGATCTCCCTACATTATTGAGAACACGACAACTATCAAAAGAGCTGAACATGCCCTTCTGATGCAGGTCACACAGCTAACCGATCAAAGAATCTCGCGTACTTGGGAGACCCCAAACCCATTGGCTATCATTAGGGCACATGTGGGGGACTATGAAGACACGCCGAACCATAACACAGCATCAGATCTCCCTACATTATTGAGAACACGACAACTATCAAAAGAGCTGAACATGCCCTTCTGATGCAGGTCACACAGCTAACCGATCAAAGAATCTCGCGTACTTGGGAGACCCCAAACCCATTGGCTATCATTAGGGCACATGTGGGGGACTATGAAGACACGCCGAATCATAACAAGCATCGATTGCCCGCCAGCGAAACCGCAACAAAGAAATAAGAAAAAAATTACATACGACGTTGACACGACGAAGTGGGGAAACGTCAACGGCCTGACGACGAACAACACCGGCGGATCCAACACGAGTCGAGTCTTCTCTGGCTCCGGACTTGGCAACGGCGTCAACAAGGATCTGTTTTTTTGTTGATTTTGCATTGTTTTGATTCTCTTCGTTTCATTGCAAAGCAACTCATCTAGTGAGCCTACAACTTTTACATACCTGAAGTGGGTTGCTGTCGGTCATGAGGTACATGATCTCGAAAGCGTGACGAACGATACGGCAGGCCTGGATCTTCTTACCGTTGTTACGTCCGTGCATCATGATGGAGCAGGTGAGACGTTCAACAACTGGGCACTTGGCCTTTCTGAATCTCTTCTTTGACCATCTTCCTGATGAGTGAGGAAGGTAGATAGGCTTCAGGGTGATGTAGTCCTGGAGGGAAAGGTCAGCGCACTTGACATCCTCGGCGGACCACTTTCCGAACAACCTGACGTTGGTCTTGATGGCAGGGGCAGTCATTTTAATAAGGTAAGTTGTGAGATAAACCTGCTAAATAAAAGATTATAATATCTGATGACACTGTAGACTGTTAACTAATGATTTAAATCCAGGTGATCCTTCCTAATGACAAAATAAAAAGGAACCCTTAATGGAATTCATCCCTTGAGTAACCGCACAAATGACGGTGCGAGCAACAGAATAGTTGAAAGCATTTTAACGGTTGGTCTTGGCAACACGCTCAATTCCGTCCTTTTCCTTGATGGCGAAGGAGTTCGATGATCCCTTTGCGGCGTTGACGAGCTCGTCGGCAAGGCATTCAGAGATGGACTTGATGTTTCTGAATGAGGCCTTTCTGGCTCCAGCGGTCAAAAGGGAGATGGCCTGTGTTTTTATATATTGTTAGTTTATTCAATACAGTTGAACTGAAAGATAAATAAAATAATACTTCACTCTACTACAAAGAGGAGGAGTATGAAATCTCCCTACATTATTGAGAACACGACAACTATCAAAAGAGTTGAACATGCCCTTCTGATGCAGGTCACACAGCTTACTGATCAAAGAATCTCGCGTACTTGGGAGACCCCAAACCCATTGGCTATCATTAGGGCACATGTGGGGGACTATGAAGACACGCCGAACCATAACAAAGCATCAGATCTCCCTACATTATTGAGAACACGACAACTATCAAAAGAGTTGAACATGCCCTTCTGATGCAGGTCACACAGCTAACCGATCAAAGAATCTAGCGTACTTGGGAGACCCCAAACCCATTGGCTATCGTTAGGGCACATGTGGGGGACTATGAAGACACGCCGAATCATAACAAGCATCGATTGCCCGCCAGCGAAACCGCAACAAAGAAATAAGAAAAAAATTACATACGACGTTGACACGACGAAGTGGGGAAACGTCAACGGCCTGACGACGAACAACACCGGCGGATCCAACACGGGTCGAGTCTTCTCTGGCTCCGGACTTGGCAACGGCGTCAACAAGGATCTGTTTTTTTGTTGATTTTGCATTGTTTTGATTCTCTTCGCCTCATTGCAAAGCAACTCATCTAGTGAGCCTACAACTTTTACATACCTGAAGTGGGTTGCTGTCGGTCATGAGGTACATGATCTCGAAAGCGTGACGAACGATACGGCAGGCCTGGATCTTCTTACCGTTGTTACGTCCGTGCATCATGATGGAGCAGGTGAGACGTTCAACAACTGGGCACTTGGCCTTTCTGAATCTCTTCTTTGACCATCTTCCTGATGAGTGAGGAAGGTAGATAGGCTTCAGGGTGATGTAGTCCTGGAGGGAAAGGTCAGCGCACTTGACGTCCTCGGCGGACCACTTTCCGAACAACCTGACGTTGGTCTTGATGGCAGGGGCAGTCATTTTAAGGAGTAAGAGATGTAATCTAATAGAGGAGAAATAAATTGTTGACCAGTCTTCTAAACCACAGTTAGGCTAATCTACTTAATTGATAAGCCTCATGTATCTGTTTAAAGTTTTATATTTATGCGGAGTAACCTGATAGAAGTGAAGAAGTATTTCCCTGCTAAGACTAAATAACAACAATTGCCTAATAACCTGCCTTAGACATTAACTTGGAAGCTCTCCATAAAAAGAGAGATTTCTGACTTGTAAAATTGATAAATCCAAATTTAACGGTTGGTCTTGGCAACACGCTCAATGCCATCCTTTTCCTTGATGGCGAAGGAGTTCGATGATCCCTTTGCGGCGTTGACGAGCTCGTCGGCAAGGCATTCAGAGATGGACTTGATGTTTCTGAATGAGGCCTTTCTGGCTCCAGCGGTCAAAAGGGAGATGGCCTGTGTTTTTATATATTGTTAGTTTATTCAATACAGTTGAACTGAAAGATAAATAAAATAATACTTCACTCTACTACAAAGAGGAGGAGTATCAGATCTCCCTACATTATTGAGAACACGACAACTATCAAAAGAGTTGAACATGCCCTTCTGATGCAGGTCACACAGTTTACTGATCAAAGAATCTCGCGTACTTGGGAGACCCCAAACCCATTGGCTATCATTAGGGCACATGTGGGGGACTATGAAGACACGCTGAACCATAACAAAGCATCAGATCTCCCTACATTATTGAGAACACGACAACTATCAAAAGAGTTGAACATGCCCTTCTGATGCAGGTCACACAGTTTACTGATCAAAGAATCTCGCGTACTTGGGAGACCCCAAACCCATTGGCTATCATTAGGGCACATGTGGGGGACTATGAAGACACGCTGAACCATAACAAAGCATCAGATCTCCCTACATTATTGAGAACACGACAACTATCAAAAGAGTTGAACATGCCCTTCTGATGCAGGTCACACAGTTTACTGATCAAAGAATCTCGCGTACTTGGGAGACCCCAAACCCATTGGCTATCATTAGGGCACATGTGGGGGACTATGAAGACACGCCGAACCATAACAAAGCATCAGATCTCCCTACATTATTGAGAACACGACAACTATCAAAAGAGTTGAACATGCCCTTCTGATGCAGGTCACACAGTTTACTGATCAAAGAATCTCGCGTACTTGGGAGACCCCAAACCCATTGGCTATCATTAGGGCACATGTGGGGGACTATGAAGACACGCTGAACCATAACAAAGCATCAGATCTCCCTACATTATTGAGAACACGACAACTATCAAAAGAGTTGAACATGCCCTTCTGATGCAGGTCACACAGTTTACTGATCAAAGAATCTCGCGTACTTGGGAGACCCCAAACCCATTGGCTATCATTAGGGCACATGTGGGGGACTATGAAGACACGCTGAACCATAACAAAGCATCAGATCTCCCTACATTATTGAGAACACGACAACTATCAAAAGAGTTGAACATGCCCTTCTGATGCAGGTCACACAGTTTACTGATCAAAGAATCTCGCGTACTTGGGAGACCCCAAACCCATTGGCTATCATTAGGGCACATGTGGGGGACTATGAAGACACGCCGAACCATAACAAAGCATCAGATCTCCCTACATTATTGAGAACACGACAACTATCAAAAGAGTTGAACATGCCCTTCTGATGCAGGTCACACAGTTTACTGATCAAAGAATCTCGCGTACTTGGGAGACCCCAAACCCATTGGCTATCATTAGGGCACATGTGGGGGACTATGAAGACACGCTGAACCATAACAAAGCATCAGATCTCCCTACATTATTGAGAACACGACAACTATCAAAAGAGTTGAACATGCCCTTCTGATGCAGGTCACACAGTTTACTGATCAAAGAATCTCGCGTACTTGGGAGACCCCAAACCCATTGGCTATCATTAGGGCACATGTGGGGGACTATGAAGACACGCCGAACCATAACAAAGCATCAGATCTCCCTACATTATTGAGAACACGACAACTATCAAAAGAGTTGAACATGCCCTTCTGATGCAGGTCACACAGTTTACTGATCAAAGAATCTCGCGTACTTGGGAGACCCCAAACCCATTGGCTATCATTAGGGCACATGTGGGGGACTATGAAGACACGCCGAATCATAACAAGCATCGATTGCCCGCCAGCGAAACCGCAACAAAGAAATAAGAAAAAAATTACATACGACGTTGACACGACGAAGTGGGGAAACGTCAACGGCCTGACGACGAACAACACCGGCGGATCCAACACGGGTCGAGTCTTCTCTGGCTCCGGACTTGGCAACGGCGTCAACAAGGATCTGTTTTTTTGTTGATTTTGCATTGTTTTGATTCTCTTCGCCTCATTGCAAAGCAACTCATCTAGTGAGCCTACAACTTTTACATACCTGAAGTGGGTTGCTGTCGGTCATGAGGTACATGATCTCGAAAGCGTGACGAACGATACGGCAGGCCTGGATCTTCTTACCGTTGTTACGTCCGTGCATCATGATGGAGCAGGTGAGACGTTCAACAACTGGGCACTTGGCCTTTCTGAATCTCTTCTTTGACCATCTTCCTGATGAGTGAGGAAGGTAGATAGGCTTCAGGGTGATGTAGTCCTGGAGGGAAAGGTCAGCGCACTTGACGTCCTCGGCGGACCACTTTCCGAACAACCTGACGTTGGTCTTGATGGCAGGGGCAGTCATTTTGTGGCAATAAAGAAGAATCTGAAGTGGAAATAAACAATAAGTTGACCACACCTCATTACAAATATGAGATCAAAATCAAATAAACATATCTTCAAACAAATGAACTGATATCATTACAACAATGATTCAAACAATACAAAACTGTTGAAGAACAGAACAAAAACAAACGTGTAAATGACTTATGTAAATGGCACATTAAGGATGAACTCATTCAGCTAGTTGTGCCACTACATAATAATTAGAAACAAAACAACGAGAGAATAAATAACATAGAACATGTATTTCATAAAAAGAACATATAAAGCTGACTCCCTTTTGATCATTTGGCATAAAGAAACCAATTAAAGTAGCTCACTATCTCACTCCTGATGAGGTACCACAGGCTGCTGAAAAGCAGAGTGAATCGAAACTTTTATATATAAAAAAAAGAATCCTCCACCAAAACTATTTTTGAGAATCATGCCATGCTATGTACTTCTTGATGATGATGGTGTTTGAAGTGGGCAGTGAGACATTGGCATCGCGTATCCAGCAGCTGGATTGCTGAGGTGCTGACTCGATAAAGAAATCGGATCTGGAAAGCTTGGATAGAATTTATATAATTTTGGCTCAAAGTCAAACGATGATGTTTGAACCTCAGATCGAGTAGCTCTGCAAATTAAACGAAATATTGCTTGGGCTACCAACGGAGCATGAGAATCAGGTAAGTCGTGATGAACACCTTCCAACAAAAGTAAATCCGAAGCAGGAACAGCAGAAGCTAACTGTAGAGCATCAGACACTGGTACGAATATATCATTCGTACCGTGGACGATTAGCATCGGTTTTCTCCATTGAAGAAGAGATTCAACATCAAGAGGAGTGTAATCTCCATTCCTATCCTCAAGTAGTGATAAACACCATTCTTGTCTGGAGTGACAGCTCTCAAGAAGTTCGAGTGGACACTTTCTTTCACAAGCAGGATTATGTTTAAATGACAGCAGTGCCTGTAAATATACTTCAGTTAAAGTTGCCGTACCATAAGTACTTCCTGGTGTACAGAGCTGTCGATTTCGCTCAGCCAGGTACCTGGCTTTGGCAAGAACGCTGTCCCGAGGACTTGGGTGAGTTAGTTTTTGTTTTTTTGCATCTAAGGAGCGCGTATCACTTTTACAACAAAGCAGTTTTCTTCGGATTTCCGAAGAAGGAATGATTGCCTCCAGTGGACTGCCAATAAGAGTAAGAGTAATGCAGGCCTCGGGAAACGACTCTGCGAATACTCTCGCTAGTAAACTACCAGAACCAAATCCCACAACATGACAAGCAACAACACATAATCGGAATAGTAATTGCTCAATGTCTTTAGCGATTGTAGAAGCAGTGTAGGGAACTTCCTTTTGAACGACCTTGTTCCTAAATCGTTTCATTAACCTTTCATAAAGTGTTGGTCCCCTAGAGGTATATATTGTACTACCACCTGAATCTCTCATATTGAATCTGATTACTGTGCAGCCTTTTTCTACGAGAAGTTGTATAAATGATTTCTCAGGCCATATGCTAGTTGTTCCCACTTGTCCGATGTCACATACGAGAAGGATGACCATCTCTGTTGATATCCATTCACCAAAAACTTGGTATTCAATATCTGCCGAATCGATTCTCAAAGTACAAGTTTTTCTTGCATGATAGCCAGCAGGTTTGTGCGTCGGAAGTGACTTCCGACGTCGCACCGACGCTGACATCATCTCTACTGATACGAGATAAAAATAACATAAAAAATTGAAAATATTTTTTATAAAAAAAAAAACTTATTTTTACTTCCTTCTTTGATCCATCAGATTTTATAAAGCTACAGAGAAATATAATATTTATCACAAAAAAGTAAACTACTAAAACAATATAATCGCTTTCAGGTTAATACCTGTGTGTGCATATATGATTCTAAATGAGAGCTTCGAGTCGATTACAGACGTGTAGAATTCACGTCACCAGAAACAATAATAAACAGAGAAGTTATCACACTTCTTGTGAGTCGCTCAACTTTAAAACTCCTTTCGGAGATAGCGATCTCAGTCCTGATTTCGATTCTGTTATTTTACACAAATGTTCTTCTGCTTCGCAACACAGTTTCGAATAAAGGTTTAATTTATCATCTGACGAAGGTGCAGAAGATGAAATGTTAATCAAATCTGATTTAAACCTTTTAAGTAGATTAGTAACTTTAAGATCCCAACCATCCGAATCGTCAGCTTTTGACTTCTGGTGATTAGGAGACAGAAGGAGAACGTCTTTGATATCGGTCGTGGGATCTGAAGTAGTGGCGGCAGCAGCTGCAGCTACCTTTGACTTTAAAACAGGTCGTATTTTTAATTTCCTCCTCAGTGGTAGTTTGTCCTCAGCTTTCACATCCGCACCCTGTTGGTGTTGTTTTGTAGAATCATGTTGTTGTTCTGCAATCTCACAATTTAAGTTCTGATCAGCCTCAGCACCAGTCTTTTGCGGGCTGCCTTTTTCATGAGTCTTATCAAGTTCCTCACTTGGATGCTGCTTTGGGGAAGATGTTTCCCCTGATAGGATTCTCCTTTTCGCTTTTCCCTTTTGCGAGAAGTCTTTCTGTTCAACTACTTCCTTTGGAGTGTTTTCTTTTGCTTTTATTTTTTCAGGACTTTTATTTTTGTTTTGTTTAAGTAAATTGCGGGTCAGAGTTTTTCTAACCGAATCCGGTGCCAACAAGTATTGCCTAGCTTCTGATGGTTGCAGTGAGCATAAATCACCTACTGTTGTTATAGTACAAGGGATTGTACAGCCAACCCAATCTCTTGCTGATACTACTTTAGTGATCAGTGTTTTATCATTTCTTAAATCTGAGATGAAAGCATCGGATTTCTTCAGCAGCAGATCACGTCGTCGGAGTTTCATTGCACTTGTCGGGGTCTTTTCATTACCCGGAGATGTTATTTTTTTGTTTCGAGAACGTTTTAAGCTACTTGGACTGTGGCTGCCTATAATCTGTCTTGGAGGAGTCGCTGGCAGTTCCTCATTTCTTTTATTTCTAACAATATCAGGTGTTTGACATCCCTGTGATAATTTAGTACGTCTCTCAGGTGTTTGTGAAGATCTGTCTTGAGATGAGGTTGTGATCAAATCTTTTTTTTTAATTCCATCTTGCGACTCCTTTGGTTTCACGACCACCATATCAGATGAATCATCGTGAGATATAATAGTTTGAGCAACTTGATTAGAAACTTTCCGAGTAGAAAGGTCAACAGGAGTCATTACTGTTGACATGTCTAGTTGAGCAGATGTAAACAGAGGAGATACTTTCCTTTTATTATCAATTGGGAATTGACTTGTATTCAACGATTCGCTTAATATCACTAAACTGGCATCTCCATCGCTGAGGTTTTCAAGTACTGCTGCAATATTCTGAGAGGTTGTTGGTTGTTGTTGGTCGGGTTCATTTGACTTTTGTCTTTTTGTAACTTGAGAGATGGCAGTGGAGGGTTTCTTACGCTTTACTACAGCCTGAGTCTTATCATCGTCATCTACAGATCGGATGTTAGTCTTCACTAGATTGCTGTCGATTGCTTTGGTCTTATCTGACTCAACAGTTTCAATCTCCACTTCAGCTTCAGAACAACTCAACTGTGGTGGTACCTCAACTGGTGTGCTGTCAGAAATATTTTTATTTGAGTGACTGTCGTCAAGTTTGGTAGTAGTTGGTATTACTTCAGTGGATTGATTATTTAATTCAATTAGTCGTTTTGTTTGTTCATTACCATCAGAGTCAATGATATCGACTGGTGATGATGTGCAGTTTGTTTTGATTACAATACTTTCAGAGTTTGTAGTGTCAACTATCTGTTGCGGTACTTCAGTCTCCGTACACTCAGGCGATTGCTGAACTGATTCCTTTAGATGTTTATCAGATGTTTGATCTTTATTATGAGGTGATTCCTTCTGGTGTTCTTTATCAACTGTTGTCTTTATTGAAACAACAGTTTGAGAATTCTGAGGAAGGGGTAGCTGCTCTTCGTTATTTGAGATAACTGTTGCAGACTGCTGTTGTTCACTCACCATAACTACTGTCAGATCATTATCATTACTTGTTGTTGTTGTTGTAGTTGTTGTTGTTGTGTCAACTTGTTTGTTCAACTGCTCTGTTTGATTCGTCACTGCGATTGTCAGTTGTTCGATATTTGGAGGAGTGCTTTGAATCTTTTTAATACCACCAGTACTAGGAGGAGCTATGACATCATCAGTTACGATAGTAAGGAGATTTATGTCATTAGAGTTGGTAGCCTTCGTACTCTTTTTCATTGGAGTCTGACCACCCACATCAATCGTAAACTGGTCGATCCCAACACAACATTTATCTTCTCCACTAAATGGAGGCCTTAACTGTAATTGTTGACCCTTTACAGCAGGAGGTGATTCAGGTAGTGCTCCGCTTGAGGAACAACCCGCTGATTTGTCAGTTTTTTGTGATGTGATTTGACTGCAGCGAATCGATTGCTTTCCTTCTTTGATTTGATTATTCGGTTGAGACTTTAGTTGAGAACTCTCAGTTTTGGGTGTTGGATCTGTTGGAATGATTTCTTGTTTATTGTCTTTCTGTTCTATTTTTAATTCATCAGATTGAAGACCTCTTTCATGAGTAGTTGTGTTGTCCTCAACAGGTGTGACTTGACTTTGTGGTTTCTGAACTTCAGCAGGAGTACTCTGTTCAATCGACTTATCAGCGGTAGGAACTTCTTCAAGAGAAGAGAGACACTCAAACTGTGATGTTCCAACAAGAGCAGGCCTATCTGAAAAGTCTGGTGCAGTTACTCCCTCCTTTACTATTCTCGTTGCTGTGATGTCCTGTGAAGGCTCGTTGGGGTAATCAGAGTTAGATTCCTCTGCGAAGAATTTTTCAAATTGTGTTGTGCCAACCATCTCTGTCTGTAGAAGTGCTGGTGACACAGAGCGACTGCTGGAATCTCCTTCTCTTGTTATGATTTGAAGAGATGGAGGAGAGTCTTCGATATCTTCGTTTTGTTGTTCAGTTTTATCATCTCCAGTTAGTAGATTGGTTTGATCATTTTCATGTTTTAGTACGTCAGTAGCGACCTCAGGAAGTACTTCATTAGAATGCTGAAGTACTTTGATACCATCGATTGATTCTATTTTATTATTACAGATATCAGGAGTTGGTATAATCTGATGAGGTGTTTTAATACTTTCATTTGTCTCTCTAACTTCTGGTGTTTCAACAGTTGATTCTGACGTACATCCAACTGATCTCCTAAACTGTGGTGATGAAGACGTTGTAATCGCGAAGTCTATTTGCCTACTGTCGGGTAAGGTATCTTTTGGTGGCGATTGTTTCTTAACTGTCGTCTCCTTTTGTTGATTTTCATTTAATTCATCCTCCGATTGCGACTGTGAGTCGATTTCTATTACTTGTGCTTTACTACAATCAGAAACTTCCTTTTTGGGAATTTGTTCCTGATGAGAAGCTGAGTCAGACGTACTGCGGTCTTTAAGAGTTTCTTTGTTTACTTCCTCTCCTTGATCACTCACAAGAGCAATAATAGAATTACTATTTATTGATGAAAACGATACTCTTTTAGAATCAATTACCTCCACTGGATCAGGTAATGTGATTCGAGGACGATGTTTTGGTAAGTTTATCGTTTCTTCTCGAGGAGCTTTTCTCTGAGGTGTTAAAAATCTGGACTTCGAGACTCTCGCGATCCCAATAACAGCAGTCGGCTCAGGAGGAGTTGATCGTCTTTCCTGAGTCTCAGCGATGTCGTTGATGTTAACCAAATTATTTTGTTCATAACAATCCAGTTCTTGTGATCCAGACACTTCAGGAATAGTCACAGTGATACCTGAACGTCTGGCAGATCGAAGTGCTGCAATTAACTCTGGTGGGAATCTTATTGATTGGCTACTTAGTATTCCGAAGGTTGATTGCCACAGTTGGAATCCTAATTCTAATATAAAGGCTGATTTGAATGTTAAAATTCGTGTTAAGAAATCAGATGTTAAAGTAACAGAAAGTTGAACCTTTCCATGAGGAGTACTAATGTCTGTTACGTCAAAAACTAATGCGGACTTTGCTGAACGTTTATCAAACCCGATAGAACTGCAACAACAAGTAATCCATCGTACTAATGGTGATTGTTTTGAAGCCAACATTGATGTTATCGAACTAAACACATTTTGAAGTTTCTCATATAATTTTTTTTTTTTTTTAACTTTACAATCCAACAGTTTATCAAACAACATCTCAGTAGACGTATTGATAGCAAACATCGCTAATAAAAATTTTAATTCCGTTTCACTGTCGATGAGTTGACCACCACTCTTACTAACACACCAGTGAAATAATAATAATAAAATATCAAACAACCTCAGTAGATGGTCTTCATTACTTGAATTTTTAATAAGAGATAAAACAACTGATGTGAGTGAAATAATAGAAGTACCTTTCATGTATGTAACATTTGATAGTAAGAAGATAACATCGTGTCTAGTCTTGGGTTGTAATACAGCAGCTTCTACATCAGGAATATAATAATCAGGTTTCACACTAGACTGTTGAATTATCCATTCGACTAGCATCATTACAACTGTTGGGTTCGATTCTGCTATGAATGAGCTATTTTCCCAAGTCAACAACTGCAACACTGCCGTTGAAGGTTTATTACTACACTGCCATGTTGATACGATAGGATTATCGAAGACTGGTGATCCAGGTTGGTGATTTTGAATTCCCCTATAGTATTCATTTAATATAAACAACATCTTTTTAACTATCGGAGCAAGCACTTCTGTAACACCTGCTTGATAAGGTCTAGATGACGCATTTAATACGACTGTTAGTAGTGGCTCCCAGTTACGAGTCTTACTCAATATCGATTTCATAACATTCTGAATTGAATCATCAGATACATTCTTAGCTGATAACAGAGTCGCAGTTGCTTTAATTGTGGCAAGTTCGAACCCGACTTTACAAGTAATATCATGTCCAAACTCAGGATTTAATAGAGTCTTACTGATCCATAGTAGATTTTGAAGTTTGTTGCTTGGTTTTCCTACGGTCAATAAATCAACGCATTGCTCAAACAAAATATTGTTTTCACAAGGGTGAGAGCATCTATTATTGTATGAAATTAATAACAATGCTTTTGAACGAGATAGGCCGGGTGCTCCAGAGAAATTTTCTGAATCAATCCCGTGTAAGGAAGTAGTATAACAGCTACTTTGAAGACTTAATATCGTAGTTAGGCAACGTTTAATTACGTCATGGGTTGTTATTTTACAGAATGATAAAAATATATTCATTACTTGCGTTGATATTGAAAGAGAAAGTGACTCATCAAGCAATGCAAGTTGGGCACCCAAAAACACAATAATTATGAATAGAGGTTCGAGATAACGATCGTTAACCGTTGCTGTTGGTAACGAATCACAAAATGATATTTTACAACTATCAAAAACAAATTGCACCACAGAAAGTGGTAGTGTGGGTCTAATGTAACCATCTACAAGTGAAACATGAATAGATTTATCAACAGAAAACACCTCATTAGACAGCAGGACCTTCGCAAGTGAACATCCATGAGGCAGAACAGTAGCAATTAGGTTAAAAGCAGATGTAAAAATCGCTGATAATTTTATAAAAGACTCCGAAGTATTGCTATAAAATAACGATAAATAATCCGACACTGCCTGTCTCATAAAGTCATCTATCTCTGATGTTGATATTGATGAATTCATGTACAAAGATCGTTCCAATAATTGTTGCCATACAAACAAACCAGCAGAACATGATTCAGAAGTGTTTTTAGAAATATTCCAAACTCGTGATCGTTCTTTCACCACCGGAACTGTAATAATATTTGATATTCTAGTCTTTCTTGTATACGACGTCCACGAACCCAATAACTGCGTTAGACACAACAACCCATCAGCTAGTGGTAAGGGGTCTGATCTCGAAAGGTAGACTGACATCGCACCCAATAATTTATTTATCGTTTTTTGCGATGATGTTGGAGAAAGGATAGCCGTATTGTAGCGTGCAGATATAGACCAGATGCAAAGATTAAAACGAGAATTGATGCCCTTTGGCAATTCCAACAACATATTTTCTTCATGCACGTTCATCTTTTCCGTTATAACACTGCAACAGCTTGGACGATCACCACACACAAATGGAGTGTATTTACTTACAGTCGACCAAAGCAAGTTTTGACTCTCATTGTGAGCTGCTTCATTATTATTATTAAATCTTTTTATAACTTCAACCAGCCAAGGAATCCAAATGGATTCAGCAGCAGCTACTCTTCTCTCGCAATTATTTTCTTTCTTTGATTTAACAATCTGATTTAATACTTTCACACACACACGAACATGTGTGTATGAATGAAGGTCTTCCACAGGTACAGTAATTCCTCTTATTATGGTGGAGAATAGATTGCTTGAGGGAGTGTCAGTCATTGCATATCTGATTTTAATGTTTCTTTTTTTAATAATATAAAAAGATAACCGCTTTCAACTGTCGTATTGGTTATAACATACCGTAGACCAGGAGCTGAGAGACCGACAGCAGATGCAGAAGCGGTATCGATATCACTGCTGCGAAGAGTTATCCCGAATACGGTGGCTATTCGAATTCTCTCTTGAGAAGGTATCAAATGTGATTTAGATGAGGTTACTATGCTGCAAAGTGTTTTTAACGCCCTCCCTCCCCAGAGTCGCTCTCCACTAGCAGCAGTCTCAGCCACGATATCAATTACCCTCGGCAAGCCATCATTCAGAAGACTTCCACTCTTTTCAACAATCTCTCGTACTCTTCGATAAGCAGCAGCTCTATTACTCGATGTATTGCAATCTGTTAGTAGCTTCGATAATTCAACGAGTCCCAACTTATCTATATAAGAATTCTTTTTGGGCATTACTACTCCTTCCCTGTTTGTGTACTTTGGAAAAGAAGTAATCCAACAACCTAATTACAATTAATAATAATAATTAGGAAGACTGTCACTTCCAAAATAAATAATAACTAAGCTGAGAGTAAGGAATCATAATATGATGAGCAACAGTAGTGACACCATTAAGTGAAGTGATTGAAGAACAGAATCTCAAGAATGTATATCCAACATTTTTAGGACCAGAAAGGTCAAGAGCGAGTGATTGATCGAATGGCAACCGAAACAGAATGAAAAAAACTATTCTGAACCTTAAGAAGTCGTCTACGATTGAAGTGACTTCAGAGTCGGAATTAGAGAACCAAATCCATTCGTCTGAAGGAGGTAACAAATCACTGTCAAGACTGAGGCTACTCCCCCGAGCGTGACAGGGAAAAGGTACTCCCCTTCTCTACCTATTCGCCCACGTGTCAGATTCTCTTGAAGAGACGCGTTACAGAAACATGTTTTGAATTTACTGAAAAAAATATGAAATGTTGCAAATCATCAAATTCTAAATTAAATTCCTCCCTCGCTGAGCAAAATTGTGTGTCACTGATATGACACATCGATTGTTAATAATATTAATAGTGCTTGTCTTTAATGTAGCACACGTCAATAATTATTTAATCATCTCTCTTCTTAATAAGAATCGACTTATAACAGTCTTGTAGATAATACCTTCAGGGCTTCCTTAACATCAATTAGCGTTTCTTGCGAGAGATGAGGATCACACCGTCGCCTCGAACGTAGAGCATTTCGACTTTTCGTGTTGTGGATTCCATAGTGTTTCCCTTAAAGTGTTTCTGTTTTGTTTTTTGTATTTTATTTACTCTCCCCCAAGAGATACAATGATAACTAGATAATAATAAACACCTCCACAGCAGGTGATAGCATCATATTCAAATGTTCATCAAAACCGATTAGAGTTCCCGTTAATTCTCTATCACCTCTCATCTTCACAATTACATCCTTACCCAGAGATAGTCTGTTTGTTTATTATAAACTTTTTTAGTTGCATTTTTTTTTTTTTTTTATTAAAAAAAAAACTCATGTTAAGACATACGTCACTAAATCCATCGGCGCCTTTACTTCCCCCTCCATATTTTAATCGATTTTTTTTTTTTTTTTTCTATTGGGGAAAAAAAAAACTTATTCAAAAAGGTCAAAAATTTTGCTGCACATCATTTTTTAAAAAAACAAAAACCTGTAGATTATATAATAATAATAAAGAACAAGATACGGACAACAACAACTTTTTTTCTCATCTATAAGTGTAAATTGGTTAAAGAAAAATAATGCAAACTGTAAAGAACTGCGGCAAATGAAAAAAAAAAAAAAAAGCCCAAACAGAACATTGAAAAAAAACCAACAAAAGTCAAAAAAGAAAAAAGTTTAATTGCAAAGTAAATGATATAAAAAGAGATGAAGCAGACAGAAGAATGAAATAAAAAAAGTCCTAAACTCAGGACTAGCCCAAAGGATCATTTAATTTGATTGTGGTGTCGTCTCAGCTTTCAAGACGACATTTGACTCGAACGCAGTCTCTCCAGGGCTTTCTTGCTTTAAAGTAGAAGCGCTGGGTGATACCAGCTGTTCGTTTGTTGGAGCAGTGCAGGGCCGTTCATCATCATCATCACCTTCCATCCAGTAGACGAATCTTTTAGTTCCAACTGGATTAGTTGGATTAAACTCACTTAATTTATTAATATCGATAACCTGTTCAATGACTTCTATATTTCTCTGAGCTAAATACTCATCTTCAGTAGCATCCTCAGGTGGTGGTGGGAGTGGTCCAGTATGAGTTTTAATATGTAGTTGTTGCTGTCCACGCATTTGAGCTAAAAGTTCTTTAGTTGCCAAGTGATGGCGGATGATTCCCCTTTTCGATTTACGTCTCTCTCCGGTATTTTCATTATAACTTCCGAATCTAATTGCCTTCTTAACTTTACCAACAGCATCAGGTGGCATTTGAGATTTTCTAATTGAAGACGTGCGAGATCGGGATCGCCAAATTCTACTCGCATGTGAGTTACCTGGTGTGGGACTCTCATCCTCATCAAAGGCTGACTCTTTTCGATATCGAAGATATTTCTTAATCGAAAATGCTGCCAAAACAGCCCCAGCAAAGACGGAAATACTAATAATAATAGTAGTCGACTGCGTACTACTAACTCCACTAACCCTCTCACCAGATAAAATAACAGGTTCTTCAGGAGGTAGAACAAAGTCAGTAGACGATGGCATTGGAGTTGAGTCATCAACAACTACTACGGGGATTAACTCTTCCATGAACGCGAGAGCGAATATACTAAAATGTGTTATTTGACATCCGTATGAAGTTTGTCTCAGTCCTGCAGGCATAATAAGAGGGTCAAGTCTGCTGGCTGATTCTATCCTTCCAACACCTACCCAGTCTCCCCATAGCCATGTTGAATCTTCCCAATAAACACAATTATAAGATCTTCTGTAGTTTATATCAGAAGATAATGAGAACATTATAGTTGCTATTGGTTCACTAGTATTCATTGAAGCAACGTTAATGGGTACTTTAGTAGTCTGATCTCTTACTGAAATACTAATTATAGTTGATTCCAGTAACAGAGTGTGTGTCTTCCCATCAACACCTTGTATTGTGAATGATCGGTCAGCTCCTGGATCGTAGCTGGCCATGATGAAATCGCCACCTAATGCTTTGGTAGGAAAATTTGCTGATGGATAAAGTGTTGTGTCTTGGAGTATGTATGATGTCTGACTTTGAAGTCGAGGAGTCACCCTAACATCAGTTGATGGTGTCTTCATACTGCTGGGTACTCTCATCAGAACTTCCTCTAAGAAAGATAGCCTCTCAGAATAGCTGCTTTTCTTTAGAGAAGTCTCAATCAAGGCTGATGCTATCTCTGTTGACAGAAGACTGTCTTGAACTTGATCCATTTCACTTTTAGTTATTTTATTAATCGCAATCCAAAGATAATTCGTTCTATTTTGATACAAGTCTGAAAGTACTGGTGATGGTGGTGATACACTCCTACCACATGATGGAAGAGCGAATGGTTGCTTCGCCATAATATTCATCTGTACTAATCCATCAAGAAGTAACATTGCGTAGTTTTTATTTGAAGCTTGTTGTAGTTCTTGTAGTATTTGATATAGGTCCTGTTGTTGTTATTGTTTTGTTTTGTTGTTTTTTGAAATAACAGTATAAAACTAACACGATTTAACATACGTCGAACACCGCAACTATAAATTCCCAATTCCAAAAAGCAGGTTTTAATCGTTGGCTTAGAAAAACAGTTGACAAAGCACAATCAACACCCAATAGAGTACCTGCCTGTAACTGTTGGTATAGCATTGGAAGAATTTCCATTTCAGTAGTTGAATCGGATTGTTTTTGTAGTCGGAATTCAACTTCTGAACTCATCACTCTTACGATAACTGCTCCATGAGCATTTTGTACGAATACTAAAAACTGAATAGTAGCATTGCTGTCTGTCACACTACAAGGAAGTACTGGTGCCGAAAAATTCGCAACAGGTTCACTTGTGTATCCGAATGTTCTTTTGTTGTTAATTGGAAGGGACGTCGTCTATTTTTATTATTATTATTTAAAAAAATTAATAATGAAAGAACCGAAAGAAAAAAAAAATATATATATAAAAAAAAAACATACCTGTCCAGAAGAAGTCACTATCACATACTCATATCGATAAAGTAAAGGTGGGTTATGATCCATCCAAAGCCCCGCATTTAACGTCACCATTGTTGTTGTTTCTTGAAGGTAACACATTGCCATAACAGATTCTATGCGACACTCTGAAGTAGTGACTGTCGCTCCTGACACATATCGAGGAGCTTCTTTGATTTGTAATAAGAAGCCATCTTTTGCTACTGCCACGATGCCGTTGTATAGAGTCGCCTGTTTTAGATATTAGTTAAATGAAAATGATAACAAATAAAGATGTTTGTTGTAAAATAAAATAATAAAAAAAAATCACAAACTTGTATAAAATATGAACACGTCGTTAAAATAGCATCAATCGATTCTTGTCCGTTTGGTGCTGGTTCTGGACAACGGAAGGCATTGCCAGCAAGTAAGACAGACATTTGGACTTCAGAAATAGAATCAAAGAGACCACTAGGTTGTGAGTTCCATTTAAAAGTGTATGTTCCAGATGGTAGTTGAGGTACGTTATTTATGACAGCATTCAGATTAAGTTGAAGTCCTTGCTGATGAAATGGAGGTTTCGATGGAATCGAAACCACATAAGTAGGAGGAGCAACTGGATTGACAACATCACATGTTTGAGTTCTAAATGGAGACACACATTGACAAACACCCATTACAGTACATTCACCATGACCAGAACAGGTTACTTCTGGTATACATGGGATGTTACAATTATTTGTATACCAGTTCTTATCACATATGCATTGAGCTGTTCCTGTTTCTATTGAACAGAATCCATGACCATTGCAATTACAGTTCGGTTCTATGCACCACTTCCCGGCCATACTTGTCCTGCAGATGCTTGTTTCTTGATTTTCACAATAGCTACCGTACCAACCAGAGTAACAGATGCAGTGAGTGTCATCAGTACATAAACCATGACCTGTGCATTCTCTTAGAGATGGACAGAGTGATACAGATTCACAACGTGATCCTCCATAACCTGGATAACACTTACAGTATGGATCAGAGAACTTAGTGTGATGTGATACTGCTACTACCCATTGATTCATATCAAAGAAACATTCTCCATTAACACAAGACTCCAAACAGATTGGAGTAGAACACAATTCATCTTTCCACATTTGATCACAAGAACACTCTCCGTTAGTACACTCTCCATGACCATTACAGTCGTCTAAATCAAAGCATTCAGATTGAAAGAAATGATCACTTTGATCATATTCAGGTATTTGATGAAAGTCTGAATTAAACGAAAGACTACACGACTCAGAACTATTTAACTCTTGAGGACATTTACAATAACCTACGGCACTACCACTGTCTGTTGGAGGAGGTACACAATAACCAGAGTACAAGCAATCTCTGGGATGGCTGTTACAGTATTGAAATGATAAAATATACTCTGAAGCTGTGACTGATGAATCATTCAAAACAACAAAGTCTTGTTGACAACTCAACCTGTGATCGCTGTTTGTGATGTGATTGCATTCCATAACGATAGTAGCCTCAGGGAGATATCCTTCAACAGAGACCCGACTTACAGATTCGATTCTCAATGGAAGCAGGCTTTGATGAAGTTTATATAACTCACCCAAATCATGATAGTCAGCCCAAATATGTTTAAAAACCCTTCCACTGATTTCTGACACAATGTCATTAAATGGATTCCCATCAGGTGATCCAGCCAGTCCCGCGATGTCTGAAAATGAAGGAAGTCGAATTTGCAATAAAACATTAAAATAATAATATTGAAGTTCATTACTCCACACGATTCCAATCTTTGATCTTAAAATTCCGACAATTTCAATGAAAAATACGATGTCAGTAAACCCAGGAACTGCATAAACGACAACTTCATTTCCATCAGATGACATAAACCTTTTGTAACGCCATGAATATTCATCTGAATTCGGTAAGAACGGTTCGTTGTTGACGGTTATTTGCACTCGTCCCATTAAACATTGTGGTTTTTGGGTTCCAATGCAAACTTCGTTTGGTAATTTTGACCAAATTTTAACTGACGAAGACCCCACTGCGATAATAATTGAATCCGCGACCGATCTCTTTATATTATGAAAATAGCGTTTAGAGACCTGGACTGTAAACTTTTGATCTGAATCGCTTTGAAGACTTCCTTCAGCGAGGAGGTATGCACCTTCTCCGTGGTGGACTATCTGGAGTCCATCCCAGGTTGTTAAATGTCCCAAACCGTGTATTGAAAAGTTTGCCCACACTGGAATGTCACACTTCTCTCCAATCCATTTTCTATTGCAAAAACAAACAGCTAGATTGTGTTCATTTCTACCACAGAATCCATTTTTACTGCATTCCATTGGACATATTGGTATTCGACATTTTCCAAAGCGATCTGTTGACCAATTCTCAAAACACAAACACTTCAAGTCAGGTAACAGTAATCCATTATAACAGGTAGTCACTCTATCACTGCAGGGACATGACTGCCTTCGAATAGACGAGTCTAATCGAAGTGTTGAATACAAACTTTGAAATAATCTATCAGAAGATACCTCTGACACCTCATCCACTAACTGTTGTACTCCTAAGAATGCAACACATCTGAAGGTTGTGGCAATACAAGATAAGAATTCAGTATTACAATTAGCTACAGGTATCTCACAGTCTTGATAACATTTAAAAACTGAAGAGCAACACAACTTTGCTTCAGGTGAAATCCACTGATCACAAGATGGTAGAACGCTTTGTTCTAATGTTACTTTCATAACAAACGAACTAATAGGACACGGAGCTGCTACATACGGAGAAGGTAATTGAGAAGCAACAACTTGACCACCAGATACCTTACAAGGATGTAACAAAACATTAGCTAAAGATCCCAACACACAAGGAGCTCTGTACTGTGCGAGAAACTTCCATATGCTATCCCTTTGATGATTAACACACGTTGGATCACATCCACACTGTGATCTTGCTTGGTTATATGCTGCTTTATGATATGGAACCATGTTTGTGATGTACCACTCAACTGTTTCTTGAACTTTTCGTTCGTAAATTGCGACTTCGGTGTTATTGCAACAAGGATCTCCTTCATCACAACATTTCTTTAATTGAGATAGTCGAGTAGTTCTCGAAACGTACTCTGAGTTTGAGTCTCTTGCCTGCTGCTGAATAAGTTCAGTTATGATATTCGAATCAGAAAAGTACATCAACATCGATTCCTGAAGACAACTTCCCATTTCATCTCGAGAGTATTGAGCTTCCAGAACACAAGCACATTGATAGTTACTTGTGAGGTCAGTAGTCATCCAATTCCACTGACCCCATTGTTGATTACAAACTACTACAGGATCTAATACAGGAATCGTTGCTGTTTTTATATAAATACTTTCAGAAGTACTAAACGTCGTCGTGTCGCTCGACGTCATTGTGTTGGTTGTTGTTACCGCCATCAGTTTCCTACCTCTTCTTTTAACTTCATCATCACCATCATCATTATCGAGTGATAATTGTAAGCAATCATAATAAAGAGAATTATTAAATCCTAGTTCACTTATTTTAGAACAGTTTACAAAATTAACAGTTTCCATCCCTCGATCAGTAGTAGTTAACATCCTCAGCCTCTCTAACGGATGTATTGTTGAGAATCCAATGATGCAGTTTTTAAGTTTAAATATTTTTTTATATAACTGACTGATGCCATGATTGGGAGCGCTGCAGACATGTTTCGGGGAACCTGTTGGGGAGTACGCTCCTGTGGAATAGTCTCCGGGGAGACATTCGTTTGTGACGCTGCACCAACCGCATCCGTGTGAATTTATACAGGAGTCGCATGTTTTGTAAATACCACAAATAGATGATTCGCAGTTTATTCCTGTCCAACCATCTGAACAAATGCAAACTGATGGCTCACTGCAGAACCCATGACCGTAACACGTTCGTCCACCAGCACACACTGGGACAGTACAGTCAGAGCCATCCCATCCGTGGTCACATTGACATTTTCTACTTTGTCGATTACAAATACCATTCGCACATGGGTATGGACACAGTGCTACTGATATATGCATTCCTGGTTCATCAGCTACAAGACACTTCGTCATTTCACATTCAGTATATCCTGGGCCTATGCACTCAAATAAACAACCAGCTTTTGTTTGACAATTATCTGAGAAGTAACCCGGATAGCAGTTACAAACCTCTGGTAACACACAAATACCTCGTTGAGAACATTCATGTACACTGGGACATCTAGCGATGCAAGTTCCTGAGATCATTTCATACCCAGGAAGGCAATCGTTGCAGTCGAGTCCAGTGCTCGGATAGATACATTTCCTACAGAGATTAATATTAGCACATTGAGGGATGTCACATGCGACATAGCTGCAATCAGTGCACGTAGGACCTGAGAAGGGCTGACTGCACATGCAAAGTTGACTAGAAGCAGTCTGCATGATGTCATAGACGTATCTCATGAATGAAACGTAAGGAGTGAATCCCCATTGCAAGAAAATAGTTGCTCCGTTTACAAGATTCTCAACGATAATTCGTTCTTCTGTTTTGTAATGTTTTACTCCTTCGTAGTGATTTATTGTTGACTTGTTGAATGTTGCGAAGTCGGTGTCGCTGATGTGAAATGGTACCACAGCGAGGTGGACTTGTGACATTCCTCCAGAAAATGCGTCGACTAGGCCACGTGCAGAATTTATTACTACGGAAATAACTGACTTCTGCCTTTTAAATATGAAAGGTTGATATCTAATTTCTGAAGAACGAGGTTCTGCTGAATAACTGTAATTCCCTCCGAGTGAAACTGAAAATCGATTCGCTTTATCACTGGAACGACTCTCGTTAATAAATATTTGAAAAATTCCAAACTTCATCACGGAAGTTAAAACAAATTTTACACCACTGAGAGACAATGGCCAAACAGTAGTTTGGTTTCTAGCCGACAGCTGAATATCACTACAAGCAGCTGTTTCGTTTAAGCAGATACGAAGCTTGCCATAACGATCAAATGTCTTTTTGGATTCAAAACCATTATTAGTTTTTAACAATCCAGGTCCTTCAGCAAAGTAGCTCACTCCGGTTGAGCTTTCATGTCGTAAATCTGCAGCAATTGCTAAATTTTCATTCATGTTTACACCTTTTGAAAAGTCTGGTTGAATAACTTGAGACAAACTAGCCATCTGAACATGAGCTGTGGTGGTACACTCTAAGGAAAAATAATCCAGTTTAAGTTCTCCACCATCAGCGATTTCAATTTTCAAGACGTTGTATTCTCCCCATAACAGTGTTTTGTAAGGGATCTCTATTTCTGTATCTAAAAACTTCTTCGTCTTTGTGGCCATCACAATACCGTTTACGGAAATGACGACATGAACTTCAGCAATCGGAGGTATAAATTTTAATATTAAAAAGAAATTTGATTGCGTTTCAGAAAACGCATCAGACTTTGTAGCATCACCATGACAAGGTGCTTGAGTAAATGATTGATTCTGTTTATGAAAGCATAATGAAGATGATTCCCAACGACCACCGATATTTTGACAACTAGAAGGAGTTGATTGGTGAGTAACGTACTGACCGATACCATCTGTTGATACTAACCAGCAGTATCCATGAGATGATTTCTCTGGAAGCACAAAGCCTAAAGACATTGGATTGAATTCATTAGCGTCAAGTCCTTCTCCTGTTTGTGATGATAAATTAACACCAGCGATTGCTGAAGGGATTGATTGCCTGGTCATCGTCACATTTCCAAAAAATGGACCCTGAGCTGCTGCTCTCAATAGTGGTAATCCGAACTCTTTATTACTAGAATCCCATATACCAACTTCCCAAAGTAATCTATAAAACGAATTACTCGGATTTGAACAGGTTCCAGAACCTCCGTTAAACTTCGCCCCACATGATGAAGACGTGCACGCTGCTATGTCACAGTATCTCCCTCGATTTCCAGCAAAGCATTCACATTGTCCTGTTTTTTTTTTTTTTTTTGTATTTTGCTTGGCTACTAATTGGTTAATTTTACATAAATAAAACATACCAAGAGGAGTACATATACCATTACCTGAACATGTAAATAATTCATGGCAGTATCTGTCGCAGTCTGGCCAGTTGAAGTAGTCATCAATACAGGTTTCACAGAGATCACCTGCCCGATTGCCATAGCAAATACACTTTCCTGATAAATCACATGTTTCACTACCTGCACATCCACATGTTTGATCACATTGAGGAAATGGAAATTGTCGTAGATGACATGTCTCACACCAGTTTCCTCCAAAACGACCACAATCTTGACAGTAAGCCGATTGAGTTTGACTGGCTATTTTAAAAGTGAATAGAAACAGTTGTTCAGCATAGTCTTCACTAATAGAGTCAGATCTATAAATAACTAATGTGAGTGGGGTACCAGTTCCTGATTCTACCTCAGGTGTTTTAATATGCTCCGCATTACTAGTGTCCTGATCAACTGTTACACTAAACACATCAGAACTTCGAGCATTACCAATTGGATGCGACACAGAAAAAGCAATATCTTGACTAACACTTTTATGTTGTCGAAGCACACGAGTTGCAGTTGGACATGTAGGACGACCTCCTGTATCAAGATTACTTAAGATATCTTGTGCGATATATGGTCCAGCGAGTTTACCACCAAATTCTATCCAGACTGGAGGTCCAGAGTCGTTTTCAATATTTATAATAATTAAACTATCGTCTTTTAGTAGTGTTCCACTCCACACAATTGCTGTACTTGTTCCTATCGATATTGGTGATAATTTAATACCATGTTGTAGTGGAATCTGTAGACACAGTTTATGAGTAGTACAGATGCTGATATTTCCAAAACCATCAAAAGTGTCACCAGGACCATTTAACCATATTCCGTGAGTTGCTATTTTAGTGTCATCGTTATTTGGGTGGAGAGTTGGTTTGTTAGGTTTTCCCCAATAGTCAGGGTGATTCTCTTCAAGACTTGTGAGAGTTCCAAAGTACTCAGATGCTGATAAAGTTCCACTTCTACAGCTGCCTATACCGTTGCATTGTATCTCTGATGAGAAGCACGTTCTTTCTTCACAGCGCGGACCCTTAAAACCCGGTTTGCATTGACACTTACCTAGCCCGTTGCATTCTCCTCTCCCTAGACATGTTGTAAACCCGTTACAAAAAGTAGAACAATTCTGTGCTGGGTACCAGTTGGATTCACAAAGTTCGCACTCAACTCCTCGATACTGCTTTGGACATATACATCTCCCAACAGGATCACATTGTCCAAATCGACATTTACAAGGTCTGGTGCAATCCCCAACAGGAAAAGCATATCTTCCCATTGGATGGTACTGTTGACAACGTCTGTTATTTTGTTATAATTTAATGAAACAAGACTATCAAACAGGATAGTCGACTGTAAATTATTAACAGAAAACAACATACTGACAATAAGGATCCGACTGATCTATATAAGCAATCCCGGCTGTTGTATTTGAAACACATTGACACTTGAATTCTTTAACAGTAAAAAGGTTAGCCGCAGCGTACTCAACGGTGCTTTCGGGAGTGCCATCACCACCAAATATTATAAAGAGGTGGTGTGATAGAAGTGGTGCACCCATTGTAATCTCATTATCACCAAAATATGAAACACGAGATGATTTCATTGTTGATTCCTTACAATACGGTAACCAATCAGCTAGATATCCAGGAACGATTGTATGAGATATGAATCGTGTTTTTCTAGAACTGTCTGTGGTGTACGATGCAGTTACAACAAATTTATGAGGTGTTGACCCCTTTCTGTGACCATAACTGGTGAAGTATAAATCAGACTTCGAGAGCCTCCTTGCATCAATATCTATAACTATTTCTATGTCCTTAACTCCACCTCTAGTATCAGAATCAGAAGCATAGTCTGCTATGTAGAGAAGTCTTGTTTTTTGTTTACTTTCACCAAAAGGAACATGTCGGATGTTGAACGCCGGATCCTCTGAGAACGTCAAGTTTAATTCCTGGTTTTCATGCACACCCGTTGCATTTGCTGTTACGAAGAATGCGTGTTCACCAATCCATCCACAGCTTATATTATAAGAAGAAATTGGTCCAAAGTGTTCAGAGTCAAGAGAGACTATCTGTGACTGAACTTGACCAATAAAAGGCGAAGGTGATATCTCAAGAAGAATACAATGAAATGGAGATTCCTGCAGAACACCTCCAGTGATATCAGTCAAAGCTAAGTCACTTAAATCTAATTCTTCAGTATGTTCGTTATCAGGGCAAAGGTGAAACCATCCAAAGGCATCTACTCCTGCAGCAGATGTGAATGAATACTTACTTGAGATGTAACTGTTATTCCGTAAAGGCATCCAATCCTGCTTTGCAGTTTTCACGTCACCGCTATTGCTGTCAACGGTGCTCATCCAACGAACAGGTGACCAGTTTGGATCTGCTCTGCCTGCATTTCCGGATTCATGTAAAGATGTTGTTGTTCGATTTATGATATTATTTGTTATCGTACAGAGTCCCCATTCACCGCACTGCTTTGAACCGCAGATCGCTATTTGACAGAACCTTCCTGTGTAGCCTTCTTCGCATACGCATCTACGATCTTGACGAGCATCAGCCGTGTTTTCAGTGTGGATGAAACAATTACCTCTACCAAAACAAAAACAAGGCAAGTCTTCTAATTCTGATGCCGTAGCTGTGAAGGTTGGTGTCCTCCAAAACGTTGGTGTTGGTGGTCGAAGGGACAGCGAAACTGAATCGGTTTCCGTCAAAGAAAAACTATCAGTTGCAGTTAAAGAAGACGTAATCGATAAAGTATCAGTCGGCAGTAGTGAATTAGAATAAGTTGCTGTCCTTGAACCGAATATATTATCACTCTCTGGATTGATATGAGCAAAGGGACTAATATAAGTCCCAGTGATGTTATTCCAAGTTGTTAACTGAAGTCGGTATTCTCCGTAGTCACCAAATGATGAAGGAGAACTGAAATTTTGAATCTCAAGAAACAAATATGAAACAGTTACGTTTCCAAACTCATCATCAGTTTCAATAAACAAAGTGTCATCGTCCCAAGATGATGTTATTCGTAAACAACATTGGTATGAATCAATTAAAGAAGTTATAGCAGTACCAGATATCGGATGATCAAAAGTTGAATTCGGAAATCGAATCGACACATTAAAACTATCACTCACATCCTCACTAAAATTAACCATTAGACGAACAGCAAATTCTTCTTGCCAGAGACGGCTCTCGTCAGGAATCAAATCAAATCCGCTGATAGTCACACCTGAGAACACACCTATTGTTGTTGTTAATAACAACAATAATAATTTAATCATCTTGATATCCACATTGATATAAAAAAGAGAGGGGATGCTGTGTGAGGGGAAAATATAAATTAGTTGAAAATAACCGTCGAAAAACATGAAGGAAAAAACAATAAATAACATGAATCGCAGGAGATACTGTTCTACTGCCATATAACAACATCACTACACTAGGCAGTAGGTTATAACTTTATAAGGTAATTTTCTTTTTTTTTTTTTTTTTTTTTTTTTCACTTTATTTACATTCAATAAAGTGATTTTTTGTGTAAGTGTTGGAAGGAAACATCATTAATTTTCTTTCTTTTTTAATTAAAGCTATACATTAAAGAGGAGAGGTAGGTTTGTTTTTCACCTTTTTCAATTAGTGTAGACCCAGGAATGAGCTCACTAGTTAAAGGCAATATTAGTTTCTGCTTTTGGAAAAGAAGAGAGAAGAAAAAGAATTGATCTGCTTGTTGAATATACAAACAAATTGATTCATTATATACATATGTAGTTGAAGTGCTGTTTGGTTATCTTCTCTTTATTAAACAATAGTACGTAAGTGTTTATCCTTTAGAGCATCCTGTAGGATATCATCATCCTGTTTGTTTGATTTGGTTAGTCTGACGATAGTACTAAAGTAGGAATCAAATACAACAGAGAGACTAATGGCAAACATCTTCCGAGGTTGTCTGGACCCACAAAACATAAAGAAGGTCGTGCAGGGGATTCGACTCGGCTATCCTTCAACAACAGGCAGGCAATACGATGAATGGAACAACGCACTCACAACAGCGGGCAACAAAAGGATGAAGACCAGACAATCAGACAGCCCGTCGTTGTTTGTCACCAGATCTGCACCCAAAGGGAGCAGGTAAGGCATCAGCTTGCAATACGACTTTCTCATCATGTGTCTGAAATTACTTCAAAGGAGATACATCAAGAGATTCTTGTACACGTGGGTGTGCGTTAATTCCATATCCGGAAGGAACGCGACCGTATTGCGTACTTTCTAAAAAGAGATTGGGAACTTCTTCAACAACAAAAAGGATCAGCAGAGAAGCAGGAACACGGCAGAAAAAGCAACGCTCAGACACGAAAGCTACGTCAACAAATAGCATTCAGGTGACTCACGGTCTGCAGAACTATGAGATCGGCTTTCTATCTCGTCAATCATTCGCGTTGCTATTTTCCCCTCTTTTCCAACTCCCACAAAAACACAGAAAAGATGTCGCACACACAGAGCTCAGACAGCAGGACGGTAGTTGCAGTTTGGTTTCATGAGTAAAGGTTGGAAGCCATCAAATATTATGATAAGGTGATCATCTTCGCTCTGAATGACGACAACTCAAATCAACGAGAAGAAGAAGAAAGAACGACAAGGAAGCACGAAGTCAGCAAGTTTTAAACCTTTTTTCAAGTCACGAGAAATCAGAAGCAAGACTGGCGTTGGAAAGGTTGTGTGTGTTATCCATCATGTGAATCATGTGAAGGAAGTGAATGTTCGAAGACCAGACAATCAGACAGCCCGTCGTTGTTTGTCACCAGATCTGCACCCAAAGGGAGCAGGTAAGGCATCAGCTTGCAATACGACTTTCTCATCATGTGTCTGAAATAAATACATAAAAAGCCAGGTGTGAGGCCTCCCACAATACATAGCACAGCAAGGCTCAAATCAGACAAAGTAGTAGTAAGAAGTTATCGTCAAATATAATCCGACATATGCTTGTTATGATATGTGATCATCATATTACTTTAGACAGTCAGTTTCAGAGAAAGCAACGCTCAGACACGAAAGCTACGTCAACAAATAGCATTCAGGTGACTCACGGTCTGCAGAACTATGAGATCGGCTTTCTATCTCGTCAATCATTCGCGTTGCTCTTTTCCCCTTTTTTCCAACTCCCACAAAACACAGAAAAGATGTCGCACACACAGAGCTCAGACAGCAGGACGGTAGTTGCAGTTTGGTTTCATGAGTAAAGGTTGGAAGCCATCAAATATTATGATAAGGTGATCATCTTCGCTCTGAATGACGACAATTCAAATCAACGAGAAGAAGAAGAAGAAGAGAGAACGACAAGGAAGCACGAAGTCAGCAAGTTTTAAACCTTTTTTCAAGTCACGAGAAATCAGAAGCAAGACTGGCGTTGGAAAGGTTGTGTGTGTTATCCATCATGTGAATCATGTGAGAAGTGCTGGTATTCCAAATGCATGAAAGGAATCGAAAAAGAACAACGCACTCACAACAGCAGGGCAACAAAAGGATCAGCTTGAAGGCCGAAATTACTTGAAATCAATAAAAAGGATTTTCATACGAACGAGATCTATTGGGTAATTTCTATAACATCATAAAGCAACAAACAGAGTACCAGCAGACCAGACGTCAAGGAGAAAATAAGATAACAATACATACCAACTCACTGTGATATTGAATAGTAATGAATTCTGTTGGATCATCGCATGTGTATGGTCGAGGCCGACCAAACGGACGCTCTTTACGATCTGTTATGGGCTGGGCGTTGATTGTAATAGCTGTTGATATATCCTCAAGTACAGAAGGTGGGATTGGATTCCCAGATAGATCTAACGAAGTTAAAGTGTGATTACTTCTCAATGTAGTCTTTAAAGCCATTCCTCCTTCTTCAGTAATTTTATTATTACACAAATTTAACCTTGTAATGTATGGATTGATACGAAGAACATCAGCAAGATACGATGCTCCCTCAGAAGTAATCAAATTAGTCGACAGATCAATAGATTCTATATGTGTGTGAGTTAAGAGACTAGTACATAAGATTCGTACTGCACTATCATCAAAGTATCTCTTTCCATCCCATCTACTGTAGTCTAATGAAGTACAGCTTGGGTCATCTGAGGTGAGTACCCTCATATCTCTCTTTAATAACACAGATTGGTTATTTATCATGAGAGCGTATTGCAATTCTTCAAGTGCGCCTTCTGAAATATTATTATCAGAGACTGAAACTTTCCAAACTACGTCGTTAATGGCTAGGGCAGAAACCAGTGCTTTGATACCTGTTTTTTTTTTTTTTTTTTGAAACTAAGAAAGAGTAACATCGAAAAAAAAAAAAGAACAATAAATATACCCTTATCATCAAACTTGTTGTTTGAGAGAGAGAGTCCAGCGATGGTGGTATTTTCTTCTAACATGTCAGCAAGGTATCCAACCCCAACACTAGAAATCTCATTCCGACTTAAATCAACATCAGTAACTGTTATGTTGTCTCGCAGCGCAATTGCTAAGATTCTACAAGAGACGTCCCCATACAACTTTCTAGGACCACTAGTAGATGGTTCTTGACTAGCACTTCCACGTGACATATCAAGTGTAGTAAGTGATTCAACACTCGAATATATTGAAGGCAGTGTTCTCTTTAGAGTGAGTGGCTGACTGTTTAAAGCGATGACATCATCCAGCTGGTGGAACAGATTCTTTGCAACGTCATTTCCTTCAGCATTTAGAGAGACTAAAACGTCATTTACTTGAAGTGCTTCAATTAAGGCTTCTACTCCACTGTCACCTGTTTTGTTAATTGTTATTGTTGTGTGCAAATTTTTATGAAGATGAGGAAAACGAGTCATACCAATTCCATTATCGTCAAGGTTCAGTCTAACTAATGATCTATTCTGACGTATAGTTGCTGCGAGGTATTGACATCCCAGATCACCAATGGTGTTTCCAGCAATATTAAGTTCTGTTAAAGTGTTGTTATGAAGAAGGTATTCAGAGAGTGCTTTCGCGCCATCGACTTCGAACGTGTTGTTAGATAAATCGATACTGATAATAGTCTCATTCTCTTTTAATTCATGACATAGAATGATTACAGCTGTGTCGTCGTAGTACTTACCATCTGCTAGACTACCTAATTGTAAGTCGGTAAGTGTTGGATCTCCACCTCGTAATCGAGGAGCCATTTGTTTTAGTGACACTGGCTGTGTATTAATCGCACAGGCAATTTGAATACTATTTTGCAATTCTTGAGAAATTTTATTTCTCCCACAAGATATCGACAACAGCGTGTTATTCACTTTCAATACCGACAACAACGCATTTCCTCCAGCCTCAGCAATGTTATTTCCCTTAACATCGAGCTTTGTAAGAGTAGTATTGCCCTTTAAGCATTCAGACAAGGCAATTATTCCCCTGTCAGAAATGCTATTATAAGCTAGTAATAAAGTGTGAATTGATCTGTTGTCTTGCATAACGTTTGCTAAATGTCGAATACCGATATCACCGACACTGTTGTCGCTTAGATTTAGAATCTGAACCTGACTGTTAACCTGAAGAGATCTACATAAAATCATAACTGAATCATCATTGTGATATCTGGACCCGTCATACTCACTGAAGTCTAAGCGTGTTAGATTCTCTTCATTTGATTCTAATTTCGGTAACACCAATTTCAAAGCAATCGGTTGCAAATTTATAAACAAAGTGTCTTCTAAAGCGAACATCAATTGGTTACTTACCTCATTCAGTTCTAGGTTTACTGATTTTAGAGAATCATTTGTACCCAGAGACTTGATAAACTGCAACGCACCATTGTCACCAATTTCATTATTAGCAAGATTTAAGTCAGTCAGTGAGACATTATCTTTTATTGCGATGGCAATGGCTTCTCCCCCAGCAACAGTTATGTTATTATTTGGTAGTTGAAGGCTTACAAGTACACGATTTTGTCTGATAACCGTAGCGATGTCAAGAGCACCTTCATCACGAATATGATTATTCGATAAATTTAAAGTCTGAACTGTCGTGTTTGCCCTCAGTGCAGCTGATAGAATACTTGCGGATCTTGTCATTTCTGATATGCATGAAAAATCAATTGCTTCTAATGTTGGATCGTTTGCTTGTGTTCTTTGAAGAGCTTTCTTTAATTGTAATGGCTGGCTATTTAACAACAACGCCTTCGATAACAACTCAAGTGCTCCTTGAGAAACAGCATTGTCACTTAAATCTAAATTCGTTATCTGATCATTTATTTTTAATGTTTCAACAAAAATTCGAGAAGCGTCATCACCAATCTTATTCTTCCTAAGTGTGAGGGATACCAATGATGTATTTTTTCGTAACGCATCTCCAAGATCACGAACACCGTGTAGACCAATACCATTATTTGACAAGTTCAAGTCCGTGATAGATTCACTTTTCCTCAGTAATCCCGAGATTAATTCAGCACCTTTATCCTGTGTGCCTACATTCGCAAGTGATAATGTTGACAATTGCGTGTTGTATTTTAAAACGTCGGCAACGAGTTGACAGCTTAGATTACAACCACCGTATTGTGACAAGTCAAGTGTTGTTAAATTGGGATCGTTGTTTACCAGTTGAGGCATTGCTTGTTTTAGTGCGAGTGGTTGAGTATTAAGAAGACATTTACTGTTGATTGACTCAAGTAGTTTTGGTGATACTTGGTTCATCTCAACGTGAAGTGCTTTCAAGCTGTTGTTTATTTCAAGTATAGATTCTAACTGTTGTGCTCCTGCATCTTGCAATCGATTGTTCTCAAGATTAAGTTCTGTTAACGATCCGTTTTCTCTGAGAGCTTCAGCTAAAAACTCACCAGCAACAGCAGTTAGTTTGTTGCTTTGTAAATCTAATACTGTTAGTGTTGTGCTATGTTTCAATGCATCACAAACTTGTTGACATTGTAGATCATCAAGCCCTCTACTTGATAATGAAATCTCTTTGTGAGACTCGTCATTTGCGAGGATCTGCTGAATAGCTGATTCCAAACTAGTCGCAAACATTATTCTTTCAGACTTCTTCTACTAACATGAAGTGTTGATCACTAAAGGTGGGAGGGGGGGTTCAGACCTGATTTGATTTTATAAATAAAATACCGAAAACCCAAAACACAAATAACTAAACTGAATAACTCATAAATTAAATAAATTAAATCATCAGAGACAGAACCTGTGGTAAAAACAGAAAAGCAACGCTCAGACACGAAAGCTACGTCAACAAATAGCATTCAGGTGACTCACGGTCTGCAGAACTATGAGATCGGCTTTCTATCTCGTCAATCATTCGCGTTGCTGTTTTTCCCCTATTTTCCAACTCCCACAAAACACAGAAAAGATGTCGCACACAGAGCTCAGACAGCAGGACGGTAGTTGCAGTTTGGTTTCATGAGTAAAGGTTGGAAGCCATCAAATATTATGATAAGGTGATCATCTTCGCTCTGAATGACGACAACTCAAATCAACGAGAAGAAGAAGAAGAAGAGAGAACGACAAGGAAGCACGAAGTCAGCAAGTTTTAAACCTTTTTTCAAGTCACGAGAAATCAGAAGCAAGACTGGCGTTGGAAAGGTTGTGTGTGTTATCCATCATGTGAATCATGTGAGAAGCGCTGGTATTCCAAATGCATGAAAGGAATCGAAAAAGAACAACGCACTCACAACAGCAGGGCAACAAAAGGATCAGCTTGAAGGCCGAAATTACTTGAAATCAATAAAAAGGATTTTCATACGAACGAGATCTATTGGGTAATTTCTATATCATCATGAGATATTGTGGAATCAATAACAACACAGAGAGGCGGATCTCAGGCAAAGTCAGATGAGCGAATGGCAAACATCTTCCGAGGTTGTCTGGACCCACAAAACATAAAGAAGGTCGTGCAGGGGATTCGACTCGGCTATCCTTCAACAACAGGCAGGCAATACGATGAATGGAACAACGACCTCACAACAGCGGGCAACAACAAAAGGATGAAGACCAGACAATCAGACAGCCCGTCGTTGTTTGTCACCACATCTGCACCCAAAGGGAGCAGGTAAGGCATCAGCTTGCAATACGACTTTCTCATCATGTGTCTGAAATTACTTCAAAGGAGATACATCAAGAGATTCTTGTACACGTGGGTGTGCGTTAATTCCATATCCGGAAGGAACGCGACCGTATTGCGTACTTTCTAAAAAGAGATTGGGAACTTCCTCAACAACAAAAAGGATCAGCAGGGAAGCAGAGGAACACGGCAGAAAAAGCAACGCTCAGACACGAAAGCTACGTCAACAAATAGCATTCAGGTGACTCACGGTCTGCAGAACTATGAGATCGGCTTTCTATCTCGTCAATCATTCGCGTTGCTATTTTCCCCTTTTTTCCAACTCCCACAAAAACACAGAAAAGATGTCGCACACACAGAGCTCAGACAGCAGGACGGTAGTTGCAGTTTGGTTTCATGAGTAAAGGTTGGAAGCCATCAAATATTATGATAAGGTGATCATCTTCGCTCTGAATGACGACAATTCAAATCAAAGACAGGTTCTGGAAAGGTTCTCAAATCAGACAAAGTAGTAGTAAGAAGTTATCGTCAAATATAATCCGACATATGCTTGTTATGATATGTGATCATCATATTACTTTAGACAGTCAGTTTCAGAGAAAGCAACGCTCAGACACGAAAGCTACGTCAACAAATAGCATTCAGGTGACTCACGGTCTGCAGAACTATGAGATCGGCTTTCTATCTCGTCAATCATTCGCGTTGCTATTTTCCTCTTTTTTCCAACTCCCACAAAAACACAGAAAAGATGTCGCACACACAGAGCTCAGACAGCAGGACGGTAGTTGCAGTTTGGTTTCATGAGTAAAGGTTGGAAGCCATCAAATATTATGATAAGGTGATCATCTTCGCTCTGAATGACGACAACTCAAATCAACGAGAAGAAGAGAGAACGACAAGGAAGCACGAAGTCAGCAAGTTTTAAACCTTTTTTCAAGTCACGAGAAATCAGAAGCAAGACTGGCGTTGGAAAGGTTGTGTGTGTTATCCATCATGTGATTCATGTGAAGGAAGTGAATGTTCGAAGACCAGACAATCAGACAGCCCGTCGTTGTTTGTCACCAGATCTGCACCCAAAGGGAGCAGGTAAGGCATCAGCTTGCAATACGACTTTGTCATCATGTGTCTGATATAAGTCAATTTAAAGAACTGTGAGTGTACATAACTAATGACATAAATATAAACAAAGGCTAACCAAATCAGTTATTATTGCTCCACGTGGCTTCTTGGTATGTGCTGTCAAATATGGTAATTCGAGGACCCATAATAAAAACCTGGATTGTGTCAAAAAGTTTACCAATTTAAAACATATAAGTGCTAACACTTTCGCAACAGTCGTAGACGTTTCTAACTTAGCTGCATACATCAGGGACATGCATGTCTCTTGCCCTATCATTAGATATCTTTCGCCTGTCGACGAAACAACGAGTTCCCAATTATAGCAACCCCGTCACACGTTACGTTTACAGAATCTTCTGATCATTTTACTCTTTCACTGAAAACTGTTAAAAAGAATAAAATTAAAATAATAAAAGGGAAATTGGCTTTAACTTAGTTTAAAAAAATAAAGTTAAATGACAAACAAGAATCGATTCAGCACTTTACACTTGCTGATTAATCGCAGCTTTCACAGACTCTTCAAAGAGAGCGCTATTATTTTGAGGTAACTGAACAGATTTCAGGGTGTTGCAATTATAGAGGAAACCAACCCCAAATTCCGTCACATCACTAAGAGAGAAAGGTCAAGAGAAGTGATGCGCGAACAAGAGGGAAAAAAAAAAGAATTTCTGAAGTGGAACATATTCTGTGGTTGCAATTTCCTTTAAAATACTATTATGGCTCACTTCCCTTGAACAGTTACGGATATTAACTTCTCAAGGATAAGAAATAAAAAGAGCAAGAAAAACTACCAAGCTGCCTCTTTCATTTTATTTTTTTAATTCCTTGCTGAGCATTAAAACAGCTCAGAGGGAAACTCAACCTGTTGTTAAGTACTCAAAACACACGAGTGTGAATAAACATGAGCCGAGAAAGACGTGTAAAGAAGGGCAATAATTACGGGGGATTAACTGTTCGATTTTGTACGTAAAATACAAATGAATTGCATCATAAATGAGGCCTCCCACAATACATAGCACAGCAAGGCTCAAATCAGACAAAGTAGTAGTAAGAAGTTATCGTCAAATATAATCCGACATATGCTTGTTATGATATGTGATCATCATATTACTTTAGACAGTCAGTTTCAGAGAAAGCAACGCTCAGACACGAAAGCTACGTCAACAAATAGCATTCAGGTGACTCACGGTCTGCAGAACTATGAGATCGGCTTTCTATCTCGTCAATCATTCGCGTTGCTGCTTTTCCCCTTTTTTTCCAACTCCCACAAAAACACAGAAAAGATGTCGCACACACAGAGCTCAGACAGCAGGACGGTAGTTGCAGTTTGGTTTCATGAGTAAAGGTTGGAAGCCATCAAATATTATGATAAGGTGATCATCTTCGCTCTGAATGACGACAACTCAAATCAACGACAAGAAGAAGAAGTGAGAACGACAAGGAAGCACGAAGTCAGCAAGTTTTAAACCTTTTTTCAAGTCACGAGAAATCAGAAGCAAGACTGGCGTTGGAAAGGTTGTGTGTGTTATCCATCATGTGAATCATGTGAGAAGTGCAGGTATTTCAAATGCATGAAAGGAATCGAAAAAGAACAACGCACCCACAACAGCAGGGCAACAAAAGGATCAGCTTGAAGGCCGAAATTACTTGAAATCAATAAAAAGGATTTTCATACGAACGAGATCTATTGGGTAATTTCTATATCATCATGAGATATTGTGGAATCAATAACAACACAGAGAGGCGGATCTCAGGTGAGTCAGATGAGCGAATGGCAAACATCTTCCGAGGTTGTCTGGACCCACAAAACATAAAGAAGGTCGTGCAGGGGATTCGACTCGGCTATCCTTCAACAACAGGCAGGCAATACGATGAATGGAACAACGACCTCACAACAGCGGGCAGCAACAAAAGGATGAAGACCAGACAATCAGACAGCCCGTCGTTGTTTGTCACCAGATCTGCACCCAAAGGGAGCAGGTAAGGCATCAGCTTGCAATACGACTTTGTCATCACGTGTCTGAAATAAATACATGAAATCCAGGTGTGAGGCCCCCCACAAATCATAGCACAGCAAGGCTCAAGTCAGACAAAGTAGTAGTAAGAAGTTATCGTCAAATATAATCCGACATATGCTTGTTATGATATGTGATCATCATATTACTTTAGACAGTCAGTTTCAGAGAAAGCAACGCTCAGACACGAAAGCTACGTCAACAAATAGCATTCAGGTGACTCACGGTCTGCAGAACTATGAGATCGGCTTTCTATCTCGTCAATCATTCGCGTTGCTGTTTTTCCCCTATTTTCCAACTCCCACAAAACACAGAAAAGATGTCGCACACGCAGAGCTCAGACAGCAGGACGGTAGTTGCAGTTTGGTTTCATGAGTAAAGGTTGGAAGCCATCAAATATTATGATAAGGTGATCATCTTCGCTCTGAATGACGACAACTCAAATCAACGAGAAGAAGAAGAGAGAACGACAAGGAAGCACGAAGTCAGCAAGTTTTAAACCTTTTTTCAAGTCACGAGAAATCAGAAGCAAGACTGGCGTTGGAAAGGTTGTGTGTGTTATCCATCATGTGATTCATGTGAGAAGCGCTGGTATTCCAAATGCATGAAAGGAATCGAAAAAGAACAACGCACTCACAACAGCAGGGCAACAAAAGGATCAGCTTGAAGGCCGAAATTACTTGAAATCAATAAAAAGGATTTTCATACGAACGAGATCTATTGGGTAATTTCTATATCATCATGAGATATTGTGGAATCAATAACAACACAGAGAGGCGGATCTCAGGCAAAAGTCAGATGAGCGAATGGCAAACATCTTCCGAGGTTGTCTGGACCCACAAAACATAAAGAAGGTCGTGCAGGGGATTCGACTCGGCTATCCTTCAACAACAGGCAGGCAATAAGATGAATGGAACAACGACCTCACAACAGCGGGCAACAAAAGGATGAAGACCAGACAATCAGACAGCCCGTCGTTGTTTGTCACCAGATCTGCACCCAAAGGGAGCAGGTAAGGCATCAGCTTGCAATACGACTTTCTCATCATGTGTCTGAAATTACTTCAAAGGAGATACATCAAGAGATTCTTGTATACGTGGGTGTGCGTTAATTCCATATCCGGAAGGAACGCGACCGTATTGCGTACTTTCTAAAAAGAGATTGGGAACTTCCTCTACAACACACAAAAAGGATCAGCAGGGAAGCAGGAACACGGCAGAAAAAGCAACGCTCAGACACGAAAGCTACGTCAACAAATAGCATTCAGGTGACTCACGGTCTGCAGAACTATGAGATCGGCTTTCTATCTCGTCAATCATTCGCGTTGCTGTTTTTCCCCTTTTTTTTCCAACTCCCACAAAACACAGAAAAGATGTCGCACACAGAGCTCAGACAGCAGGACGGTAGGGAGGCGTGTCAGACTGAAGTGATCAGGTTAAAGAGAAGAACGAGAACAATAGTTGTTATTGCATAGCTGTTTGGAAAAATAGATATTAAAAGAAATAAAAAGAACTCAAGATTATCATGTTCAGTATAAATAGGTTGTGTGTTTTTTTTTTTTTTTTTTTTTTTTGTTACTTGTGTAAAATTGCAACGAAAGTTTTAATACTTTTTTTCTTCTTCTAGTTAGTTTTTTTTCCCTTGTTTCTCTTGTTATTTTATTTCTGTTTCTTTTTTTGTTTTTCCTTCATTCTTATTTCCCTTGGTGAAGGGTCGTTCAGATTGTTTTCACTCAAAAAAAGAATGATGCGAATACATGTTTTTGTTTTGGGGCAAAAAAATATGTGTCAGGCCGAACTCTAGCTAACCACAAAAACAAATTAGCTTCTTTTAATTTACGTTTATGATAGATAGATAGGAAGGAAGTCCAATACATTGCGTACTGTGCATCGCTGATACAGCAAGCTAGGGAGCGTCGGGTTAACTCCCTAGAGCTACGAGGCAACAGCAACGTAATTATGCAGAGACATCTTATCCCACTAGGGTGATATGAGAACAACACGTAAAATGAAATTTTGATTGAAAAAAAACAGCAAAAAAGGCGGCAAGAAAAAAGGCAATGTTAAACACTGTTGGCGAACTAAATAGTCAACACCCGAGTGCTTCAGACATGAAGTCTATTCAGTTTTTTTTTCATTATTATTATTTCTTTTTTTTTTTTTTTTTTCGTTCTTAGGCTGTTCTACTTCTTTAGTTTTATTCAGAAACTGAGAGGGCGACGTGACAAAGAATACTTCTTTGTACGCATTAAAGAGAGGTTGACATTCTGGTCTGTAATGTATTTGTGGGAAAAAATACTTTTTTTTTTTTTTTTGTTTCCTCTTTGTGGTGGGAGTGGGTCCTGACACATAGCTGAGTTCCTACAGACATTCGTCACCGGCTTCACACAGGTGTCCAAATATGTCCATTCTTCCATCTGGTGCGTATTGTGTAAATGAAATATTGTAGTTAAAAGAAGTGTTGCCCATGTTGGATACGCAAGACAATTCACCTAATGTACCTGGCCGACCCTTACAAATTGGATCTTTAACTAGTGGAGCTGCCTTCGATGGTGAACCTGCCTGCACGGCCTTGGAAAGTCCTGCGTGTGGCATCTTGTGTAAGAGGTAATGTAAATACAACTGAGAGAAAAAAAAACAATAATTGTTTATTAAAAAAAATTGAGTATTTCAAATTCAAAATCCTATAGTATCTAATATTGGTTTCTTCTACTCTAAATGAAGGTATGTCTGTAGTTCTGGGAAGGTGGCATACTGAGATGTCAGTACTGATGATGAGAGCAACTATGTGTAAGATTTCTATTAAGATCTATTGGTGGCTGTCGCCACCGAGTCCCCCAAACTCTCGCTCAACAACACCGTCACACATTCCTTCTATAAGTTGTTCCATTTCCCTTCCGCTATCAATGAGAACGTTTTGTAGTATTGCGTCAGTTATTTTATTGACAAAAGGGGCCGGACATTTGTTAGCATGTTGCCACATTGTATATTCTGAATTATAATTTTGAATTGAGTCAGCTGACGCAGCTGAGAGACGCTTTGGAGCAGCAGTAAGAAGAACCTTCTCAACAGTCTGCTGAGAGTTTCCCTTGGGAATTAACTCTGGCGGGATGTCAAGCGGAAGAGGTTTCGGAACTCTCGGAATTGAAGACAACGGCAACTGATGAGCTGATTCGGAAGTACTTTGCGGAGGAGCAATAAAAATTGCTGGCATCGTTACTGAGGGTGGTGATGGTGGTTTCTGTGGTCTCGGTGGGGTCAAATCTGGCATCTCTTTTTTAAGTATTTTACTTTCAAAGTTATTATTACTTTCAACAGGTTTATCAACAGAAGACTTCTTTTTGAGAATCTGCTCCATTTCCTTACTTGTTCTATTCCATAACATTGCAGCATCCTGATCCATTTGACGTACTTTCTGTTTGTTGTAATAATAAAATAATGTCGTCAGTTTTATTAAAAACTCAACTGAGTAACAAGACATACCTGTAAAACTGTTTCTATGTGACTGTTGTATTCCCTAACATTTCTAAATATCTGACTGTCACCTGACGTTGCGGAATACGCAGTCTGTTTGTTATATTTGTTTACTTCTTCAAAAAGTAGGCAACGTATAAAGCAAGGTATCAGAAAAGCTTAAAAGACTTCTTAGAAACTCTCGAACACGTGGGTGTGCGTTAATTCCATATCCGGAAGGAACGCGACCGTATTGCGTACTTTCTAAAAAGAGATTGGGAACTTCCTCTACAACAAAAATGATCAGCAGGGAAGCAGGAACACGGCAGAAAAAGCAACGCTCAGACACGAAAGCTACGTCAACAAATAGCATTCAGGTGACTCACGGTCTGCAGAACTATGAGATCGGCTTTCTATCTCGTCAATCATTCGCGTTGCTATTTTCCCCTTTTTTCCAACTCCCACAAAAACACAGAAAAGATGTCGCACACACAGAGCTCAGACAGCAGGACGGTAGTTGCAGTTTGGTTTCATGAGTAAAGGTTGGAAGCCATCAAATATTATGATAAGGTGATCATCTTCGCTCTGAATGACGACAACTCAAATCAACGAGAAGAAGACGAAGAAGAGAGAACGACAAGGAAGCACGAAGTCAGCAAGTTTTAAACCTTTTTTCAAGTCACGAGAAATCAGAAGCAAGACTGGCGTTGGAAAGGTTGTGTGTGTTATCCATCATGTGAATCATGTGAGAAGTGCAGGTATTTCAAATGCATGAAAGGAATCGAAAAAGAACAACGCACTCACAACAGCAGGGCAACAAAAGGATCAGCTTGAAGGCCGAAATTACTTGAAATCAATAAAAAGGATTTTCATACGAACGAGATCTATTGGGTAATTTCTATATCATCATGAGATATTGTGGAATCAATAACAACACAGAGAGGCGGATCTCAGGCAAAGTCAGATGAGCGAACGGCAAACATCTTCCGAGGTTGTCTGGACCCACAAAACATAAAGAAGGTCGTGCAGGGGATTCGACTCGGCTATCCTTCAACAACAGGCAGGCAATACGATGAATGGAACAACGACCTCACAACAGCGGGCAACAAAAGGATGAAGACCAGACAATCAGACAGCCCGTCGTTGTTTGTCACCAGATCTGCACCCAAAGGGAGCAGGTAAGGCATCAGCTTGCAATACGACTTTTTCATCACGTGTCTGAAATAAATACATAAAAAGCCAGGTGTGAGGCCCCCCACAAATCATAGCACAGCAAGGCTCAAGTCAGACAAAGTAGTAGTAAGAAGTTATCGTCAAATATAATCCGACATATGCTTGTTATGATATGTGATCATCATATTACTTTAGACAGTCAGTTTCAGAGAAAGCAACGCTCAGACACGAAAGCTACGTCAACAAATAGCATTCAGGTGACTCACGGTCTGCAGAACTATGAGATCGGCTTTCTATCTCGTCAATCATTCGCGTTGCTATTTTCCCCTTTTTTCCAACTCCCACAAAACACAGAAAGATGTCGCACACACAGAGCTCAGACAGCAGGACGGTAGTTGCAGTTTGGTTTCATGAGTAAAGGTTGGAAGCCATCAAATATTATGATAAGGTGATCATCTTCGCTCTGAATGACGACAACTCAAATCAACGAGAAGAAGAAGAGAGAACGACAAGGAAGCACGAAGTCAGCAAGTTTTAAACCTTTTTTCAAGTCACGAGAAATCAGAAGCAAGACTGGCGTTGGAAAGGTTGTGTGTGTTATCCATCATGTGAATCATGTGAGAAGTGCTGGTATTCCAAATGCATGAAAGGAATCGAAAAAGAACAACGCACTCACAACAGCAGGGCAACAAAAGGATCAGCTTGAAGGCCGAAATTACTTGAAATCAATAAAAAGAATTTTCATACGAACGAGATCTATTGGGTAATTTCTATATCATCATGAGATATTGTGGAATCAATAACAACACAGAGAGGCGGATCTCAGGCAAAGTCAGATGAGCGAATGGCAAACATCTTCCGAGGTTGTCTGGACCCACAAAACATAAAGAAGGTCGTGCAGGGGATTCGACTCGGCTATCCTTCAACAACAGGCAGGCAATAAGATGAATGGAACAACGACCTCACAACAGCGGGCAACAAAGGATGAAGACCAGACAATCAGACAGCCCGTCGTTGTTTGTCACCAGATCTGCACCCAAAGGGAGCAGGTAAGGCATCAGCTTGCAATACGACTTTCTCATCATGTGTCTGAAATTACTTCAAAGGAGATACATCAAGAGATTCTTGTACACGTGGGTGTGCGTTAATTCCATATCCGGAAGGAACGCGACCGTATTGCGTACTTTCTAAAAAGAAATTGGGAACTTACTTAACAAAAAGGATCAGCAGGGAAGCAGAGGAACACTGTAGTAAAAGCAACGCTCAGACACGAAAGCTACGTCAACAAATAGCATTCAGGTGACTCACGGTCTGCAGAACTATGAGATCGGCTTTCTATCTCGTCAATCATTCGCGTTGCTATTTTCCTCCTTTTTTCCAACTCCCACAAAAACACAGAAAAGATGTCGCACACACAGAGCTCAGACAGCAGGACGGTAGTTGCAGTTTGGTTTCATGAGTAAAGGTTGGAAGCCATCAAATATTATGATAAGGTGATCATCTTCGCTCTGAATGACGACAATTCAAATCAACGAGAAGAAGAAGAGAGAACGACAAGGAAGCACGAAGTCAGCAAGTTTTAAACCTTTTTTCAAGTCACGAGAAATCAGAAGCAAGACTGGCGTTGGAAAGGTTGTGTTTGTTATCCATCATATAACGCGGGGAATGCACGACAGAAAACGGGAACTTTTTGTGATTACACTTTAACTAATTAAAACAGAAATATAATCATACCTCTGTTGTGATTTCATCTTCATCTGTATGAGCATCTGAAACTGAAGATGATTGAAATGGTTTATTACTAAAAGATTGCTGTGTGTCAATAGGATAAAGAGGTGAAGTAGAAACACAAGCGTATTCCGGACTACGAGAATTAAGTTCATGTGCCAGAGGACTAGTTGCCATATTTACTTGTGTGAGGTTTGAGACGATCGGAGAAGTAGAAGTTTCCTGAAGTTGTTTCTTTTTAGGAACAAAGAACTCTGCGAGGTTAGAAACAATCTGAGGAACAGGAACAGGTGTGTTTCTATTCGATGCTCGACCTGATCCATACTTCTTTGTGAATTGTCCTGGAAGTGTTCCTCTCCTCTTTCCATTTGTTGAACTCCATTTTGAAGCTTTCGCTAACACCTTCTGTCCTTTTGGTTCCTTTTGTCCCGGACTTCCGCTTCGGCTTCTACTCCTATCTGGTGATCGTTCCTTCGAACGTTTTGCTTTCTCTGCTCTCGCCATTTCGCTTGCTTCCTTTTCTTCTTCTTGCTTTGCTTTTTCAGCTAATTTCCGAAGCATGGAAATGTTGTTTTGGATATCCTCATGAACCTTCCTCGTAATTGGAGATTGGTCACCGTCCTCTTGTCGAGGAGGGGGAACAAAATCAGAAGGCAGCGGCAATTGCTGCTGCTGTTCGGGAGTAAGAGAATGGAATATGAGCTCTAGCTGTTGGCGAACCAATTGAGGAGACGGAGCAGGGCTACCCGGAGTTGTATTCTTAAGAGTTTGTAAAACCTGCTGTGGAGATAGAGAAGGAGACTGGGCAGCCTGTTGAGGTTGTTGCTGTTGTCGTATAAATTGCTGTTGCTGTTCTTGAATCTTTTGCAGCTGCAGTTGTAAATCCTGTAATTGTTGCTGCTGAATACGACCATCGTGTTGTTGCTGTTGTTGCTGTTGTTGGTAAGGTTGCTGCTGTTGTTGCTGTTGGTGATGTTGCTGCTGAGTTTGTTGTTGCTGCTGCGACGACTGCGGTTGCTGTTGAGTTTGTTGTTGCTCACCAGAATAAGGAGCTGCAAGCCCAATTCCTGTCTGTTGTGGGTAAGTACTACTCCCACTAGCTACTTGATGTTGAGGAGTAGCTGACTGTGAAGCCATAAAAGTATTAGAAATTCTACTTTCAGTCTGCTTTGGATGTTTCTGTTGAAGAAGTGAAGCTCTGGTTGGTCTACTAAGTCTTTGATACAGAGGAGGATCCATTGGCTGCCTCCTTCCCATCCCACCACCAATTCCTGGGATCTTCCCACCAGCTACAGCTTTTGATACTTTCCCTCTCATATAATTTGGAAGGTGAGTATGAGTATTTACCTTTCTGTGGTTGTTCAGAACAGTGTTCAAACCATAAGTAGAGATGCATTGCTCAACATCAAGACGGGCTATTTCCTGCACAGTTTGCATGTATTTAAGACGCTGTAGAAGTTGGTTACCTGAGAGTCCTAATTGTTCGTACTGCTCGTAGGTGACGTTTGGGGTTTCAGGCTGTTGCTGTGGCTGCGTAGGTTGCTGTTGCTGCTGTGGCGACGGTGGCTGTTGCTGCATCGGTGGTTGCTGCTGTTGTTGCCGTGGTTGTGGTTGCAATGAAGGCGGAGGTTGAAGAGGAGAACTATCAGCTACAGGCGAGGGATTTACTGCCGGACTTGGTGCAGCATCTCGGGCCTGACTCTGACTATTGCTAACTACCGTTTCATTAGGCGACTCGATCCTACCCGTCGAATCCCCACCGGCCTCACTGTAACTGCTACTGGAGCTCATTTTATGTTCTCATTACTGCCAGGAAATACTTTATAATTGTACTCAACTACAGGAAATACAACATACCCATTCAGAGGTAGTGAGTTGATCGAAGAAGTGAGAACACGACTTAGACACGTACGAGTATTAAACGGAAGGACGCGGACGCTTTTCTTTTTCCTTTTTTTACTTATTCTTTCTGGAGGTTGGAAGGAAACGCACTGCAACACTCGTGGAGGATCCATCTCCCGATCGGTCACAGACCGACAAGTATACTTTAACGTGACAAAAGACACATCAGTCAGAAACTGTTGATTTGTAGCTGTAAACTATCGACTATTCGAGTAGAGTCTCCACCCTACTCTTTACGTTGATGTTGCTATAGCGATCTATAGTCAGCAGACACGAAATGAATTATCGACTCACACGAAGATGAAAACTCTTCCTCCGAGACAAGTCTCGGTGGACCTTTTCTAAAAGAGGAGAGAGGTGGAACACTCACGAGTGTCCATTACTATTTTTTTTTTTTTTTGTATGTTAAAAAAAAAAAAAAAAAAAAAAGAAACTTATTCTCACTGAGATACTTAATCAGTAAAAAAAAGAACCAAAAAAAAAAAAAAAAAAATTATAATAACTCATCGGAAAGGGGGAAACGGGAGAGCTTTCTTTCTACCTATATCTAACGGGAAAGTTCCCTTTCACGTATTTTTTCGCATATTTATATGAAATCACTTCGGAGGAGTTCTAGCAAAAGATACAACGTTAGCGGATGATGATCTGGTAAACACATTTCTTATAAAGGTGTCTCTTGTTACGAGATTTCCGTCGTTACCTCGTAGGAGGGGTGAAGAATCTCCTGTGAATCGGAGGACGTATTCACCAGTTTCACCAGTTTGGGTACCAGTAATATCTTTAGCGTTAAATGTCCAACCAGCTTCACTACTCCAAGCTTCACCATGACCAAGTGATAGTCTGTCAGCAGTAATCCAGTCTTGCATAGTGTATCCGTCTTGTAAAAATTCCCCTCTTGTTTTTGCTGTTCCATCCCGAGGATCTTTTCGTCTCTCTTCTTGGTCTCTAATCTGATCCCATTCTTCGTTAAATTTATCTAAAATAAACGACACGACTAAATTCAAACCTGCCAATGCACCCAAAACCCAAAAAACAGTAAAATAAATCCGAGCAGTTCTGTCGGTTACTGCTACGTAGCCTGCAACGTATGAGTTCCAATTGTTCATAATAAGACACGCGAATAACATTACAAAACCTGAGCTTTGATCATTAAAGTTCATCCACACCCAGGGAGTCATATCATTCGGTGGCATTTCAGTGTTTATTTTGCCTCCAAAAATATCGGTTCCGAGGTAGGAGAAGAAATACATCAGAGCAAAGAACAAAATTGAGACCTTCTTAGCGGTGGGAAGAGCAGCGATAAACGTAGAGAAGATTACTGAAAACCAAGGGAGAATAGCCAAAACACGAAGCAGACGAAGCATTCTTGCCATCACAACGAATTTCAATAAACGAGGATCCTCATAAGTATTAGGGTAAAGAAGTATAGTTCCAGTGACTAGGGCGAGTACCGCTACGAAGAAGTCAAATCTGTTTTGATAAGAAGCCCAATACCTCTTTAATCCGTATATTCCAACCTTTATTATTACTTCTAAGACGTATATTATAGTGAACACGTAGTCAATACCAGTCTGCCAACCATATTTGGTTATTTCATTTACTGATCCTGTTAGGTATCCCCAAGTCTCTGCTACTACAAGGACACCATTTAAGACAACAATAACGTCTACGACGAGATCGAATATCGAAGAGGTCGGTGGGAATATTTTTATTTGTTTCCATTGAAACCACTTACGCGATTTAGTGACTTGTTCAGTGCTTACAGATGCTGCTGACCAGTAGGACGCTCTCGTTGATTTTGATGATCTCTTGTTGTCTCTAAGCAACGGCGCTGTTTCTCCTTCTTCTTCATCATCTGCAACAACAACTCGAGTTCCAAGTTCTGATGATGATGTTGCTGCTGAAATTCGATGTTTAGCTCTGAGACTAGCTTCATTGATTTCTTCATCTCTAACATAATCAGCGTAGGCATCAAAAAAGTGATCTGGGCTTAAAGCCTCTGGCAAGTCACTTCTATGTGGTAGAGCTATAGACTCATCGCTGATTGGATCATTTCCTCCTACTCCACTTCTTAGGTATAATTGACAAGTATCAAAAAGTTGAAATGATGAAGTCACAGGATGCCATACATCACACATGTCGTTGTGAATACAAAAATCGAGAATTTTAAAACCTCGAAAACCAAACTCCGCTATCAAGTGAGGTGGTAGAGCTTCTTCAATTACTTGTTTAGCCATATCTGACACCTCGTCTAGTTTGGGCATTGAGGCGAAACGTAGTTCGACATTAAACACTTTTGACATGCCTGATGAGCTTGGAGACCTTCCAAAACCAGGAACTCGAACAGCAAAGAAAATACAAATATCAAAAGAAGTAAAGAAATCGAAACAAGGCCACGGATACCATATTGCAACAGGAGAGAAAGTTGGACTTGAAGAGAGAATGTTTCTCATCAACTGGAAAACTGTTGATTTCCAGAGTCTGGGAAACCATCTTTGTATTAAGACTAAGTCAACTCTATTGAATTCACAATTTAACAAAACTGGAAACCTTCGAAACTCTTTTCTTGAAACAGAATGATCACCATCTCTGTCCAACAAACCGAATATGATTGCGAATTCAGGCTGAGCAATATATCTCACGTGAAAGTTCTGATTCAATGCCTGACATAACTCTTCCAACACAGATGATGAAATATATCTCTCTCCAGTAGCAAGATCTTTAGAGACAGCACAGCAATTAAAGGCTGCGTCAATTCCTTCTTCCCTATGACGAATCATGTCCTCAACATCTTGTCTCTTAGCATCCTGATAGGCGCTGTAGACAACACCAGTCAGTAAATTGATAAAAAAATAAATACCACCAATTGTGAATATTAAAAAAAAGAAGAAATATAATCTAGTTTCTGCATAAGCGGGCATCATTACATCGGGGAAGTTATTAGTGGTGAGAAGGATTTGGAGGTTCCACATTGCTGAACCGAATTCATGAAAATACTGTTTACCTTCTTCTCCATCATTGGGAAACAAAACAACACCAAACCAAGCAAAAGCAATGCAGTAACAAGTTAGTAGCAGCAGGACTTTAAATAATTCCGGAAGAGTTTTTGTCAAGAATTTTAATTCTCTTCGTAGTTGTGGAGAGTACAATGCTACGAAAGCGATTCTGAAGTATGGAGAGAGTCGGAAATCACCTGCAGAACCGAAAATGTTGATAATCAGATCCAAGACACTAATGAACGCGACACTGCTGTGTACTATTCTTGCTGACCATCGAAGGAAGTACTTTGATCCCAGAACATGTAACCAAAGTGCTAAGTCAGACACAAGAACTGTTAAGCAAATCGCTTCGTAAATCTGTGAAGCACGCCATCCAATGAAGTTAATTTCCCATGATGGATACACAGCGTGATTAGAACACCTTCCGTCACCTCTACACCAACGTGGGTCTTCAATGAATGTGAGAACTGCAAGTGCGATAACAGCCAACCATCTTGGATAATATAACTTTTGACGTATTCTATTAGATCTGTGAGGACCTTTCATATCACGATAAGGTCTAATTGCATTACATTCCATCGCATCTTGAATATACAACGCTGCTAAGGATACTTTTGGTATAGAGTCTACGGGTAAGGCAAATCTCCCATGTCCGACATGTAGTTGATTGCTTTTATAAGTTCTTTTCAGTCCATGAAATGCATTTCCTGTATTAGCACCCCATACTGATGTTCTCTCACGTATTCCTGTGTTTCTCTGAAGCAGTGGTCTTGAAGGTTCGACCCCATCATATGGTGCGTCGCTAGTTGACGATGATACACTTACACTCATTTTGTGTGCATCACTCTGATAAATAAAATAAGTTATTTGAGTAGTACTGTGAACATAAACAAGCTTCCTGAAGCATACCCTTCTTGGTATAAAGTAAATAGGTCACCATTCGAATCCCTTATTAGCAGCTGTTGCTTTCAAGTCACTGGCCTCTAACACCCATCCCTCTTTAATCAGTTTTGAGTGAATTTCTTTACAGATTTCGTTTGTTAATATTTCGTTACAAAGATTACTTTTTATAATTTGATAGAATAAACTCATAACCAGAGACGTTTCATTCATTTTTAAAGCTGCTTTCAGTCCTTTACTGAATAGTTGCTCATCAAAGCTTGCTTCTTTTAAGAGCGATTCCATTCCCGCTGTGCAGTTTATGGCAATACAGTCATCAAGTGCTGCTCTTCTCTTTTCAATGGAAACATTTCCTGATCTTTTTGTATAAAGTTCGAAGTTACTCAATTTCGTAATTCTTTTATAATATCTCTTACTTTGTCTCAATCGGATCATTTCTTTTTTTTTTTTATTACCCACAAAAAAAAAAATCTGTTGAAATGAAGTACAGTTAAACTATTATTTAGTTGAATAAAAAAGTCATCAATCCCCAGAGTAAAAGTGTAATTACTGAGCCAGAATGTTGCTATTACGTGATGGTATCATCGACAAGGATAACGACTTTAGTTTTCAATGTAGATTACTGATCCATCAGTTATGTGAAGCTGTCCTAATATAACAAAGTCTGAGTCCAAAGGTAATTCGTTGAATGTTAAACGAACCTCCTGAGGTTTACATTGCTTCAACTCAGCAACAACCGAACGAAGCTTACAAACCTGCTCATGAAGATGAATCGATGTTGTTAGTACTGAACCACTTCTAGATTTTATATAAATATTAGCTGGTTCATACTTTGTTGGAACGATAAACAGCAGAGATCCAGCGACCACGTTGGCATCCGTGAGTGTCATGTGCTCTTCGATACAGTTACCTTCAAACATAACTTTATTAGGTTGTGGGATGTTAGTTGGGAATTTACCTTTGACTTCACTCAATTTTGATCCACCGTTTACATTAATTTCAATTGTTCTGTCTTCAGTTATTACTCTCATGTTAATCATAAATGAGTCGGTTTTTGGTGGAGATAAGATACTCGTAGATGCGGTGGAAGTTCTTAACTCACCAGCTCTCTTTACGATTTGTTTTTTTACCAAATTAGGAAGTTCACTTGGAAGGTCTTCGTTACAGTCGACTAACTTCAATGCGTCGAGTGATATCAACCCGCAACCTCTTAGTGAGGATTCCCATTCCGTTAGTCCCATCGCCTGAAGCTCATCAGTCAAACAGCTATCAGGCGACATTGTTGGGGCTGATGGAGCGCTTGCGTTTGGGTACTCATTTCCGTATCCCATTTCGTTTTTTTGTTGTAAAACTCCTGTTTCAATAATTAACTTCATCGTGTTCTATTGATTTCCGTAATAACTCGTTTTTTTTTTTTTTTTTTTTTTGAGATAGCATCTCTGTAAAACAAATCCAGAAAATAATAATAAATAAATACCGCTTTAAAAAAAATACGACCGTTGTCTTTTTTTTTTTTTTTTTTTTTTTTCCTTCTTCGTAGTTAAAATAAATTAATTAACGAACAGAATGAGTCTTTTTGATTAACAGGATTGAACTCACAGCATTTTTTCTTTTTTTTTCCAATTGAGTGTTAACAGACCAACGCGTACTAACTTAGTTAATCAAAACAGTACAATCTCAATAGAAGCTTTTTGATCAGCCGCTGTGTTCTCGGATGATTTAAACAAACATACTTGATAAGTCAAATATTCTTCGTCTTATCACAAAAGTGATTGAAACAGACGTCTACCTCGATCAGTCGATAAGCCGAAGTTATTGCAAACACAATATTCGGCTACAAGTTAAAGTCTTCCATTCATATTTTAATAAGAACAAGTTAAATAGCTCCGACCTAATGCAGAGAATCGTTACAATCGTTACAAACAACAATAACCTTCAGTCACACTCGAGTATCAGACGTCGTAAAACAACAGCAGAGCTGTGAAACATTTTTCTCTTCATTAGAAGATATACAACAAAAAAAAAAAAAAAAAAAAAAAAAAAAGTCGATGTTACGATTCCCTTGGGATAATAATTCCTCGAGTTTCAGGATGCGAGAAGCCGATCTCAACAGATTCCGTAATCGATGTTACAATATACGACATCAAACAAAAATACAAAAACACAAAAACACAAAAAAAAAAAAGAGAAAAAAACGCCGTTATAACGGTTCCTTTTGGAATAACAATTCCTCGTGTTTCAGGATGCGAGACCAAAGATTCCGCAATCGATATTATAATTTATAACATCAAACAAAAAAAAGAAAATACAAACACAAACACAAAAAAAAATAATAACATAATACCTCTCTACTTGCTGATGAAGTTACAAGCCAGTCAGGCGTCATTCTGTTCCATTAATAGGTAGTCGGTATTAATTAAGAACAACCAAAGGATAGAGAGCCACGACGAACCTAATCTGATAGAAGAGTATTCCGAAATAATAATTTCAAAAAAAAAAAAAAAAAAGGAAAAGAAGTGTTTGATGAGAGAGGAGTGAGATGGCAATTGCATCGGCTGCAAATACCTTACCCAATAAAAAAAAAAAAACAGCAGAATACAAAAAAAACTGATCACCTCTCGAAAGAATCCGTCACGGAGATAATATCATTAAATGTTACCTCAAAAAAACAAAGACGAGATCCATCTCAAAGAACCGAGCTAATAAACTTCTCTCCAACCAGCCCAGAAACCATAACAGAGAGCGAATATAAAACCATAAACAAGAATACATCCATGGAACCTCGGAGTTAATACAATATAAAGATGCCAACCACGAGGATCATGAAATGATAAATAAAAAATAAGATACAAACATCCAAGAAGAGTTGAAATAAACAAATCCGCTGACGTCAGGTGTCGACGACCTCCACCAACTCCCATGTGATCCATTCCAGCGATGATGATATTCAAAAAGTGAACGTTTACTGGAAACCAATCAGTTTGCCATTTTAAAAATTCAATTCTTTGATCTTTCGTTTTCAAAATGAAAATTAAAGCAATTGGAAATATAACAACCCACCAAATACCAACAACTGTTGACGCTCCTGTTAATGCTGGTGATCGAAGGTATTCGGCTACCCTTTCATATGGTTTTATCCATGTTCCAAGACCAGATAAGATCAATCGAAGTGTTAGTATATTCCAACTAGACATTGTGTAAGATGTCATTAGTACTTTTCGAAACATCTCTTTATCAGTTGTAAAGAATCGATAGATAGTTAAGCAAAGCATGTATGTTCCAAGAAGTAATCTCCAAATACCTCCAGCTGTTGTATTCCCTTCAAGGTCTTTACCTGATGTTCCTATAGGATATTGATCATAGCCTTCTTGAAATAAAGCAGCTATAAGAATTCCACAAAGAAATAATGATATAATTGCTACTGGAGACCATGGTCCTGCTCTTGCCCAATATGGTATGGCATTAAACTCTGGAAACTCGTACACATCAATCCTCGTTTTCTTTTCGAATGTTGAGTCTGGTGTTTTCTTCTTCTCCTCCCAGTGAGGGTAAGCAGAAGGATTATTTTTAGTGTTTTTCACTTTCAAGGGAGTTCTAAGTACGGTGTTTATCTTACCACATACCCAAGCTCCTCCCTTTACAGTCATCCAGCCAAGATCACCTAATTTTGAATAAACTGGATATCCGTCTGACACTAATGAAGTTTTTACGTAGTTTCCGTCCATTCCAACTCGAGTGTTGTATACGCGCACCTCCGACGGTAGCTGCATTTCATGATTGATGGCAGCTTCTGTGAGAATCGCTAATCCTGCTTTGTAGCCGTTAACCTTCGGCATGCTTGATATTTCAACATCATTACTTTCTTGAGCATCGCCATTGTGTCCTTCTTCTATGTCATTCGGTGATTCGTCTTCGTCGGGTGCATTCTTTGTTTCGCACATCTTCTGATGATACAATATACTGAATAATGATGTAATGATAGAGAACAAACGATAACAATAATTGATTATTTTGATGCGGATTGGCTGCAAGAAATTAAGTAATTTATTTCAATGAAGCCACCAAGTAGGACTCTGTGTATGTTAATAAAAAGACTAAATAAAAAAAACTACAGTACAAAATAACAGAAGGGGGGTTAGAGGATATAAATAACATGTTAGGGATGGTTCTATACTCCAGCTATGACATCGACCTTCGTACCTCCTAAAGAATGAACTCGGCATTTATGCTTCTCAAGGAACGTCTGCAGTCTATTGAAGGCATATATTTCATCCCGAATACGCGTTCGTTCCTTCAGTTGACTTCGCCTAAGCTCAGCCTGAGATTTGGTAAACTCTTCAACGCGCTGCTGCTGTGTTGCAGCTCTCGATTTTCTTGTTGGAGATGCATAAGAAGCACATGACTGCTCTACCAAACTGCTTGGTACTTTATAAAGTGTTTTAGGTGACAGCAATGCCTCCTTAACAGGAACTACATCATCACTATACACACTACTACTGCAGCTTGATGTAAAGTCAACAAACTCACTGAACTCTGATCCAGGTGGTGATGGTGTTGTCATCCTCCCCAATGGGGGTGACATCGGTGGAGGTATTTCATCATTACTTCTGCTGAAGAAATTTCCCATTTATTTATCTTTAAAAGATCATTTCTTTTTTTTGAGAGAAGAATATAACATAAAATAAAAACTCTTATAAGCTTTTCAAATAAACTGAGCTACTCTTCACCAGTGGATCTTGTGATGGATGCTTAAAAACTAAAAAGTGTAAATCAAAAATTGTACTCGGAACGCGCAGTGCCGCTCCTCGCAAATAGCAGGGTAACTAACTAACTAACTGACTGACTGACCACAAAACAATAATAGTATGAAGGAATAATACCGCAACACTGTTGAAGAATTATTCTCAAGGATGCCATTCACAGTATGATAAGCCAGATGCTTTCTGTTGTGTTGTTGAATGGAATGTTGTTATTAAATTGGTATTCCTTTTAATAATAAAAAGTATACCTTTTCTACTAACCTGCCAGCGTGTTTGTCTTCTTTGCTGTAAAGTGGAACTGTCGCAAGAAGACCCGACAATGCACCGATTGACGCTCCAGCAACAGTAGCGCCAGTTGCTATTTCACCCATCATGAATGCAGCTGCTGATCCTCCTCCCATTGCGCCACCAGCCATTCCAATCGCATTCTCAGGTTTTGCATTGTGAACTACACACGGACTTTCCTTTGTACATTCCCTACCGCATCCCATGTGTGTGGGTTACCCTTCTCTTTTTGTTAATGTGTAAATACCAACCTGTTTGATGGGAAATAATATAAATTAGTTTACAGATCTTCGTCTTCTCTAATTGTTGTCTGCATCTCATACTACGACCTGGTTAAGTTTAAATTATAAAACACAAAAAACCTCACTATGATTACCCAACGAGTAGTAACGCCCGCGTGTTTAGCAATTGTACCGCAATAGAGAGGCATACAGGCTAGTGGATAAGAAACAAAAGTTACTGATTTTCGTTAGGCGGCTACGAGTCTAGAAAGTTCTGTGTTGGGTTGGTGTTGTTTTATTTATTTATTTTTATATAACATAACAAATCTCAAACAGTAATGGCAAACCTTAATGTGGTCTGAGGCAGATGTTGTGGTGACTTCTCGCAATTCTGATAGAGAGTCGATCATTGAGTTGATGTCTTCTTTTAGTGGAATCCATCTCCTATGTTTGTTTAATTTATATATAAAAAATGTTTTTTTATATTTTTTAAAAACAATAATAAAACAAACAAACCTATCAGTAGATGCCGTAATTTTTGTACTAATCGGAATTTCGTCAATATTTTTATTATTCGTCGGAGATGAGATGGTAATTGGTTCTATCAGGTCAGTTGGTAACATCGATTTCAAAACAGAAATTATTTGTATTCTCAATTCAAACAGTGTATTAGTTATAGACTTTGACTCATCTTGTTGAGATTCTCTGAGTGAACTGCGAACCACATGTAAAAGTAATCCTTTCAGTGACACCATCAGAACGTCTCTATATTTATACGATTCAAAATCAACGTCTTTCGCACCTGCTTCAAGAGCTTGTGCAACACCACGTGCTGCTAACGGAAGTGTAAGTGATGCTCGTGGAAATTTTGTTAGGGCTGAAAGGGCCCAACAAGCCTGTATACGAACTTTAAAATTAACTTCTGTATGTAATATCACACACAATCTTGATACCAATCGTGCTAAAGACTCGATGCTGGCATCAGTCTGACGCAGGGTAGGGTTGCGGAATATTTGTGCTACAGCGTAAGCTGTATTCCAACGAACTTTAACGTTTGGGTCGTCAAATTCCATGAGAAGAGCCTGCAAGACTTCTTCAATTTTTCCCTCGTAGAGGAGGCCGCTGTTTCCGAGTGCTCGAACGACGTTCCAGGGAGTCTTACCATTATACTTTCCTAGTTGGTGGACACATGTGTGGACTACTTTTGATATTATGTGTTGATCTCCAACTCCCATTGTCTCACGCATCTGATCACAGAATGACGCTATTGCCCAAGCAGCCTTCTGATGAAGACCTTGTTGACTCACTTCAAACATACTTAATAATACATCCGCAACTACCTTTCGTCTTTCCATTATTCTTTTTGAAGGAGCCCAGCTTCCTAATACTCTCGCAACTGCTCCACGTGTGGCGGGATTACCAGAAGAAGAACTAATTACAATATCAAATAATGTACTAAATTCTGTTTCAGGAATAGAATCAAGTAACGAAGGTGGGATGTTTCCGAGAACAGCAATCGCATGACTTTTAACTGCGGCTACGGCATCATTACAAAGAGGAACGACAATAGAGAGCATAATTTTGATTAGAATTTTAGGCTTTCCAGCTAAGACACATCTGTTGGTGACCATTTCAGCTCCAGTTGGTCTTCGCTGAAGAGAACCAGCCTGAGTTATTGTATCTGACGAAGCACCTGGTGGTAGAATCGCTGGTCCAAAACAACTAAAATCAATAACAGGTATCTCATCACTTGATCCCAACACAGTTGGAACACCTTCCGAAACTGTACTTAGAAATGTTAAAGTAATCAACCTCGAAGTCTGATCAATCCCTTCTTGTAACACTCTTACTAAATCTAATAATGTTTCCCAATGTTTCTCAACTACTTCTGGATAGTTGTGTGCTGCTGCTGTCCATAACTTTATTGATTCGTATCTGTAAGCAACAGGAGATCCCTGTCTTGCTATAGAACAGGTCTGTTCATGAAGATAAGTACAAGTTTTGAAAGACAACTCCATCTCCGGAAAGGGTCTTTTTGTTCCAAGCATAGCAGCCAGTAGTTGGATTGCTGCGATGACGACTCCCTTTTCTCTTTGCAACGGACAAACCAACGCTGCAATCGTTGGTAGTAATTCAGAACAGCTTTTAGCTAAGTTAGGAAGTGAATGGAAGGGAGTAACATTTACAATTGCTTGTAAAAGATGCAAGACTGCTGTCAGGTATTGAGGACTCGTATCTGGTTGTTTAACAGCAAACACTGCATTCACATGAGCCTGATACAAAATGCATCCTAATTTCTCAGAGTACGACATATAAGAACGTGCTTCAGACATTGGAGCTGCTTGAGTCATAATCTGTGTGGTATGTTCTATTAAGTGACATGCAGCATTACTTGCTTGTATTCTTACTCTGTGTGAAGGATCGTACAACATCAGTCCCAACAGTGTTGAGTCACCAACACTTACATCATGTTCTGGTAATAGTGATAATGAATGAGCTAGGATTCCTTGTTTCTTCTTTGGAAAACATGATCTAAAGAATGTATTTAGTGAATTAATTGCATGATAACGTGTTTCTTCTTTAGAGTCTTCGTCTTCCCCAACAGATTCCTTAGAAGGAGCAGTCAGAGTATAAGGTCTTAAAGTAGATAGCAGCTTCATGGTTTGCTCATCTGACAACGATGGACACCAAGCAAGTGAAATACCTAAAGCTCTAAGAAGGATGGCACAATGTTTATCAGTTAAGTTTAGTTCGATTCTTTCTCTAATTAGTTGCATAGATTTAGTAACAGTTTCTTCACAAAGAGATGGTGATCGTCCTGCTAGTGTTGGTAGTTGAAGATCAATTCTATAGTCTTGAAGGAGGAGATTAACTTCACTGACAGCGTCTTCAGTGAATTGACCTCCTCCGAGTAGAATTTGATCTGATTTGCTTATAATTGAACTTCCTCCTCCTCGAGATTTTCTTTTATCAGATCCGTTTGATCGATAACCGTCACTGCTGTAGTATCCTCTCTTGTCGTTAGGCTTTCCATCTCTCCAATTATCACTGTCCCAACCCGATTTCTTTACTGGCATTGGTCTTCCTGTCTTCTTTAAAACTGTTTCTGCATCCACTACTTTAGCTTCACTTTCTTTCTCTTCTCTTGCTTTCCATTTTGGTTGCCACGAAGGTGTGGTCATCGTTCCGGCTGTTTGAGAACAAAATTGAAGGAGAAAAAAAAACCATCCAGAACATCAATACCCATTGACCCAAATCAAGAAGTCACACGAGATTGTTCTTCAGCTGGTTGTGAATGAAATAATTAAATAGAGGAAGAAGAAGGTATTCTGGGGTGTCAATGTGGTTTATTAAACGAATTGTCTGTCCAAAAAAAAAAAAAAAAAGTAAGAAAAATCAAACGGTTCCATAAAATTCAAATAGTATTGAACTCAGGTAAAGCATCATTTTGAAAATAAAAACAAACTGATGACAAACGAAACACAAAATTTATAAATACCAAACGCGGAAAAAATGTGACTACTCGTAAGGCGTCGTATTCGTAGGCTTTGAAAACTACGATAAAATAATTTAAAAAAAAGGTTTTGTATTAAAAAAAAAGAAAAGAACAAAAGAAACTCAATACAATCAATACACATAGGCCGAATGGCAGTCTTCGCTAAATCGCTCGTAGATTTTTTTTTTTTTTTTTTTGAATTTAATCTCACAAGGATCGGCACTGAGTTGAAACAGCGATAAAAAAGAACGAAGAAGAAAAGAGACATAAACACATTGTACCCTGGTGATGTTTACAGTGGTCAGCTTAAGTTAATATTAATATTTATCAGTCAATCAAAAAAAAGCAAAATTTCGTAGGACAACAAACAAGTTGGTTTCGGGCTAAGATTAAAAACAATCTTTCTTCGGACCATTCCCCTTACCCAGCCCTCTTCAGCGAAGAAAGCAAGGGGGACACTGCGGTGTCCTACTCATCGCGTTTGCCCTTCTCAGCCAAGGGCAACATGGTTATTTCTTTCACCATTTAACACAGTCCCCAGCTTAAGTTAAATAGTCACCAACACGATGAAGTGGTAGCGTAAGTATGACAAGAAAATAGAAATAAATCAACTATAACTGGACGACCAATGTTATCATTTTCGATAAAAAATTAATAAAAATACAAGTCTGGATTTATTTTTTTGTTGGAATCAAATAACTACAACTTCAATACTTCTTATCCAGAAGGAAATATTTCCCTACCAGTTGATATGTCAACGACAAGAGTAACAGCAGCTCCCAAACACAAGAACACTAACACCGCATAAAATGCATCAGGAAGAGTAATCGCATTCGCAATTTTCCATCCAATTGGAGTACTATTCAAAGATGTAAAGTAAGACAGCGTTGGTGACCATGTGCTGGGATCAAATTGGATTCGTAAATGAGAAGCTTGCTCTGAAATCCTCCACTCATAGTGATTCAAAAAGTTCGTAAGCATTGATTGTCTTCGGGAATTCCATCCGCAAAGTAACCAAAAATACACACCTCCTGTCACAAAAAAAGAAGCCAACAGTAAGTCAATATTATCTGACTTATTTTCGTATCGGAGTCTAACTCCCCATGCGATTGCTGACGTACAGTTTAACATCAGAAACAATAATATCCATCCCCAAGACTTATTCATTTCCAATTGGAGTAATCTCATTGCACTGCTGCTTTCGATTGCAGATCTCCATCCTTTGCCTTGTGAGACGGCGAAGTCGAATCTTGCTTTTGCCTGTTTTGTTGTATGTGTTTATTCCGATTGAATAAAAACATATAAAAAATAAAAAAAAGAAGAACTGTAATAATCACATACCGTTACTTCAAGTGGCGGTACGGTATCACCAAGTATACTCCATTGAATAACTGAAGTTGATCGGAAGTGAAGCATTGTACTGTACATCGTCAATAACCCTAGTGGGAGTAGAATCGCTTCAGAGACTTGTCTGCTGTTATCATCAGACATGTTAACGATTACTACAACCAGTGATGCCGTCCAATGGCTAAAAACAAATGCTAAAAGAACATAATTTTGATATGAATTGAGAAAATGAACTGCTTGCTTACAACACTGCTTATTCACCATATTATTTCTATGAGACAACGATGCAAGAAAGGTTCTTGATATCGAACGATACTTATACAGAGATAGGATCTCTTGAAGAACTAACAATACCCACATGGTTCCCAGTAAAGCAGGTCCGTACTCCTTTGGTAAGGAGTGGTGAGATACTGATGAGTCAGGAATAACCCATAAAATTAACAATGAAATATAACCAAGAATTCGAAGTACTATGACTGCCGGATGATTAATTGCAAAAACTATTTTTGAAAACACAACAGACCATGCTGATGAAGGCCAACGTCTCTTAGCCGACACACTCAAAGGGAATCGACCTTCATTCATGGCCACCGGCAGAAGCGCTTCAGCCTCATCATCCGTCAGGTCATACGAATCGCGCTGTTTCTTTTCTTTCTTCTTTTTTCTAGAGTCTCTTTTACTTGCCAATGAGACATTTGGAAGGTACGAAGCTGGGGGAGTTACACTTATTTCTGTTTGAAGAATAGGCCTATCAGCAGTTAAACTCAACCCTGCAACAGGCTGCAGTGAACCATTTCCATTATTAACAATATCATAATTAGGTGGTGGTTGAGACGTAGGAGAAGGATCAAATGAATTGTTTTGAGTGTCGTAATTATCGATGTCATCATCCGATGGGTTTGGTGAGATGACACCACCGTGTTTCTTTCTTGTGATCTCAATATAGTATAACGTAGCATCAGTACATCCTTCGAAGTTCGCATCCCTAGCTGGAGCTGCGATAAATAGCCGTTCTCGTTTTTTCGAACCCACAAGCTCAGCTAAAATTGAATTCTGATCTACACACTCTGCTAATGACAGCTGGCATTTTTCGTTAACTTTTTCTTCTAGAGAGAAGCACCAGCCTTCTCTGCGGATGTCAAAGGCAATCAAATTAACACGAAGGAGATCTTGCTTCGTTAGTGGTGGTCCAACTCCAGGCTTATGAGTACATTTCATCCTCGCTATACTACCACTAGCTAACCAAGAACAGACGACGTATTTTTGATAGAATTCCATTCCCTCATCGTCAAAGTAGACTTTCACTACAGCACCTCCGTTCATGGTAAATTCAAACCAAAGTTCTTCTCCAGAACGTAATTCTATTGGTGTTGGAGGGTTGCATTTTCCTGATATTTCTAACGTGTGAGTTAATCCGTCAGATGATATCGACAGCGTGTACACACCTCCCTTTCGATATATTACTACCTCACCTTCTCTTTCTCTCTCAAAGTTTACCAAAGCGAGGGAGTTGTAGAGGTCAAGTGTATCATCCATTTTTGTTACTTATATTTGTTTTGGTGTTTTCTTTTTTTTTTCGCGTACGATACTCCCAGCTGGTTGGTTAGAAAGTTAACTTTAGAATTTTGACATAGTAAAAAAAAAAGAAATACGAAATTACTCTCTTCTCTTTTAATGACAAAAAAGTTATTTAGACTAATCTAAATAATGAATTGTCAAAAAAAATAATCTCTCAAAAACTACTATTGAATACGTATGCTAAGAGCATCCTTAAGGTAACCTTTCTCATTCTCATGGAATATCTGATTAAGTTCATCCTCTACAGGTAATATAGGTTTTGTAAAACTACTGTCACCCCACAACACTAACCATCCAGCTGTTTCTTCAATCCATACTTTTTTTCCAACAAGGCTCTCCCACCCGCTTGTTTCTATTAGGGCTGTCTTTTTATCTAACAAATGACACTGTCTAGCGCAGTTATAGTAACCAACTACTCCAGACTTCTCTTGACTACCATGGTGACCAGGAGCGTATATGTGCTGGGCTTTGTATGTATCATCAGCTATGGTCAGGGACAGTGACACTACCAACATCAATACCCTTACTATTGACGCGAACTTCATATTTTTGAAATCAACGCTTGTGTAGAGAATAGAAGGCAATGGATAGAATACAACTTTGTGCACTAAATCAAAAAGATAGAATACGTAGCCCAGTCCACAAGATCTGATTTCTTAATGTCCATCGGTGCTCGCCATGACTGGCTTGCATATATTTACTGATAAAAAGTTAACTAATTAAGAAGCAACACTACACTACATTCAATCTAAGGACTGTACGACTTATATGGATGGCTATGATTTGATGAAGCCGTCGGGGAACTGGACACCAAAAAAGGGGGAACTACGTGCGGGTGAAACAAAAGACAAATAAGTTGTTCATCACAAGAACTCTGTGTCTTTTCTTAAGTAAGGCCAATACTCCTTTAAGTATCCAGGATAAGGCTTCTTCCAAAGATATTGATCACATCAAAAAGAAGAAAAAAAACGAGAAAAAAAGGACAGAAAGACCCTCTCTCAACAAGCAGAATTAATGAACCTAAACATACCACCTCACACGCCCACAAAAGCCAATAATTAGTTCTTTTTTTTTTTTTTTTGTGGGCACAGTGACCCCGGTCCGAAGGAGTGAAGTAACAGAAATGCAAATGGGATGGGGAAAAGGTCTAAAACACAATTATTAGAATACGCGCTGAACAGCGCCTCGAGAAAGCCGCTCACGTAGCGGTGATCAGTAGAAAGTTACAACACTCACTCGTATTGCTGAATTGTAAGGGACTTGCCGAACAGGTGTATCAACACCTATTTGACACACCGCTAGAGGTGACGCAAGAGGCTCAACAGATATTATTGTGTTAGCCTATTCTCTAACGTACGCAGATTCAATTCAGAATTTACTCCCAGTCGACTGCTTTGACATAACTGTTCAGTTTCTGGACGAAAACTGTAAATCCGGTTAGACCGCAAGAACTAGCATACAAAGGTTGTTCGGTTTTTTAAAAGAAAAAAAACGTGTTATTATGAAATGTTGAAATTTTGCATTTTTGGTGTTCCAGTCCCCCACATGATTTTTACGGGAGGGAGTGGTGAAACAGAATCGAAGAAAGGAAAAAGATTACACTATAGAAAAGGAATGAAAAAAAAAAAAAAAAATGGGGGGAAAAAAAGAAACAATGCCGAGGAGTCAGCTCTCCTCCCACAGAGGTAAGGGATACCTTTCCTCTTTCTTGTCTATCTAGTTATTTTTCTCTCCTTTATTTGTGTTGAGTCAACGGCGAATGTAAACACTTTCAAGAATAGGCACAAATCTACACAAATAGCCATATCTACTATCTACCTGGCTTTCAACTGTACTGCTTCGTGGGTACTCCACGATGGGCAGCTCAGCTGCAAGACTGACTAGTCTTGTGCTTGGCTATCCGTGAACTAAGACAGTTTTAGTACTACGCTGTCACAAACATATTATCAACGAATGCGACGTCCACTCTTTACCGCCACTGTTCTTGTACGGACGCTTGGAGCACCTCCGGTAAAGGTGAAAGGTCTGTTTTGATATTATTCTTTTTTTTTTGAATAAGAATTTTCCAGTCGCTGACTATAAGAAGGAAAATACATACCCTGCTGCCTCTCCAGGAGATGCGCTACCTCCTCCCCCTCCAAAATTAAAACTCGTCGTCGGTGTGTCGGAAGGATTTCCTGTTTGGTTTAGTCAGCTGTATGACTAGGTACTCCGAGGCAAAGAATTAAAAAGGATATCAGATCTCCCTACATTATTGAGAACACGACAACTATCAAAAGAGCTGAACATGCCCTTCTGATGCAGGTCACACAGTTTACTGATCAAAGAATCTCGCGTACTTGGGAGACCCCAAACCCATTGGCTATCATTAGGGCACATGTGGGGGACTATGAAGACACGCTGAACCATAACAAAGCATCAGATCTCCCTACATTATTGAGAACACGACAACTATCAAAAGAGCTGAACATGCCCTTCTGATGCAGGTCACACAGCTAACCGATCAAAGAATCTCGCGTACTTGGGAGACCCCAAACCCATTGGCTATCATTAGGGCACATGTGGGGGACTATGAAGACACGCTATAAAATAAAACAGTTAAGTAAATATAATTATAATAACATACCAAAGGAAAATGGAGCTGGAGGAGTATTTACTTGAGCGGCTGGCATTGTGAATGCGGATCCACTTGCGGGTGGAATAGGTGGAGGAGCGAAAGCTCCAGGCGTCCCACCAAAAGCAACTGTTTGAGTATCAGCAGCAGCAGCAGGCGCACTAAATGCACCAAAAGGTGTTGCAGCAGCAGTATCGCTTCCAGTGGTGGCGAATGCATTCGCAAACGGTGTCGCTGGTTTTGCTTCGCTAGAGAAAGCACCGAATGCCCCAGAAAATGCCGGAGCTGCCTTAGGTTCTTCTTTTTGTTCCTCCACGGCAGCTGGAGCAGGAGCAGCAGCAGCAGGAGTTCCGAACCCTCCAAAACCTCCAAACGGCTTGTTTTCCTTTTTATCTTCTGCTGCTGGGAAGGATAAACCTAATAATGGTTTTGCTTCTCCATCAGCAGGTTTGGATTCTGTAGCAGGAGTTCCAAACCCACCAAATAATTTGCTGTTGTCAGTTTTTGGTTCAGTTGCATCACTCGAGGAACCACCGAAAGCACCAAAGGCACTACCAAATGGGCTGGGCTGCGATTTAAAGTCGGTACCAAAAGCTCCAAAGGAAGTAGCAGCAGATGATGAAGCTGCTTCCATCGATGGCTTTGACTCTTCAGTCTTTGATCCAAGTGCCCCAAAACTAAATCCAGAAAAGACGCTGGCTTCAGCTGGTTTCTTCTCATCGTCATCAGATACACTTCCCGCGTTGCTCGCAAAACCATCCTCGAAGTCAATTTCAACTGGTGCCGCACTTGGTGCTCCAAAAGCCTTGAACCCACCTAGTGGAGCGAGTGCAGGTGCAGCCTCTGCTGGCTTTGGGGTTGCTGGTTTTTCGACAGTATCTTTTTCCTGTGCTTTTACAAATCCGAATCCTTCTGATGGAGTTACAACTGGTTTGTCCTTTGCAATATCACCAAACGAGCTGATTGGCGGAACATCATTCAAAGGTTTGTCGTTATTCTTAAACGAAAACGCACTCTGCCCTTCAGGGACGGCGGCACCGAATCCTAAGAATGGTGCTGCTACAGGTTTGTCTTCTTCGTCATCGTCGTCTGTTTGTTTTCTCTTTACTTTCTCTTTTACAATCTTTTCAGGCTCCTTTGAGCTTAAGGCAGCAAAGGCATCAAACCCACTGCTTTCAGGCTTTTTGACTTCAGCACTCTCTGCTGGCGCCCCGAATCCAGCAAACCCGGTAGTCGGTTTACTCTCGGCATCGGTTCCGAATCCTGCGAATCCGGAGACTTCAGCTGGCTTGTCGTCGGTAGTGGTGGTAGTAGTAGTGGTGCCGAAGCCTGCGAATCCGGTGACCTCCTTAGGCTTTTCCGTCTCGGAATCCGTTGCGAAGGCTCCGAATGCGCCGAAGCCGCTGTCTTTTGGCTTTTCCTTTTCAGCATCCGTATCAAATCCTCCGAAGGCAGACTTTTCTGCTGGTTTGGTCGGTTCGAATCCAGAGAAAGCTGATTCTTTTGGTGCTGAGTCGGTTGTTCCGAAACCAGAGAACCCAACGGACTCCTTTGGTTTCTCTTGCTCAACATCTGAAGTTAGGGAAAAGCCAGTTTCCTTTGGCTTATCTTTGTCACTGTTCGTTGTTGTTGTACCAAAACCGACAAAAGTCTCTGTAGGATTATCGGATATCTCTTCGGTTGTTCCAAATGCAGCTGTTGACTCAGCAGCACCAAAGAAGCTTCCGATTGGCTTATCAGATTCTACGACTACGTCAGTTGTTTTATTGTCATTGAAGGTACTGACCTCTGTAACTGTTTCACGAGTAGCTTCAGAATTACTGTTACCAGACATGTTAAGAGTTTTAAGGTCTTCCTTACGGCGTTTAATCGACTGAGACGCAGCTAACAAGTTCGATCTTGGCTTTGGTGTTGGAGGAGCTAAGAATGAAGCTGGTGAAGCAAATCTTTTTAAATAACCCATAACAACATCGCTTCTCTCATAGACGTTTGGTGATGATACAATATAAACTGAACCGTCGCAGGTTTTACCTCTCTTTTGAGCTGCGGGTTGGATTTCACGGGAGCGTTTTATTTGTTCTTGGAGACGGTTAATTTGAGTGTCTTTCTCCTGAATGATTTTAAGCGCTAGCTCCAGTTGACGTTTTTCACGTATTCTTTCTCTTTTAATCTCGTCAGTATCTTGACGAAGGCGGTCGATTTCAGCTGATAGCTGACCAGCCTTGGAAGATTCGTTCCACGGCGCTGCCATCTGATGAGAGGAATTTTCATACGATGCGAACTGTGGCAGTCTTGAAGTCTGTGCTGGACCGTCAAACCCGTTGTCATATGTCTTTCTGGTTTCATCCTCTCTCCTTATCGATGCAGGCTTCTCCTCACTTGTTTTCCCTACGATGCCATTTAATATTTTGCTCAGGAATCCCTGCTCGCCGGAATCACCCATAACTGCGTTCCTGACTTAAAGAATGAATTAAATATTGATGTCAAGGCGTATTAAATTGTCTTACAGTAATTCAATCTCCTAACAAGTAATCATATTGTATAGTGTGATGGGGTGAATAAATGATAATTAAACAAACAGAAACAACAATACCGATAAACGTGGCATACAGATCCTTAGATAGTATTGGCACCAAAGCCAAAAAAAAGAAGACACCAAAACTCTCACAACTAATGAGTAAAGGTTTGACACATTCGTTTATTTGGAAAAACAATGCAATCCAATTCATGTTTTGAATGAGTTTCTCTTTTTTTTTTTTTCATTATCTTCATAACTGCCGACCTGTCAGGAGTTCGGATCGATATGTGATTCTTTTTTCTTTCGAATTCGTAGTTCTATTGGAACAGAGAGTTCGAAGGACACCTTGTTACAAAGCTGCTAATACTTGAGTAGAGATTACTGTTTCTCTTCTTCGTTGCTCGCTTCGCTACATGATCACTTGTTACTTGTTGGATGTTTTCATGACAGATGCATTTACAATTTCTTTTTTGTTGTTGTTGCTGAAAACTGTTTATTCTTTTCCACCTTTTCTCGTTAACTGCTTCTCCTCATCACTTTCCAGAACCTCCCAACATGTCGTCAAAGGCATCGTCAGCCGCGTCTTCTTCCTCGGCCTCTTCTACTTCTGCGGCAGCACGATCGAGAATTGCGTTCTCTTCAGCGTCCATGCGCTCTTGTTCACCACCTGCTTCGGTATCAATTCTGATTTGATGTTAAATTATTATTTTTCTTTATTTTTCACGGCTAAAATGAGAACTAAAATAATACCTGTCGTTCATCCCGGCAAACATGCATAATTCTGCCAAGTGTTCCAGCGCTTCGTCTTCGTAGTCAGATGGAGGGTCCTCGTAATTACCAAATTCCTTTGTTGCTTCTTTTGTTCCAGCTTCAACCTTTGAGTCTTCTTCTTCTTCTTCATCCTCTTCTACTTCTTCAATTTCTTCTTCCTCCTCGCTCTCTTCGATTTCCTCAACTTCCTCCTCTTCCGCGTCATCGTCAGCTTCCGCTGCCTTAGCGTCTAACTTTGTCTCCTCCAACTTCTTTGCCAACTCATCGACTTTCTCAGTCATCTTATGCTGCGATGATAGCTGCGAGGAATATCAAACACTAATAAATCACAAAAGTTTGTGACATAATCTAAAACAACTAATAGACGGTTCCTAAACGTGAGCTAGTCGCAGGAAAGATACTAAAATAATAGCACACAGTTTACCTGAAAAGAGAATCGAAACTTCCTCAATCATAACAAGATCAGCAGGGAAGCAGAGGAACACGGCAGAAAAGCAACGCTCAGACACGAAAGCTACGTCAACAAATAGCATTCAGGTGACTCACGGTCTGCAGAACTATGAGATCGGCTTCCTATCTCGTCAATCATTCGCGTTGCTATTTTCCCCTTTTTTCCAACTCCCACAAAAACACAGAAAAGATGTCGCACACACAGAGCTCAGACAGCAGGACGGTAGTTGCAGTTTGGTTTCATGAGTAAAGGTTGGAAGCCATCAAATATTATGATAAGGTGATCATCTTCGCTCTGAATGACGAATTCAAATCAACGACAAGAAGAAGAAGAAGAGAGAATGACAAGGAAACACGAAGTCAGCAAGTTTTAAACCTTTTTTCAAGTCACGAGAAATCAGAAGCAAGACTGGCGTTGGAAAGGTTGTGTGTGTTATCCATCATGTGAATCATGTGAGAAGTGCTGGTATTCCAAATGCATGAAAGGAATCGAAAAAGAACAACGACCTCACAACAGCAGGGCAACAAAAGGATCAGCTTGAAGGCCGAAATTACTTGAAATCAATAAAAAGGATTTTCATACGAACGAGATCTATTGGGTAATTTCTATATCATCATGAGATATTGTGGAATCAATAACAACACAGAGAGGCGGATCTCAGGCAAAAGTCAGATGAGCGAATGGCAAACATCTTCCGAGGTTGTCTGGACCCACAAAACATAAAGAAGGTCGTGCAGGGGATTCGACTCGGCTATCCTTCAACAACAGGCAGGCAATACGATGAATGGAACAACGACCTCACAACAGCGGGCAACAAAAGGATGAAGACCAGACAATCAGACAGCCCGTCGTTGTTTGTCACCAGATCTGCACCCAAAGGGAGCAGGTAAGGCATCAGCTTGCAATACGACTTTTTCATCATGTGTCTGAAATTACTTCAAAGGAGATACATCAAGAGATTCTTGTACACGTGGGTGTGCGTTAATTCCATATCCGGAAGGAACGCGACCGTATTGCGTACTTTCTAAAAAGAGATTGGGAACTTCTTCAACAACAAAAAGAATCAGCAGGGAAGCAGAGGAACACGGCAGACAAAGCAACGCTCAGACACGAAAGCTACGTCAACAAATAGCATTCAGGTGACTCACGGTCTGCAGAACTATGAGATCGGCTTTCTATCTCGTCAATCATTCGCGTTGCTATTTTCCTCTTTTTTTCCAACTCCCACAAAAACACAGAAAAGATGTCGCACACACAGAGCTCAGACAGCAGGACGGTAGTTGCAGTTTGGTTTCATGAGTAAAGGTTGGAAGCCATCAAATATTATGATAAGGTGATCATCTTCGCTCTGAATGACGACGATTCAAATCAACGAGAAGAAGAAGAAGAGAGAACGACAAGGAAGCACGACGTCAGCAAGTTTTAAACCTTTTTTCAAGTCACGAGAAATCAGAAGCAAGACTGGCGTTGGAAAGGTTGTGTGTGTTATCCATCATGTGAATCATGTGAAGGAAGTGAATGTTCGAAGACCAGACAATCAGACAGCCCGTCGTTGTTTGTCACCAGATCTGCACCCAAAGGAGCAGGTAAGGCATCAGCTTGCAATACGACTTTGTCATCACGTGTCTGAAATAAATACATAAAAAGCCAGGTGTGAGGCCTCCCACAATACATAGCACAGCAAGGCTCAAGTCAGACAAAGTAGTAGTAAGAAGTTATCGTCAAATATAATCCGACATATGCTTGTTATGATATGTGATCATCATATTACTTTAGACAGTCAGTTTCAGAGAAAGCAACGCTCAGACACGAAAGCTACGTCAACAAATAGCATTCAGGTGACTCACGGTCTGCAGAACTATGAGATCGGCTTTCTATCTCGTCAATCATTCGCGTTGCTGTTTTTCCCCTATTTTCCAACTCTCACAAAACACAGAAAAGATGTCGCACACAGAGCTCAGACAGCAGGACGGTAGTTGCAGTTTGGTTTCATGAGTAAAGGTTGGAAGCCATCAAATATTATGATAAGGTGATCATCTTCGCTCTGAATGACGACAACTCAAATCAACGAGAAGAAGAAGAAGAAGAAGAAGAGAGAACGACAAGGAAGCACGAAGTCAGCAAGTTTTAAACCTTTTTTCAAGTCACGAGAAATCAGAAGCAAGACTGGCGTTGGAAAGGTTGTGTGTGTTATCCATCATGTGATTCATGTGAAGGAAGTGAATGTTCGAAGACCAGACAATCAGACAGCCCGTCGTTGTTTGTCACCAGATCTGCACCCAAAGGAGCAGGTAAGGCATCAGCTTGCAATACGACTTTGTCATCACGTGTCTGAAATAAATACATAAAAAGCCAGGTGTGAGGCCTCCCACAATACATAGCACAGCAAGGCTCAAGTCAGACAAAGTAGTAGTAAGAAGTTATCGTCAAATATAATCCGACATATGCTTGTTATGATATGTGATCATCATATTACTTTAGACAGTCAGTTTCAGAGAAAGCAACGCTCAGACACGAAAGCTACGTCAACAAATAGCATTCAGGTGACTCACGGTCTGCAGAACTATGAGATCGGCTTTCTATCTCGTCAATCATTCGCATTGCTATTTTCCTCCTTTTTTCCAACTCCCACAAAAACACAGAAAAGATGTCGCACACAGAGCTCAGACAGCAGGACGGTAGTTGCAGTTTGGTTTCATGAGTAAAGGTTGGAAGCCATCAAATATTATGATAAGGTGATCATCTTCGCTCTGAATGACGACGATTCAAATCAACGAGAAGAAGAAGAAGAAGAGAGAACGACAAGGAAGCACGAAGTCAGCAAGTTTTAAACCTTTTTTCAAGTCACGAGAAATCAGAAGCAAGACTGGCGTTGGAAAGGTTGTGTGTGTTATCCATCATGTGAATCATGTAAAGGAAGTGAATGTTCGAAGACCAGACAATCAGACAGCCCGTCGTTGTTTGTCACCAGATCTGCACCCAAAGGGAGCAGGTAAGGCATCAGCTTGCAATACGACTTTCTCATCATGTGCCTGAAATTACTTCAAAAGGAGATACATCAAGAGATTCTTGTACACGTGGGTGTGCGTTAATTCCATATCCGGAAGGAACGCGACCGTATTGCGTACTTTCTAAAAAGAGATTGGGAACTTCCTCAACAACAAAAAGGATCAGCAGGGAAGCAGGAACACGGCAGAAAAAGCAACGCTCAGACACGAAAGCTACGTCAACAAATAGCATTCAGGTGACTCACGGTCTGCAGAACTATGAGATCGGCTTTCTATCTCGTCAATCATTCGCGTTGCTATTTTCCCCTTTTTTCCAACTCCCACAAAACACAGAAAAGATGTCGCACACACAGAGCTCAGACAGCAGGACGGTAGTTGCAGTTTGGTTTCATGAGTAAAGGTTGGAAGCCATCAAATATTATGATAAGGTGATCATCTTCGCTCTGAATGACAACAACTCAAATCAACGACCCAACTGAATAATACATTTTTATAACCTAATTATGATAAGTAATTAATAAGACAAATTGCCATAGGAAATAAAGTTTCAACCCGTTGTAACATCACATCAAAAAACGAGGGATCACAAATATTGAGAAAAACAAACTAAAGTCAAATCAAGAAAGAAGGAAATATAACCAGCGACCAATGGTTTTTAATTTTTCTAATAAAGGACTTGAATGAAATTGAGATAGAAAAATATTGAGATAAATCAACGTGCGTTTTTGACCGTAGCCTTTTAATGAAAAACCTTTAACAAACTAAGCAGAGATAAAGTTAACCGAGGAATAAAGCAGGGAGGTGAAACTTTGACAATTAAAAAAAAAAAAAAAAAAAAAAAAGCAACAACTTTTTTTTGGGTGTTAATACAAAAATAGTATAAAGAAACTCGACTGAAAAGATTTTCTTTTTGTAGTAGTTATAGTAAGAGGGATCTTGATAAAACATGTTGCCTTTATATTGAAATTGTCAACGGAACGTAAAATAAAAAGAAAGAAATCGGATATAGCCTTTCCATGCAAAAACGTTTTTTTTAATTCCATAGTTTCGTTCCTTTATAACGTAAGGTTGTAATAAGCCTCGTGAGGAAACAGTAGCAGGAACAAGGAAATAGCTTTAACGCAGTATGGTGGAATCACTACTTTTCAGTATTAAAGAAAACAGTCGATCCATGCAATGCTTGACCAGTCCTGTGAATTTTATTTAAATCAATCGCAACTTCCGACTGTTCGATCAGTTTTGCTGCGTTGAGAGCACCTCTAGCGTATTCTTCCCTAGCATTTGCTTCTGAGGTTGCTTCCATCAAAATGATGTCAGCGTTAGCTGTCGCTTCAACGATTGAAGAGTCAGCCAATGCCTTTGAAGAAATAATTAATGCTTTTGCTTCTCCTTTTGCTGCGGTTTCTAGTTGTTGGGCATCGGCAGCTGCTACAGCACCTTGGGATAGTTCGTTTGTTAGTTGTTTACTCACAGGTTTCGCTGATATGATATTAATCGAAATGATTGTAACTCCGTAAGTATTTGTTATCAAGTTTGAATGAGAGACGCATTCAATGAGTTTTACAGTATCGAACAACTCATTGCTGTTAATGGCTCCCGCTTGAACTTGTGACTGAGGTGAAAACGAATCGCTAAATCGCATTGTTCCTATAAAAGCAGCGAGAGATGCAGCTGCTTGTTTCAGAACATTGTTTCGAAGTTTGCCGCTGTTTTGATTTTGAGTGTCCGCGGCATTGACTGCTGCCAAACTTACGTCAGAGATCATCCAATTTACAGTCGCCTTAATTGACATCAATACATTGTCACCCGTTGATACTTCAATAGCTTGAAGATCATCTGTTTGATGTTTTGTGGTCATTAGTCGTTCAAATTTATGATTTCTGTGAGTTAGCAGGTGAACAGATCCACCACCTTTAATTTCCTGTCGACCGTTGTTTTGAGTGACAGCTGCATATCCTTCATCTACTGTTAAAAGGGTGTAGGGACCTAAAAAAATAACATCATCACTGAGGTCAATACTATTCTGAAAACGGAGTGTTGGTGATCTCCAGTGATGAAATCCTGGAGGTAGTAACACAGGTTGTCCCTTATCAAGAGCAAAGCCAACATGACCTTGTTCAATAATTGCTATCCCCCAATCACCATGTTGGATATAACCCGATGAGTAATCAAACTGATTCTGGGAAAGTCTCCAAAATGGTTGGCAGTGACAGTGAGCTCCCTCACCTGCGACTTTAAAACCTCCTTCTCCATCTGCAAACGGTTGGATATGACCTTTGCGAACCTCAAATACAGATGTAAATGGAGCAAAACAACACAAAGCTCCCCACAACGCATTAGTTCCAGCAGATGAGTTTGCTTCAATCCAGGCCTCAGGATTACTTTGTTGTAGTAGTTTACAGATATCAGTTGTCTTGCCATGTCCAATTCTGTAGTTCGTACACAGAAGAGAAGATGACGAAGCTTTTTGCCATTCAAGTTCTGTTTGTTCAGACGGGTTTCCTGATCTTCGCATATAGAATTCTTTCTTTCCTACTAAGTCACCTCTTAATGGGTCTATTCGCGGTTGTAGGGCTGAATAACTCTCAGAATCTTCACCGTCTACTGCGTGATCATCTCTCAAGCTTGCTTCCCGCATACTGTCGAGAAGGTGCATACGTTCAGTGTCTCTCGTCCCTCTAGCCGAGTTTTCATATTCTACACCCAGACGGGAGAATTCTGGTCTCGACCCGTTGACATTTCTGTCCATTTTATATTTTTCTTCTCGTTGAACCCTCCCTGCTGTATAATAATAAAATAAACAAAGAGAGAGAGGGGAAAAAAAAAACACACACACAAATCACAATCTACTTGACCCCCCATATTATATTGTGACACTTATTGTTTTAAGTTCCAAGAGGTAAAGCAAACCCCATCACAATCACAATAAATAACTAATGGCAACAAATAGGATAGCGAGAGCAGATACAACCACAAAGACGGGGTGCGGTAGGGTAATTTTGTTGGAGTGGAACTGAATAAAAAGAAAGAGAAAGGGAAAAAAAAAAACCGGTCTTATATTTTTTTGACAGTAATACTAACGCACGGGAACATAGATAACATGTCAATAATAAATAAACTGTTTTCTCTGAATAGTTTCTTCTCCGACTTCGTCGGTGGAAATAGAAAAGGGCACGGCATGGAAACACATGTAGAAAAAGTTTATCGCTCTGGTTTTGCTCCGATGCCATACATATTATAATGAAGTTCGGTCTGAACTTTTTTTTTTTTTGCGACTTCGGTAGAGACCGTTTTGCAAAAAAAACAGCAGCAAGGGTAATAGTTTGTTTTTTTTTCATTTGTTTTTCCCCTCGTTCCGTACGTTTTTTTGTTGGAAACCATGGTTTCCAAAACACACACGCAACACACACAAACCCCGATCCCAACACAAAAAAAAAAAAAAAAAAAAATCAGCGAAAGCTAATAGAAATATAGCATCAGTCAGATATTTTTTGTACGCTATTTTACATAAAACTAAAAATCTGAAGTGATGACAATAAAGTTGAACTAAGATCACAAACTTAAATTTTGAAAATCGAAAAAGGAGGGATGAAAAGAATTTAAAACAAAAATGAACCAAAAACTACTATAAGTCAGGTAGAATTCAGAAAACAATTTTAATTTCTTTCAGTATTCGTATGCCTCAACTACAACATATCACAGCCCACAACATACCTTCTGAAACAGAAAAAAGAAAAATTGAGAGAGAAAAAAAACGATGAAGGCACAAAAAAGCATTTGACGACAAGGGTAAATAAATAAATAAAAAAAATAGAAAAGGAAAGAAGAAAAGAAAAAATAGTCCTGCTACCAGGCCATTCACCGTTATATAATATAAAAAATAAAAAATAAAGGAAAAATGGGAAAAGAATAGGGTAAATATGAACCAACTAGAAGCACACGGGGGTTAGTCACCGAAAACCCTCCTCTATTTGCCTTAATGCAACTCACAGAGAGGGAAGAGAAAAAGGGGGCTGAACCAAAAAAAAAAACCTCATACTCACACAAGACAATTCGTTATGTAAATTTTTTTTTTTTTTTTTTTTTTTTTTTCAATGTGGTAATTGTTTTCGAACGGCATAGGAAATTATGATTCACTTAAATTAAACAGGTGGATCAAAATATTATAAAACAACGTCTTCGGTTCACGAAGAGCTCAAAAGACTTGATTCGTCAAGAAGCATTTATTAACCGTCACTATAACAGGACAAAAGATTTATTCACTTTTATAGCACGTTCGACATACGATATTAGTTATCAGGTTTTTTTTTTTTTTTTTTTTTTGGAGGTTAGAGAAGGGGAGGAATAATGATAAAAAAAAACATTGAAACAGCAAACAAACAAGAGCAAAAAAAAAAAAAAAAAAAGCCATCAAAAAAAATGGAACAAATAAAAAAATTCAAAACTTCTTTGACAAGAAGTATCAAAATTTTAAAAAAAAAAAAAAAAAAAAAAAATAGTAGTAATAAAAACGACTAAGGGTTATCATCCAGAGGGCAAAAGCTTTCTCCATAAATAAATAGAGCTAATAACACACTGCCGTCTTACCACTAAAAAAGATTGTAGTAACTAATTACCACCGAAGGAAACCCTTTGCGGGCGGTTTGCAAGTCACAAGAGCTCAACACTCTGAAAAAAAAGAGACAAAAAAAAAAAGCATAATCGAAATTTCGATAAAAATCGATTTTTTTTTTTTTTTTTTTTTCACTAAAAACCCAATTGATTTTGATGAAGCCATACCAAAAAAAAAAAAAAAAAAAAAAAATAGCGAATAGCCATCTCGGAATATTTTTTTTTTTTTTGAACCGCATCATGAGAAGTATGCTTGACCTAATCAAAAACAGAGTTTCTAAATCGAAGGAACTGGAAGCACCACCTCGACAGTCGAGGGGTCATCAAGGCATATGATAGGGTATCCAGAACACATTCCGTAAATCGGTCTAGGACTACACTCCAAAATCTCTCTCGTTATGTAGTTTTGAAATTCGCATGTTAAAGTCTTCATTGGACCATTAAACTTAAATTGAATCACAACACCTTCTTGTGGTGTGTACGGAACAGATCCCGCAGAATCATCACCGTAAATAGTTAGATACGAACCAGTATTAGACGGGGCTGTTAATCCAGTTATGTGCCACACAGAATTCTTAGTATCAATACCCCGACAGTGAGTGTTCAGATCCAGGCTTTCTTTTGGTGATATCCCGAAATCGATTCTAGGAGAACCTCTTATATGCAATGCCCATTCCGATATTGTCGTTGGTTCTAAAGGTGGTTCTAACAACGCAACAGTGTAGTCGGGTCTTGCTCTGACTAGTGAGAATTTCATATCACCATCGGTGATTTCACCTGCGTCTCCACAATTTCTAAACCTAAATTGAGAATAATGTTCTATATAAAGTGTATCATCGTTGGTTAATTCTGAATCACAGATTAACATAGTGTCGTCATTCAGCATTAAATTATCAACATTCCTGAGCATTATTGACCTTGGATCCATTCCCACTGCCTCTGCTGCCCCTTTTTTTATATCATCAACACAACCATCAGGGTTCACTTCAACACAGTGAGTCTCCCCGTTGATATCTCTTATGTATATTGAGATCATGGTTTTTTTTTTTTTTTTTTTTTTTTTTTCCTTGATCAGGCGAGGGGCTGTATAAAATGATAATAGTAAAAACTGAGAATACCCTAGAATAGTTTTTTTTTTTTTTTTTTTTTTTTCTATTCTCCAGACTCTGACTTATTGTCCAGACATACTGCAAACAGGGATGACCCCCCCCCCAGGATCTGGAACAAAAGAAAAAAAAGAAAAAGATAGTAAAGCAAATATTTTATCCTTCCGACAACTATATAAAAAACAGGAGACACCGAAAATATAAAAATAAGATACTCATATATATTCGAGGGGATTTAATTGTTTTTTTTTTTTTTTTTTTTTTGGAAAAAGAAAGAAGAAAAAAGTGGAACTTTTACTTGCAATGGTACAGTGACTTAGAAAAGGCGAACGACATAGGTCATTCTACATTAATATTTTGTAGAGGAACCTCTTTATAGTTGGATTAAGAAACTACTCAGAAGATGTTATCAATGAAAAAAAAAAAAAAAAAAAAAAAAAATAGGGAAAGGGAGCTTTGTTGTAAAAACACCCATTCGGATCCCCCCTTATAAGAAGGTTTTTTTTTTTTTTTTTTTTTTTTTCCATCGAAAATCGACGGTATTCACGCTGATCACCGATTGTAAAAGATTTTTTTTTTTTTTTTTTTTTTCCTCCGACCATTTAATAATAGACATTCTTAATGCAATACAGTTTTTCAATAAATCCCCAAAATCCACGTCTGGAGGAGTGGGCGGGGGAGGAGTGAGATGGGAACATAAAACTGATGATATTTTATCTATCATCCGACGTAGTTTTCTTTTTTTCTATTCCCTTGTGACTTGCAATTAAAAATTAATTAGAGAAATGCAGTCAAACAAAAAAACAATCGTAGAAAAACCCCAACTACACTACCCCCCCAACTTTTCAACTACCTCATCTTCAGATATAAAATCAAATGAGATAATGTCAATACGCAATCACAGTTACTACGAATAACAATAAAACCTAACCCATAAAAGTTAGGCTTTCTGCTGTTGAAGACAACTGATCTTGCAAACAAAAAAAAAAACAAAAAAAAAAAAAAAAAAAAAACGCTACATCACTATAAATACAGGAGGCTCTCTCAATGCAGCTACAGTTTCTGAGAAACTTCTTTTCTTCTTTAGATGTTTTCTTTATTTTTTTTTTTTTTTTTGCCTATGTAAAAAATTCGAATTGGGTTGGGGTGATGTGTCACGGACAGGTGGCTGATAACCAGTCACCAACCACTAATTTTCTTTTTTTTTTTTTTTTTTTTGTTGTATTTACATGTTGGAGAGTTTTGGGATTCGGAGGGTAGGTGAAGGGGGGAATAGAATATTAAAAAAAAATTAATTTATAATTTATAATTTTTCCTTTTTTTTTTTTTGTTGTATTTTTTTCTATCATTCTTATTTAAATTGTTAAATGCTTTCTTTTTTTTTTTTTTTTTTTTTTTTGGTTTGGTTTTTTTTTTTATTTTTTTAAAAGTTTTTTTGTTTTTTTTTTTCCCCGAAGCCATTGTTCGGTCCCTCTCACCTTCTATATACTGCTTTTTTCCTGCGATCTTGATGCAGAGATGGCACAAGTGAGGATAAGAAAACACCAAAAATGGTACCAAAATCAAATACGTTTTCGGTAACCAGCTTCGAACGTTCTCATTAAACTTGATATTCTCAAGGTTATCTAAAAAATCCTTGCTATTTATTCTAGTGTAATATAATAACCTTCACGTCACGTGAAGGAATTCTCTCTCTCTCTCTCCCCTTGTTGCAATGAGTGATGCTCGGTATACTCACGCAGGTGGTTCAGCCCTTGTACTGCAATGTGACAAGTTGTCACACAAAAAGGACTGGTTAACCACAGAAGTAGTTAGTTCCACATGTTGCATGTTGATTACAAAAATGATCTGGGACCCTTGATTATTGCTGGGATGATCTGTTGTTTTATTTTATTTTTTTTCTTTAAAATTAAGATGCGGGTTTTTCATATTAAAAACGTGAAATATATCATACCGCAAACGAACACTGCAAGTTCTCATCTATATTCATGATGGCAGCATCGTTGTCGAACTCCGCGCAGTAGTTAGGAGCCGAGAAAAGGGTCACCAGCTGTCTATCTGCGAAGAATTCATAACCGCGTTCCATTACCTGTTTATTGTTTTATTGTTACATAATATTTAATAATCCTTTTTTTTTTTTTTTGCATTTAACAAGTATTGCAAGAACGAAAAAGAATGTTGGGCAGCACACGTAAACCCCCTTTAGGTTTATCAGTTTAAGTCGGTTCACAGGTTTGGTGACACAAACAAAAAATCACAGTTGTTATATTACTATTTTCTGTATAGTTTAAGATAAAGCCAATTCTTTTTTAAACATACCTGATGTGCTCTAATTATAAGGTCCATATCCATCAGGTTAAGAAATCGGGTAACTTCATTCTGTCCGAAGAGGTAACTTACACCGCGATCGGATTCATGCCATCCCTGTTGGTATTGTTCGTTTTACTTATCGTAAAAAGTAATAATTTTTGTACAAAAAAAAAAAAAAAAAAAACATACCTCAATTTCAAATTCTGGATCTGCCCACAAAAGATCACATAAAAGTCCCTGATCAGGCACTTCAGTTGGTCTAGTGATATCCCTTATGTGACGGAGATCAGAAAGGTCTGGTGAAATACCCCCATGCATGCAGAGAATTTTCTCTCCAATTGTTGCAGCAGCTGGGAGGCAGTTAAATACATCAGTGAAACCTTTCCAAAGCTTAACGTTGTAACGTCTCTTACAATCATCATAAAATCCATACATTCGATTAATGGCAGCAGACTCATGGTTACCACGCAACAAGAAGAAATTTTCAGGATATTTTATCTTATAACAAAACAGAAGACAGATTACTTCCATCGAATGCTTTCCTCGATCAACGTAGTCTCCAAGAAATAAGTAGTTCGCATCAGGTGGGAATCCACCTCTATCAAATAATCTCAATAGGTCATAGTATTGCCCATGAACGTCACCTGAAACCTTAATAGGGCCATCAAGTTCTAAGAGGGTGGGTTGCTGTACTAGGATTTCACGTGTTTTAGTTTGAACGTGTTTGATTTCATCTTCTTTGAGTAGGACGAGGACCTGTTTTCCGTGTTTATTTCCGCGAACGGCTAATAACTTTTGTACTATAACATCAATCTTATCTAATGGTTCCGACACAGATTGCTTTCGCGTTGAAGAGATTTGCGGCGCAGGAGATTTACTTGATCTACGTAGTGTACCTGCCTGAGTAGGCATTGGTTTCGTACTACTCGACCCTCCAGGGACCTTCCCTGTACTAGCTGGCCGTGTTGTTCCCGGTTTTGGAGAATTTTCTCTCGGAGGAGTCGGATCGTGACCCCCCAACTTCGAATTCGCAAGAGCCGTCTTTGGAAAACTTGAAACCTCAGCCATCCAGAACAGCAATAATAATTATAAAATAAAATAGAGTTGGTCAATGATATTGAGATAAAGCTTCAGAGAATACGGAACGAAGTTAGACCGCTACTTTTAATTAATCATATTAGTGTGTGCGATAAGGGAATCCGTGCGGTGAGGCAATCCCGAACCTGAGTTTGAAAAATAAATAAACAAACTAATCAACTTTTACCCTCAAAAAAAGCTACAGTCTGGTGTACATCATTAAACCTGAATTCACAAAAGAAAAAGATTTAGAGGATAGGTTTGCTAAACACCAAAACAATAACAAAAACATCAAGTTTTTAGCTAAAATAGATACAATTCATGTCTAGCGTAACACATCACTAAGTACATAAAACTCTGTTATACTGCACTTGTATAAATTTATTCAAGTGCCTCTCTGTAGGGAGTAATATCGAAACCAAAAGGACCATATCTCATCATAACGGCATTCAATGTTTGTTCATTCCAGTAGCTGTGACCCGGAGGTGGGAATCCCAAAACTGTCCTTTGCCTTACCGATGATGTAGCAACAAGTTTTTCAACAGTCTGCTCACGGGTGTACATTTGCCTAGCCCATCCACTATTCCAATTGTTAACCCAGGGAGTATTAACCTTTTTAAAGACCATATTACATACTATTCTATCTGTTCCTAATTTTAGAGGTGTACCACGATGCCACGTATCATGTCGATAAAACAATACAGAACCTTTACTAAAATGAGCGTAATACTCTCCTTCGTAAAGTTGTTGTCTAAAGGCAGACATATCGGATGAGTTTTCTGCGACTAATTTTTCAGCGAAGGCTCGGTCGTTTTTCCAAGGCAGGGATCCGAAACCCGGCATGTTAGTGTATGGATATTGGTAATTAACATCTGATTCTCCACTTCGAGGAAGAATAGCAGTCTGTCCCCCACACGTCTCTGCATCAGAGAGGTAGACAATCAATGATACCAACTCAGGGTTATCCCATTGTGGAGGATGAACGAGAGTATGATTCAGATAATCCATGTGAATACGTTGGTCTTGGTGATCGTATTCGTTCTTTGTTTCTTCACCACTTTTGTGCCATAAATCAGATTGAGAGAGTACGTAATCTTTTCCTATTAACTGTTCCACCGCATTTAATATATTCTCATTCAGAGTTAATTCATTAACGCTCTTGAATTCCGTCGGAAATTCCATCTGACCGTCGCTTCCAAATGTCGCAGCTGTTTTTCTACCTTCGTAATGTTCCGTCGCGTCTTCGATAACCTGCTCTAAGAGAGAGTTATTAAGTAATCCATTAACTAAACAATAGCCATTGTCCTTCCACATCGCAACCTGTTCAGTTGTTAATAATTTGTTGTCCGGAGAAACTGGCGTGGGCATTTTCAGTCTTGATGCATCCTTTTGTGCCATTTGATGGTATACACTCCTGCCCTGTGAACGATAATAAAATTGAAGAGGGGAAGGGGAAAAAAAAAATTTAGCTGATTTTTTTTTTTTTTTTTTTCAAAGACGAACGACAAGTGTATCCCAGGCATGAAATGGCGATGCAGTTGAGAAGGCTCGATTAGATCTATAGGTCTACTCAAATGAAGTTATGTAGGTGCATTCTTTGACCACAGATGAGTGTAATACCGAGCTGTATTATCCTTTCTCTCCCAAGGGTTTTTATATCCCCTATCCTTACATGTGACTGCAGCCTTACAACTTCCACTTTTGATCTCTCGACCACACCAGCTTGCTTCCGGAGAGCCGTAAGTTGCTTGACAGCACTGACCTCCACTTCCTTTTGACGGGCTCAATACTTCACAACTGTTAGTGTGATAACTGTACATCGGACCCATACTTTGTTATTTATTTTTTTTTTTTTAGTGTAAATGTACCTAATGAGTGTTGTTAAAAATATTAAACAAATTCAAAGAATTGCATTTTTTTTTTTTTTTTTTGATGCGTGATATAAATCAGAAACTAATATGTATATAGTTCCTTTTTTCTTTTTTTTTTTTGGGAGATCTTTATTGACATTGTGTGATCAAAAAAGACTCGTTGTCTTACTTTTGCTGATTTAGAAAAGTGAAGGCAAAAAAAGAGAAGAAAAAAAAGGACACGTTAAAAATATTGAAACACGTTGCAGGGATACAGGCACATGCTGTGCAATCCTTCGCTCTTCCCAATCACATTAGTGGTTGGAAAAGAAAAAGAAATACATGAAATGAAAAAAAAAAAACAATGAAAAACTCTTCTCTCCCCTCCTAACTACTTCAGCAGATCAGTTGCCAGAAATATCTTTTTTAAAACTGAAGGCAGGTCTTTAGAATCATAACAAACATGTCCGTGACCAGCTGGAAGTTGTTTCTTAATCATCTCCGCTTCTTGTCCCAGAGATGCGATGAAAATACAAAACACATTAACACGGGGATCAGATCTAATAATACTACTAATCTCGTGAGTAGTGATTCCATATCTGCGGAGGTTGGCATCCGAGATCACAAAAACAAAGTGTTGATCACCATCTTTCTCAAGAACCTTCTTAATAGCAGAACGCATACTCTGTAATGTATTATCACCCGACCAACAGTATTGAGTATGAGCTACCATTGACAGAACTGTTTCGAGGCGTTCTTTTTTGTTTTGAGGAGGTTCGCCGAAATCGACGAGTGGAATCGAAGGAGAGTCACCGCTATGACCTATCATCGAATACTCAATTCGATCATCCGTACCTTTAAATGATTCAGTTATCATTATTGCTGCTTCAACAGATCTGTCAAGGCGATGGTCTACGGAGTTAAATCTGAACATTGAAGCACTGCAGTCCATACAAAAAACAATTCGCTTCTTCTTTCCCGCTAATGGAGATGGCTGGTCAGTGGCTTCACCTCTCTTTTTAAAAATTGCTTTTTCACCTGTCATTCCTTCTACGAGTTTTCCTTCGTCCCAGACACCGTCAGTTTGATTTTTTAACCAGACTCTGTCGCCTTCTTTAGATTGGAGTCCTTTAAGCATTGTTTGTACCATGGCTACTTCTTTACGAACTGCATCATGAGCGCGGTTGTACATGGTGGATTCCGCACTGGTCATGTGGATTTCCTGTAGCCGTTTCTTTAAGGCTTCTTTTCCCATCTTTTTAGCTTGTTCTTTGAGGTGTTCAGGTACTGCTGCTTTGGCTTCATCAGAAACCTGGTGAACAGGATGACCAGAATCAATTCTGTATGGTCCTACCTTACCGCCTAATCCAGCTGTGTCGGTACCACCAGTTCCTCCAGCCCAAGTATTACCACCAACATGGGGAGTGTTGTCAGGGTCTTCTTTTCCGTGTTTTAGTTCAGAAGGTTGAATGTCGCTGTTTGAATATTGTAGCTCTAGTTCTTCGTCACTCTTTTCAGTACCACTGCCTTTGCCTTGTCCAATTATTGCACCCCATTTGTTCCATTCTGAATTCAGTCTGTCTGTGTTTAAATCGATAATCGCAATCTGTTGTTTGCTCGGTGTTACCACAGCAAGACAACCATTTCCGATATCACAGAAATTCATTGAATCGTTCCACATTGGAAATGGTTTTGGTTTATAGCTGCGATCGATATAAACATCATCGATTACATCAAAGTCGTAGACCTGTTCACTTCCTATGTCGGTTATAATAATACCACCAGAGGCTGTCGATCTGATTTGCATTGTCGGAGAGGTTCGTGAAATCAACTGCGTCTCTCTTTCGTTAAATCGAACTTCCAAAGAAGGAGGGACATCATTAACTAATAATTCACTAACCCCATCAACTTCTTTGTATGATCCAGCTAAGTGTGCTGTAGGAATGTAGTGAGTTTGTGACATTGTCTTTGGTAATGATTTATTAAAGTCGACGGGATTAATTTCATCTTTCTGTTCCAACTTTAATTCGTATCCATGTTTTGTCTTTAGTGACAAGCAATAGATTTTTCCACTACTCATTAAGACCATGACTTCTGAAGCAGATGTTGCTTGTACATGAGCAAAATCACCTTCACCTTCAACAGGTGAGACTGACACCCAATGCCCAGATTCTTCTGTTGTTGAATTGCGTTGACTAAAATGAGTTAGTTGGTTGCCTTCTGAATCATAAGGGATACTTATATTTAAACTATGAGGAGTATATGCTATAATGATCCCGTGTTGAAATGAGTTTTCAGATATTTTAAACATACTCGGAGTCGAGTTGGCTGATCCTAAGACAGACTGAAACCAACTTCCCTGATCAGTCTTTTCATCACCGTCACTGTCCTGTAGTATTGGAGGTAAGAGTTTTGCTGCAATCTTATCAGATGTGTTTACAATGAATATGTCTGGTTTTGATTCAGTAGTTGCACGTCGTAGAAATATAATATTAGATGATGACGATCCAAGTGAGAAAACATCTAACTGACCACCAACACCATTCGTAAGAGCACTGACGTCAATAGTTTCACATCTACTGTGATCAAGTTGATTTGGTCTTGACTTTTGAGCTACATACAAATCAGATCCACAATAAGTATGAATATGAACCGACTTAGCATTTGAAGTACTACTCACAACGACTGCATGAATACTTCCATTACTACTCGAGGTGATGCTTTTTACGATCATGTTGGTGTTCATTGGATTCGTAGCAAATGGAACATGAATTGAATAAAGTCTTTCATCAAAGACTCCATTTTTTCTACCCTCAACGATGAGAGTATTAACTGCTGGGTTTGATTCGTTCCACTCCCACAGACGTCGTTGAACTAATCCTCCGATCGGAATCAAATCAAAAGTCTGTTGAGCATTTATATCTTCTTTTATTAAAGTCCCAATACTCTTAGCTTTTGGTAATCTAACTGGTTCTGTCAACGCGAACTTATGAACTGCTGTGATGTTTCCAGTCAGAGGTACTCCTCCAGCAGCAAACACGTTTTGAATTAATTCTTTAGTCGAAGGTTCGAAAGCATCAAATTCAAAAACGTTCTTCAAAGCGGTAATCAAACCATCGTCAGGATACTTTTCGAGGTGTTTAACAATTGCGACTAATTCTCTCAAAGAGTACGGGTAGGCAAGTAAACCGTCCGCGACGAGCTTGTCAAGCTGCTGAAAGCAATCAGCGATACTATTTAATGCAAACTTTGGTACTGATGGTCCGTATTTCTGAAGTACTTCAAGTACTGATGATCTATCTGGATTGTCAATTAGATGACAACGAAATAAGTCACCACAAGCAGCAAAGAAATCATTTCCCAAGAAAGGGAATCCTGGAACATTAGCCAGCGCAATCATTCGAAAGTTCGGATGAATCGGAATTGTGTTTCCAGAGTTGGTTTTCTTATTTGTGATTTGTCGACCATCAGATAGGAGTAGCTGTTTATCTTCGATAAGTCCCTTTAGGATACCAACGACTTCTAGTGGTGCCTTGTCAATTTCATCAACGACAAGGATATGACCATTTTTAACTGCTTTTACTAAAGGAGCGTCTTCCCAAACAATTTTACCATCAGTTACTTCAGGTTTTACTGTTAGAGATGCTACTGTTGAGTCTCTGTGTAGTTGAACATATTGTCTTGGTCTGTTCATTAGTTCTAAGGCTTTATCAATTAATCGATTCTTACCAACTCCTTGTTTTCCAATTAATAAAATATCATCTTCACCACTGAAATCTAAAAATAATTTTCTAATAATTTTTAAATGTTCTTCGTTAGTGTGAAATGTCACGTGAGGAACAAGAGCCTTGTCTTCAGTCTTTAAAATCGGAAGTAACGGTACGGAAACGTCACCGACAGATGCAAACTCAGCTGTTTTTGTTAAGTGTAACCCTCCTGAAGTCGAATTCTCAGAGCTTTTTGTAACACCAATAGAATTCACAATGCCTGTTACTTTTTCAGCAGCAAACTGCGGCATGATATCAACAAGCAGTGCGTCAGACACAGCAGAGTACAGATCGTTAACTTTTAAAGAAGGTGATCTCGCAATACGTAGAATCTGACGAAGAGACAGTACAGGTATAGAAGTGTCATTCTTTGCTGCTGTTGATAGCTGTGCCTGAAGTGACAACAGAGATGGAATAGCTGCTGTTGCTTCTGGTGCTACGTTTTTTATAATGTCTTCTATTTCTGAAACAGTCGGTGAAGTTAGTTTTTGAAAATTAAAAAACTGCTGAACATCACCCTCAATCCATGACTTCCCCGAAGCATCTGTCGAAGACGACTGGTGTGTTCCTGCGGGATGAGCTAAAGCGATAATCCTAAAGGCTGGGTGTACTTCAAAAACACCTCTCTCTGTAAGTTCAGAACGGGTAAGTCCTGACTCAAGAAGCTTTGCGTAATCAGCTGTTGATCTCAGAATAGTTCCATCATAAAGAGTACCTTCACCATCAATAAATAACCTTCCAAGAGATGCCAATACTCCGGGTTGTAATTTATCAACTCCATCTAAAATAAGAAGCTGACCGCTGGTGGCAGCACGAGCGATAGATGTCAACTCCCAAACAGTATCTCCATTGTCAAGGGTATTTCTTCGTTGAAGCATTTCTTTAGCAGACATGTCCCAGTGACAGTGAACGGTAGACACGCTGTTGCTGTAGCCGAGTAGATGGGAAAATTGTTTTGCTAACTGTGACTTACCACTTCCTGCAGGACCAACAATACAAATATGTTTCCCCATCACGTGATCTTTCATCATATCAGTGAGTACACTTGAGTATGTGTGAGTGAGATGCATTGTTGTCTGTCCCCATTCAGATTCAGGATCGTCACCACATCCACAGGTTTCCTTTATCTCATTTCCAGTTGACATTGATTGAAATGTTATAACCGCGTGATTTTCTTCTTTAACAATACCAGACACATTGTAACCACTACCCTCACCAATACCTGACGGTATGGCTGTTTGCATATTCTTCTCAAAGTAAGAATCGAGTAAATGATATCTTTTGAGAGCAGCTACAATGAACTCTCTTGAATTCTCTTGTTTATAATCAGACATAATGTGATATGGAAATACTCTCTTTAAAGTTGCTCCGAGTGGGTCGTCAGGAAAAACGTCTGAAATAGCTGCCCACAACAATAAGTCTTCTTCCAATAGATCAGGGAAGTGTTGTGGCTGATCTTGATCAGTTCCTTCTTGTTCTGCTGCAGCAAGACCTACTAAGAAACCGACGATGGTGTCGAGTTTTGATTTTGGAAGTGAAGGAGATGCAGCTTGTACCGATCTGTATAAATTATCAATCGAAAATGTATCAGTTCCAAGACACTGAAATCTACTTCTAAGAGGAGGGTCAAGTGGAGTACCAGCATACCGTGGGACTGGTAATCCCAAAGCTATGACTCTAAAATTACGTGACACTTTTATTAATCCAATCTTCTTTAACTCTTCTTCAGGATGGGTTTCTAACAGTTCCTCATACCTCTCAGGTGATACTAGAAAACGTCCATCTTCGAGAGACATTTCTCTATTTTCAAGTAAATTATTAATTACTGGTAAAACATTTCTCTCAACGCGTTCAACACCATCAAGAATTAGTACTCTTCCGTGAATGGCTGCTTTAACTGCAGGTTGATCAACGAAGACTAAATTACCGTCTTGCATTTCTCTTCTTTGTTTGATATCAGCTTCTGTGGTGTCTCTCGATAAAGATAAATACTCAACTTCCTTCATTAGGGCGTGGCAGAATTTCAGTGCAAGCCATCGTCTTCTTGGACCTGGTGTTCCAAGCAGATAAATGTCTTGTCCTAAGTTATGTTTCTGCATCATCCATCGAAGTGATTTAAGAACGTCTTTGTTGTCAGGTAAGTAGCTGTTGATTGGCACCAATTGCGGATTTAATGGTTTCTTAACAACACAAGTCACTCCTCCGAGAGTGACATTCCCCTGACAGTATCGTCGCTGTCGGGAGATGGCTCCCTTTCTTAGCCATTTCATTTGTCAGATTGCTTTTTGATAAAAAATTAAAAAAAAATAGATTTCTTAATTTATTTTGTTAAATGGAATGAAGCTGCCGAGCGCAGGTCAGCAAAGAAACTCAACGAATACACTCTCAAAAAGGTTGTAATGACTTTGGTAAGAAGAAACAACACCTAACAACAACACACATTTGTTAGATATGAAATCAAATTCGATTTATATCAGACTAACAACATAAAAACCTTGGTAGTTTTTTTTTTTTTTTTTTTTTTTTTTTTTCTTTTTTTCGGATCTGGGAAAGCAAAGGCAGTATCACCACAACGGATTTTTCGTAAGGGAAAAAAGGTGGTGGGAAGGGAATTGATATTCGCTATAGGGAAATTAATTGTTGCATGATTTGCACAACATCTGTCCACAAAAGCGCTTCGTGTTTCACAATAAAAAAGAGCGTGTTGTTTCTTGTAAGGTGTTCTTTGAAAAAGGTTTCATCTTGTTTTTTACAACATTGCTTCTGAGCAACATCGGATTTAAAAAAAATATAAAAAAAATTAAAAATAAAAAAAACGAAATGCAATGAAACGTACACGTTCAAGCACGTCATAAAATAAAACAAACCGATCTCTTTACAAAAATACAATTCATAGAGAATAAGAAATTGTCCCTGACAAAGTCCAGTTAGAAGATGTGAACATGCAGTTAGTCTTTTCAATGATTGACGAGATGGTCATCAACAAACTGGAATATAATCAAATGGAAAACCCTCTCTTTTATGTTCCATGTTCTCTCTTTTTGCTGCTTCTCAGTGATAGTTTGTTAGCCTGCAAAAAAAAAAAGCTACAAAAAAAAGAATAAATTTTTTTTTGAGAAAAAAGTTAAAAAAAATTAAAAAAATTAAAAAAAATAACCGTCCCGTAGCGTATCCAGGCAATTAAACCGCAAAGCTGAACGGGGTATGGGAAAAGCAGACGACTATAGTAAATCAAGGTCATCATCGAGGTTAACTGGAGCAGCAGGCTTAGAAGCTGGCATGTCTAAGTCGTCAAGGTCGAGATTCAGGTCATCGGCACCAGACTTGTCAACAGGCGCAGCTACTGGACCATCGAGGTCCAGATCGAGGTCTAAGTCCCCACCACTATCACCAATTGTAATATCAGCCGATGTGTCAACATGAACCTTTCTTACTGGCTTGTTATTAACATCGTACACGAATGCTCCAATAGCAGGTGGTGCTTGAGGTTTAGTTGGTAGAAAAGGAAGTGTTTTAGGATCTTTCCCCGACTGTAAATCCCGAATACGAGGCATGCATCCATCTTGAATGAAATCCCACAGATCTTTTGATCGTGCGTTGACTTCATCAGCTACGTCTGTTTATTTATTTTATTTTATTTATTTTTTAAATTACTATTATCATCCCTTAAATATATACAGATAACATACTCTCAAAGTGGATGGCTCTCGACTGATTTTCATCCAATTTTAATTCCAATTGACTTAATTTCTGTTCGAGTATTTGAATTCGTTGTAAGTGTTCAGCCCCTCCTGTGTATGATTTCGGCTGGTTTACTTCATCTTCAAGAGATTTAATCCTCTCTAAGTGTTTGTCTACTATTCGTTGATGTGAACGGTTTCGTAGGTCAAATTCCCTGTTGGTGTTATTGTTGTTTTTTTCTGTTTCTCTTTATTCCGCTTTTTCTCTCGAATAAGATTATACATACGCTGCTTGTTTTTTTATAAATTTCGTGTCAAAGTCAGCACGTAGGTCCTGAACCATGTCTTCTCTGCTCGCTTGCTCATTTGCAAGCTGTTTTTTTAATGCTTCGTTTTCAGTTTTTAGATCCGCTATGTTTGACGGTACTACATTCTTGTCGGTTAGTTTTTTGTTTTCTTCTTCAAGTTGACGGATTTTTGCGCTGAGTGCCACTACAGTAGTTGAAGTTGAATCTGGCATCATTGCTTGAAGTGGAACTGAAGATGGAGTTCCCACTTTAATTACTTCATCATCATCATCGTCTTCAGCGTTTTCTTCAGTCTTCTCTTTGTCTCTTCTTGTTTGCTCGATGTAGTCTTTTGTTTCTACGTATCCATCAGGTGCTACGTAGTTTGCCTTTTCACTAATGATCTCTCCCTCTGGAAGTTCTGAGACTGGTATTGTGTGCTCTAAATGTTTTGCTATGGCGAGGATGGTCTGGTGTTTATTTATTTATTTTATTTTTTTTTGAGACTAGTCAACGCTTTCTTGATACCTAAAGTAAAATAGCATACTTGTAACAATCGGTCGTTTTCATTACCTTCTGGGCCGTTTGCCTTTTCAGGAGTGAGTGCGAGTAAGAGGTCTTTTTCAGTAGGAATCTTCAACAATAGAAAAAGTTCCTCTGTTTTTGATGAAATCAGCCCTCGTCTTACTTCGACGAATTGAGTTTGCACTTCGACTATTTTTTTTATATCCACAAGTCTGAGTACTGCTGATTTCTTGTCGCAGACGTACAACTTGTCCTTGGTGACGCACACCGCACGTTTTAGTTCTTTTCCTCCTTCTATCACCTCAGTCAGAAGTCTCGCAAAATAAACAGCCTTAGCACACCATGACAGTGCTGGAGGGCAATCATAATATTCCAGTGGAGGGGGACTACTCATGTTTTTAGTATCGCTGGTGAAAAATAAGAAACTGACAAGGCAACATAAAAGAACAACATAAAAGAACTGCAAAAGAAGGAAACAAAATTTATTACGCAAAAGTTTTCTAAAGCAAGAACAAGATCTCCCTTGTTTAGCAAATTGGGTTCTCTCCCAAACAGACAAAAGCGTCGGCGTGAAATAATACAAGAAAACCCTTAGTAGGTTTGAAACTCTTCACTCGATAAATTAACAAGAGGGGTGATAGGTTCACTGTGCGTGTTAGACATTTTGCGATCTCTTTACATGCAACCACCTCACTTGGATTGTAAAATGATATGTTGTGCATCTGTGTAGTTATGAAAGGAAAAGTAATAACTCCACAGGCTGCAAAGTCAGAGTCTCCAAACGCCAGAATACCTCATTGTGATACTTCGTACTAATTTATTCTACCTAACGTTTTCTAAATACTCCAACAATAAAAACCAACACCTCAAATTCATATTCTACTCCGTGTGATAATCTGGAACTCGTCAACGGAAGAGGATTACCAGCATAAGTCAACTCAAATATATTTGCCGCTTTGAAAAAAACCTGTTTTGAGAAAGAAGGCGTGACAAAAAAGCAATTACATCACACAAGACTGTTTCTTTTTTGTACAGAACATCGCTCGATGCAATGCGGGCGGGAACACCGTAAACGTGCGTAACCAGCAGCGTACGGCGCCCGAGAAGGAAGGGAAAGGAAGGAAGAGTGTGTTATCTGAAAAAGGCGAGAGGAAAACGATTTTTCAAAAAAAAAAGAACTTGGTAAAAACGGTCGGTCCCAGAGGCGCGGCTCCAGCTTGAACAGCCGCAAAAAAAGGAACAACAATAACAACGCCTTGGCAAGAAAACGATTTTCTGATTATCTGATTTTTTTTTTTTTTTTTTGTATAAGAACGGCTTCCGTCCCACAATAAGAGAAGACACCGCCACCCTTCAGTTCGAAAGAATGTCAAAAATTGAGGTGAGGCGTTGCTTTTTTCCCTTTGGTTCGCTTCACTTCTTCTTTTGTTTTCCAGCTGCCGTGTGGAAAAAAAGCAAACCCGGAGCCTACCGCGAACAACACACAAATAATGAGATATACGTATATCATAAAAAGATGAAATGAAAAGGCCTTGCGCCGCCAAGCCCGTCGCCTTCCAATCCGCCACAACCGAAAACATGCAACAAACGTTCCCCTCTCCCCTGCTGGGGGCCACGCATAGCCAACACCAGGAAGAGAAGAAGGAGAACCACGAGAACCGATCGGGGGGAAAGGAAAAAGAAACGCAAAACCTAGCAGATCCTCACCTCCGAACGGGGCCGAAATTGCCGACAAGAAAAAGGACGGAACGGGTTTCAGTTCGCTTTTTCTCGGAGAGAACAAAAGAACGGCCCCCAGCTGTGGGGAAAACTAACGAGTTGAACTCGGAAAATAAACAACAAAAAAAGTCCTTGTTGGCGCGCGCGCACATGACAGGCAACGAAAAGAAGGAAAAGGCTTTGTCGTCGCGATGCCAGCCAAAAGAAAAAAGAAGCAGAAAGAAGAAGATGAAGAAGAAGCGGAAGCAGAAGCAGAAGCGGAAGCGGGTGCCGGAACCCGTTGTTCGCCCCCCCGCCGCGCGTGTCCCATCCCTACTGAAAGGCCGCCTCCGTCAGAGCACAGTTGGTGCATCCCCTGCCGCCGCCTCCGCCTTCCTGACCACAGTACGGAGGAATGCAAGGTCCCTGAAGCATCCTCGGGCACCAGTCGTCAACACACTCTCCCTTGATGACCTTGCACTGGTCGTATCCCGAGGTCTCGCACTTGGCAAGCGAGAAACCCGAGCAGTCCACGCCCCTGCTGTTCAGCGACGCGAACATCAGCCTCACGTTCGAACCCATGTCGACTCTCTCGAGGTGGTTCCGCGGAACCTGCTTCCTGAACGACATGAACTTGTGCTTGTCCTCCCCCGCGTCGCTGATGAACTTCGGCCCGCACGGCGAAGGAGTCCAACCCTCGGACAACAGGTAGTCCTTGAATTCCACGTTCAGCCCCCCGCCCAAGCATCCCGCGCACTTGTAGACGTTGATGTAGATGTCACACTTCTTCACCGACGGGTGGTCCGCGCACCAGAACCTCATGAACGAACCCGCCGCGATGTTCCATGGCGGGATGTAGGCGTCGTTCAGGAGCTGGGCCTCGGGGATGTGGAAGAACCTCGAACCAGCGGTCGACGGGTCGATCCATCCAGGCATGTAGTTGGCCACCAGCCCTCCCCCGAGAGCGAGCAACGTTCCGCTGCTCACCGTTGCCGCGCTGCTTGTGTCCGGCGTCCCGAACACGCACCAGCAGACGTCCGTCGGGTACTGGGCCAGGGCCGCCTGCAGGGCAGGCGAGTCTTGGGCTTGGGCAGCTGCGAAGAACGCCGTGATCAGGGTTGCGATGGCCTTCATTTTTTTTTTTTTCTTCTTCTTCTTTGCACGAAGGGGCTCAGAGCAAAACCTGTTTTGAGAAAGAAGGCGTGACAAAAAAGCAATTACATCACACAAGACTGTTTCTTTTTTGTACAGAACATCGTTCGATGCAATGCGGGCGGGAACACCGTAAACGTGCGTAACCAGCAGCGTACGGCGCCCGAGAAGGAAGGAAAAGGAAGGAAGAGTGTGTTATCTGAAAAAAGTCGAATTCATCAGAAGTCACTTTCAACTGTTATTCAGAAAGCCGTAAATCAATTCCACAAATCGAAATCTGTCTTTATGATACACCTGTATAAAGAAAGATGATTAAATTATTTTGTATTCTACCACTGACTGAAAGTAACAATGCATACATGACACAAATATATAAAAATGAAACGAGGATGGGATGTGGGAAAGAGAATAATAGGAAACATAATATTTTATATAAGAGAAACAAAAGACGGGGATGCAATTGCTACTCTCTTGGTAGTCCATCCGAAGTTATTTTAGTCTTGATACTTGTTTTTGTTTTGTTTTTTTAAATATTTGTTACCCATTTGTTTCTCATGAGGGAGGGAGTTTAACGCTTTTTTTTTTTTTTTTCTTTTTTAAATTTTATTTGTTTTTTGTTTATGAAAAAAACAAAAAAAAATCAAAAAAAAAAAAAAATTAAAATAAAATAAAATAAAATAAAATATAAGAATAACAAAAGAAAAAGTAACTGTTTCTACACAGTCTGCTTAACAAGAACCCCAATGGGGAGAGAGAGAAATTTCGGTACACAGCAACGGCTGGGGGAGGGAAAATTGGGTTGGAAGGGAAAATAGCAAATATCTTAATAAAAGCTACTCCTCATGAAAAATAACTGTTTGGGGTCTTATATTCGTCTTCCCAAAGAATCTTACAAAATAAAGTAGTCAAATAGTAAGAAAGAAACTAGTCAAAAGAAAAAAAAAAAAAAAAAAAAAACAACAACAACAACAACAACAACAACAACAAGGGAATAGTAATAATGTAGTTCTAATTTTTTTTTTTTTTTTGTTTTTTTTTTTTTTTTTTTGTTGTTTCCCTAAAAAAAATTAAGACAATAATAATAATAAAAAGTGAAATAAAAAAAAGTATGGGCACTTTAACCACATTTTTTTTTTCTTTTTTGGTTCAGACTTCGGCTTACCTTGGCATTTGGCATTCTGAATTAATTATTCATTTTTAAGCAGGGGAAAGAGAAAAGTAATAATAACAAAAGAAGAAAAAAAAAAAAAAGTACTGGCACAACTAGTGCTGTAAAAAAGAATAATACTGTGGGGAATGGAGGAAGGGGAAAAAAAAAAAAAAAAAAAAAGTGAATAAAATAAATAAATAAATAAATGACGAAAATCGAGTACAATAGTTTAAAACCAAAGAGCAGTTCTTATTTTTTTTTTTTTTTTTTTGTTGCCCCTCTGGAGCATGCGCCGCAATCAGCAAATCCATAATATGAATTAAAAGTACAGGAAAATAAAACAATTCCGTTAACATGTTTGATTGTGAAACGATCGCCTAATTTTGTTATCTCTTTAAGAATACAATATAAATTTTTCTTTTAAATTATTTTTTTCTATTTTTGTTTTTCTACGTTCGTTAAGCGTCCCTACGCAGCACACGATCTGCTTTTTAAGGAAGAAAGCTGTGCTGATATGTAAGGGGGGTGGTCTGGGTAGTTTTTTTACAACGAATGTGGGGGGATGTACAAGGGGAGGAAGAGTCGAAAAAAACAAAAAGGTTTTTTTTTTTTTTTTTTTTTTTTTGGGGGGGGGTTCTTGATTCCCGTATCTTGATGGACATTTTTGAGTTTTTTTTTTTTTTTTTCCTCATAAATTGATCGGAGTTATAAAAGACAGTCCGCTTCTCCAATGATAATGAAAACACAAATCATTTCACCCGCCTAGATAGAAGAGAAAGAGAACAATAATTTACGCAAACGCATTTTCCCCTCATTTTTCTTTTAGATTAAGAAATATGATTTTTTCTCTCGCTGTTTTCGATTATGTTTTTTTTTTTTTTTTTTTTTTTTTAAAAAGAGAAAAAAAAAGAATATAAATAATTAATCCCCTCAGTCAAGAAGGTTGGCTTTTTGGGTACAATACTTTAAAAAAAAGATACATAGAGAGGCAAAAAAAGAAGAAAAAAAGAAAGGGAAGAAAAAAAAAACTGTTTAAAATCTGTTCATATATATATTGTTTATTTTTTCCCCTCTTTCCCAATTTCTTCTCGAGCACAACCTAATAAGAGTAATAAAACACGTTAAGTGACAGCATCATCAAAAAAAAAATATTAAAAACACGTTGAGGATGGGGGACAAAAAATGCTGGTTTTCTTTTTTTTTCTTTAGCTACAATGAGGGGAAGTGTGAACAAGTCCGTAGCCGAAGGTAAGCAATAAATTTGATTTAAAAGACGTTTAACAGATCACTAATTGCAACTCGGAAGTGTATGCATTCTGTAGCAATGTTGTTCATGCGTGATCGGTACAAGGGTAAAGGTGACCACAGAGTCAACTGCTGGGTACAAGTTCATAGGTTGCATGCCTCTTCTGTGTCCCTTTGTTTTTTTTTTTTTTTTTTTTTTTTTTTTTTTTTTTCCACTTCTCTTTTATACAAGGCAAAAGAAAAGGGAAGGGGAAAAAAAAAACTTTGGAGAGAAAACAAAAAAAAGAAGAAAAAAAAAATTTCCCAAATACTAAAAGGAAAAAAATAATGTTATAACAACGCCGAAGCAGAGGGAGGAGGGGTGGGGGGCTGGGAGGAATTTGGGGTTATTCTATGTTATTGGTGCCGAGAAAACGGCAACGAATAATAATCAGCCTTAACCAAGCAGTAATAACTAACTCATAAGACAATAGGGGAATAGTGGCAATAATAAATTGCAAAATAGTGCGTCGCACGAATACGAAAACAAGTTTGCTCGTTGAAACAAATACCTGTTCAAAAGTAACTAATAACAAAATCACGAATTCAATGCGAATCCTTGAGCGCTTCTTCACTTAACAAATACCAAACAACCAACATAAAGGCACTGTGCTAACTAGCCTAACAGAAAGGAGTTAATGGTGGTGGTTCACTCACTAACATGTCCTGTTGCTGTTGCTGCATTTGTTGCTGCTGTTCTTGTTGTTGCAATCGCTGAGTGTAATTAGTTCCGGTGGCTTGGCAAATCTGCTGAACTCTCTGAACTGCCTGCATGTTTTGCTCCATAGTTCTCAACTCTGCTGGTCCATGAGCAAATACACAGTGAGGCTCATATGGACATGATCCTTGTTCTATAAACTTCTGACAGCTGCGTACTTTGTATTTCAAAGGGTTCACGTTTGGCTTTCCGTCAGCGTACAATCTCTTTAAGACGTCAATGTTGGTTTCTCTTGAACGCAAATCAGACAACTGATGAGCAAAAACACAAAGATATCCATATCCACAAACACCAGTTCTGTTCATATTGCGACACATCTTTACTTTGTACAGTTCAGGATCGACTCTGTTGATATCTAAGTCATCTTCTCTCATTGTCGAAACCTGCTGGTATGAACTTTGAAGTTGTTGTGCAGCAAAGCGAGCAGCCATGTTATTACGAGCAACATGCATCTGAACTAGATGTGCAGTCACCATCTTTCTACGAATCTCATCCGATTCATCTTCAGTAAGTCCCTGCATTGACTGACCAGTCATTGAAAGAGGTGAAGCTGGGTTCGTTGATGCTGACGATGAGACTCCTCCAATAGAACTGTTCAAATTAGTAATTCCACTCGACAGTTGAAGGTCGTGACTTGTTCTTGCCTGAAGTGGTGGAGGCATACTCTGCAACAATGGAGGAGGTTGTAAATCGATGTTGCTACCAACAGTGTTGTTATTCTGAGCAGCTTGCTCTGTAAAAGGCTGTAACACACTAGCCAACCTTGCAGCATTAATCCTTTCCTGATCCTCAGGAGTATCTGGTGACATAAGAGAATGTGAAACATTCTCAGCAGTAAAAAAGTGTTTCGCTTTTGGCTGCGCAGCAGCACTCATTCCCCACGATTTTGGAGGGTTGATCAGCGGCGGTGCATCGGTCATGACTGACTGCTGTAATTTGAATAATATTTTTAATTGTACTATTCCGATCTCTAAGAAAACAAAATAATAATAATAACAAAACACTCATTCATACCTTGTTCGAAGGGTCCCATTCTTCAGCAGGGGCAGCTGCGCGGAGTTGCGGTGAACTGATGGTGTCATCACTTCTTCTGTTTATAATTTTAGTTTTAAAAAAATTAAAAAAATCGACTGGCTAAAAAAAAAAAAAAAAAAAATCATACGAGCATGTGGATGATGTAATTAAATCGTCTGTCATCCCCTCACTAGAATCAGAAAAGTCAAAATTCAAAATGTCTACAACAGTTTTAGTAATATCGGCCATATGATTATTTAACGACTGAACAATATGTTCACTGAGTGCGAGCGAAAGCTAAAGAGGAAAAGCGCTCGAGGATGGGGAGGGACTGCGAAAAAAAGAGAAGAAATTAATTTACACCTTGACAAAAAACTCATAATAAAACAATCCTGTTGAGCTATGCCAAACATTGTTTAAAAAAAACTGGAAAAGAAAGAAAGGAAAAAAATTAAATCGTAAATAATACTAATTTCTGGATGCTTATCGAAACAAGATCAACAAAAAAAAAAACAGCGACACACGTTAATGTCTTTGCTAAAAACAACTGTAGAACAAAATCAGAAATTAATCTGAAAGCTCTTTATTAGTCATCCCTCAGGCAGTTTATCATTTCATCGATTGAGTGTTTCGCAAGATGAAATGCTGCACAGGTATTTCCAATTGATGGTTTTCGTTGCAATTCAGGAACTCCACAAAACCTAACTGGATTCCCATTAATGTATTTAACTAAGTACAAGTCAGATGATAATATTATAAAATAAGGTGTCAATCTCCACTTTGACATTGAACGATCCCAAAATTGCCAAGACGTCGCCTGATACGGAAATTCCTTTTGTGAATCTGAAGAGCTGACCCAAACTGCTTCAGAATCCATTTCTCCAAAACTTCCTATCACCCAATGTTCAGTCGAGTCGCTGTATAAGTATGCTTTAGGTGATCCTGAATCTATTCGTTGCCAAACTAATTTCTTATTAAACGACCATTTTGATAACACATAATGTCCTGACAAGTCAGGATGATTCTTCGCAGCGACGTACAATCTGTCAATTTGATTATTTAACAACTCACTTTCCACAGGAGCACCTTCATTCTGAGCGCTGTTAAAGACGAAGATGTTGCTTGAATTAGGCAATCTGTTTGCCAACGCTTTCAGTATTTGTAGATATGCAGGTTGTTTTGCGTAGTCAGGTGTCACCAGCATAATTCCATCGCTGTTGCTTTTGAGTTTGCCGTTTGCTGTCATGTTGTCGCCTACTATGACTTTTATATTGTACTCAGTGTTGCCTTTCGATTGAACTTGATCTAACGGTTCCGTCTGTAGAGAAACAGTAATACGACCTTCACTAACGCTGCCTAGAAATTTATGAAAATTATTTTTCATTGTTTCTTCTGGCTCATCCAAAGTCTTGCCAACGTCAAATGCGTACCCTCCAACATTGCTTGATGTGAAAACCTTAATTTCCGCTTGTGTACTTCTCAATGAATATCCATAAGAATGCAACGACTGTTTTCCAAGTGTTGCTGCATCAACAACTATAAATATCACTCTTTTATATCTTTTTGAAAATTGAACAAACCGCTCCAATAGCATTTTAGTAAACATTGGATCGGAATCGAACCGATGCCTCGGTTTGAAGAACACCGCTCGCGATGTTAATACATCAGCTTCAGCAGCATTGCTGTCTAAAAGATGAATCACAGTCGGTTTGAGATTATGTGATCCCAATATTTTCATAACATTAACGTAGGTCACTGGTTCAGTCAGTGGCTCATATGATTTGTGATAGGGAAGGTTTTTCAATAAAACTAATTCAGTTCCGTTACCGACTGGCATCAATTGCTGTGGAACAACAACACACGACAGAGCTGGGTTGTTGTCAACTGCTATGTTTACTATTTTCATTAAAATATTACTACTGCTGTCGCTAACAAAAACTAACAACCGAACATCAATCAAAGCCAAATCCTCTTCTTCTGTAACAGTCAAACACAAAGGGTTTATTAATTTATCACGAAGAAATTTCGAAGCTGATGTTGGTGTTATGGCTATTGGTTTACCCCACTGAAAATATAACAGAGCAGGGACATGTGAAACACCCCAACCAGGTAATTGAGGGAAAGACCCAGAACTTGCACCTATCGTGATTCGTGCCATTCTAAGTGATGAAAATTCTTGTTGTAGTTGCGCTAGGTTATCAGATACAATACAAGCAACACAATCTGCTGCTGTTATAAAAATTAATATCCTGCTGCTCGATGCTAAGGCAAAATCTACTTGTGCAGCTGTTAGTGCGATAATACCGTTCTTGTCAACGGCGTACCTCTGTAACGCAGTTTTCAGAGGATGGATTCTCCGTGCTATGAAAGCACTTTCATATTCGATATTCAAGCTCATGTTAACAAACAGCATTGGCCCGATCCAAGATAAGGTGAATAGCTCACTACACCAATCAGGTGATAGTGATAGCGACACACTATCAGTATTAATGCATGGTTTTATTGTATGAGTTGTTGATGATTCAGTCCATGATGGATAGTTGTTTTTAATATCAGGAAGCAACGAAAATCTCAACAGATGATAATTATTTTGTCGAATAGCAGTTAATCTCCCTATTGAACTAGCCCACACCCCTTCAAGAGGAGGCTCTCTTGACACTGTTAAGTACAAGCTTGTTACTCCAGCTGTATGATGTGCCCAATTATTTCCAGACATACCCTGACCCCCTATTATCTTATCACCCTGTTTTAAACCAGCTATATACGCCGGTCCAAAATCAACTACAGAAACAACTTCAAAGTTTTCTTTGTCATACGTGAATCCAAAAACAGTTTTAATTTTCCGTTTAATTACTATTCGGTGAATCTGTTTCTCAACCGCGCACTGATCACCAGAAACAAGTCCCCCTACGGATGCAATAACCAACAGTAAGATATACATTATCATTTTTTATTTTTTTTTTTTGTACCTTCAGTAGGGAGTTCTACTGAAGGACTGCAAAGAAAAGGTAACAAAACTAATAATGATGTGATACTGATCGTGCATTCTAAAATACAGCTGTTAGAGGGAGAAGTCAATTCGGTGATGACTATTTTAAACTTTTTTTTCAATTTGTGAAAAAATAGTTGTCAACTTTTTGAATTCAATTTTCACTGTGACAATATCATGTATCTGAAAAAAAAAAAAAAAAAAAGACAACGAGGGGAAAAAAAAAATTCTCTTTTTTTTTTTTTTTTTTTTCCTTTTTTTTTTTTTTTTTTTTCTTAACTACTATTATGCGATAAGAACATTAGCTGAACTAGAAGTCAGATTGTTGTTTTTAAAAAAAAATGAACTGGGGAAAACCTGAAGAATCGACCAACATCGACTTCATCACCTACTTACTAAGTGAATAGACCAACTGATACAGGATGAGCTCTATGTGCAATGGTACAGCCATGCGAATTTCTCTAGACTAAAAATAAAAAGAATAGAAGTCTTCAAGCTAGACTTTACAAAAAAAGGGAAACAAATAAAAAAAAAAAAAAAACATAACAAAAGGGTATAAAATAAACAATAGAAATAGCAAGGTGCTGGTCTTTATTCACTTTCTGCGTGGGAAACTAGAACGGTAGAACAGAAAAACAGAAACCGTAATTTAGATTGTGAGACAGGTACTGTTAATGATGCTGTCTTACACAAGGGGAAATTTTCCAAACAAAATATGAAGAGGAGACAAGAAGAAATTAAAAAATCGGAACCAAAACTAATCGCTACAGGACAGTAGATACAAAAAAAATTAAAGAAATTGTAAAACGCTATTCTGGAAACAAGCAACCCACAAAATAAGTCGGAAATCAGACATTGGACCACCTCTCGCCCAGATCAGGATCTCTGGAAGCAACAGGTCATCAATGGTGTGGAGAACGAAGCCTTGTCTTAAGGAACTTCAGGACAGAGAATACCCGCTAAGCCTCAACTGATCAGCAATTAGCGCTTAACCGCACCTATGCTTGACAGGAGGGAGCGTGTTGTGATACTGTGCGGCAACTTCCACTTGAGCTGTACCCGCAAAAGAATTTTTTTCCTTTTTTGCTGTAAACCTTCGTGTTGAGACCCGACATTTCAATAACATTCGCGTGGAATTAGGGGTTTGGACAACGAAGTTTGTTTTTTTTTTTTTTTTTTTTTAAAAAGAATTGCAAAAGCACTCAAACATTAAAGACCACAATCAGCTATAAAGGTATTCCATAACTCAAATACTTATCACTGGAGGTGTATATTACTCACTTTCCAAATCTGATTCTGGAACTACCTAACCAATTACGAAGAAGTTGTAGTTCTTGTCTTTGTTCCTTGACGGTAAGTAGTTTCCTGACAGCCTGTTTTGTTTTATGATTTCTTTTAGAAAAAAGGATATTAAAAGGAGGCATGGTACTGATTGAAAGGAATACGAGAACCACATACCTCAAGTTCCGCCGTGAGTTCAATTTCAGAAAGCTCAGATACACTTCGTTCAGAACGCGGCTTAGATATGAAGGAACGAGTAGGTGTCTCACGATCAGAATCACGTCGTGAAGTTGTCTTGTCGGTGCTGCTTGCCCTGAGTACTCTGAGTGCTGTTTGGTCTACCCAATCAGTACTAACGATCGGTGCAGACTGATGACGTTTTTTTTTCCCAACTTTGTTATCAACAGAAACAATAGTCGGGGTACCCAATTGAGAATTCTCCTTCGCAATTTTTCCAGTAGTTGGAAGCTTTTCTAACAGATGATTCTTTCCATTAATACGACTACTGGAGTCTTCACCAGCAAGTGAAACTCGTTTTTCAGTCTGATGATTATTACTATTTGTTCTCAAACATGACTGAGGACGGGTTTCATCTTCATGAACAGGAGAAACAGGTAATGACGGAGTGTCTAGTACCCCGAGATGAATATCACTGATTGTTGTAGGACTCGGTGAATTATCTTCCCCAGAGTTAATCGGGAACTCAAAATGCTTTCTCATCAAAACTGCAGCACCTGCCGAACCTGCAGCAATGTCATTGTGATCACTTGGGCTAGTCTCTGTGTCACGGTGAGGTATTCGTTGATTGCAATCGACAACGATAGGTCTAACATTTGCATTCTTTTTGTTACTAATCGCATTTAGACGTTCTGTAAAAGTAGAAGGACGTCGAGCAGGTGGAAAGTCCTGATTTGAATCGACCTCAACAATGTCATCATCACTCACAGAGTCGTCTTCTGTAGGGTCTGGAAGCTGTAATGAAGTATCAAAAGGACTTTCTTTTCCATCAGATTGCTTTACAATGTTATCGTGAACTCTGATAAAAGTTCCTCTCTTTGTACAGATCGCTGGAGATGGAATCTCTGCCGGATAATTAACGAAGGTATTATGCTCAACTGACCCATTACAATGCTCTCCTACAGTTATGGCTGGCTGAGATGTAATCGAAAACGTGTTTGTAGATATACTTGGAGTTCCATTTCCTGTTATTGTTATACAAGAAGAGTCTATGTCATGAAAACTGTTTCCGGTTATGACTGGGCTGCTCTTGTCAATAACAATCGCAGACTCAACACAATTATGAAACGAATTATTAACCACTAATGACGTACATCCCGATGCTAACATCATCTCACAAGAAGCATGGTCTGTCAGGTCATTTGAGTGGATCATTCCCTTTGACCCGGAATCGATCTTGATCCCTTCAGCATTACCTTTTCGTAAATGATTTTTCCAAATGACTGGATGAGATCCGCCTTCAACAACAATACCGGCGCAGACATTGTTATAAATCGTGTTGTCTCTGATGATTCCTGTGGCAGCTCCTTGAATAGCAAGTCCAGCCCCATTTCCATTGTAAATCGTATTACTGTTTATCCAAGGGTTCGACAGACCACTGTAGGCTATGCCAGCATCATTGTTGTGATGGATTTCGTTGTTTTCTATAATTGCCTTTGCATCTTGCAAGGTTATACCAGGACCTCTCATGCAATGATGAATTCGGCAACTTTCTATTACGGGATAGATTTGAGCGTATTCATTATTTTTAGAAATCTTAATACCACCAGTAGCACCAGTTATGGTGCAATTCTTAATTTCTGGTGAACACTTTGAGACTGCTATTCCAACACCCGAATCATTTCGTACTTGAATTCCTTCCAAACAGCTATTCTGACATAAATTAAATATCACAGTCGCAGGCGACCTCAACTCAGCAGACGAGTGCAGTAGAACAGTGTCCCGCTCTCCTTTTGCATTCACCTCTGCTTTTATTGTTATGTTTCGTGTAGTTATTTTAATTGACTCCTTATAAAGACCTTCATGTATAATACAAACATCACCAGAACTCATTGATTCTAACTTCTGTTGAATAGATTGTCCCAGATGGACGTGATGTGTTTCCGGTTCTTGAAACTGCGACACACTCCTGGAGCTTGCCGAGGGGCGCTTGCAAGTCTTCTTCATACCCCTGCTGTCCATTTTGTAATATTATCACGCAGTCAGAAGCATGTTTTGAATTGAACTGCGAAAAGATGATATTTTTGACACGAGTTGGTACTCAATTCACTCAGCTCACCTTGTCGTCAGTCATGAAAGTAAAACAAAGGGATAACAACACGAAAGAACGCAACAGTTCTTCGTACATTCCAAAAGGGATTGAGCACTACCTCAAATCAGAAGCAAGACTGGCGTTGGAAAGGTTGTGTGTGTTATCCATCATGTGAATCATGTGAAGGAAGTGAATGTTCTGTTGAAGACCAGACAATCAGACAGCCCGTCGTTGTTTGTCACCAGATCTGCACCCAAAGGGAGCAGGTAAGGCATCAGCTTGCAATACGACTTTCTCATCACGTGTCTGAAATTACTTCGAAGGAGATACATCAAGAGATTCTTGTACACGTGGGTGTGCGTTAATTCCATATCCGGAAGGAACGCGACCGTATTGCGTACTTTCTAAAAAGAGATTGGGAACTTCCTCAACAACAAAAAGAATCAGCAGGGAAGCAGGAACACGGCAGAAAAAGCAACGCTCAGACACGAAAGCTACGTCAACAAATAGCATTCAGGTGACTCACGGTCTGCAGAACTATGAGATCGGCTTTCTATCTCGTCAATCATTCGCGTTGCTATTTTCCCCTTTTTTACAACTCCTACAAAAACACAGAAAAGATGTCGCACACACAGCTCAGACAGCAGGACGGTAGTTGCAGTTTGGTTTCATGAGTAAAGGTTGGAAGCCATCAAATATTATGATAAGGTGATCATCTTCGCTCTGAATGACGACAACTCAAATCAACGAGAAGAAGAAGAGAGAACGACAAGGAAACACGAAGTCAGCAAGTTTTAAACCTTTTTTCAAGTCACGAGAAATCAGAAGCAAGACTGGCGTTGGAAAGGTTGTGTGTGTTATCCATCATGTGAATCATGTGAGAAGTGCTGGTATTCCAAATGCATGAAAGGAATCGAAAAAGAACAACGCACTCACAACAGCAGGGCAACAAAAGGATCAGCTTGAAGGCCGAAATTACTTGAAATCAATAAAAAGGATTTTCATACGAACGAGATCTATTGGGTAATTTCTATATCATCATGAGATATTGTGGAATCAATAACAACACAGAGAGGCGGATCTCAGGCAAAAGTCAGATGAGCGAATGGCAAACATCTTCCGAGGTTGTCTGGACCCACAAAACATAAAGAAGGTCGTGCAGGGGATTCGACTCGGCTATCCTTCAACAACAGGCAGGCAATACGATGAATGGAACAACGACCTCACAACAGCGGGCAACAAAAGGATGAAGACCAGACAATCAGACAGCCCGTCGTTGTTTGTCACCAGATCTGCACCCAAAGGGAGCAGGTAAGGCATCAGCTTGCAATACGACTTTCTCATCATGTGTCTGAAATTACTTCAAAGGAGATACATCAAGAGATTCTTGTACACGTGGGTGTGCGTTAATTCCATATCCGGAAGGAACGCGACCGTATTGCGTACTTTCTAAAAAGAGATTGGGAACTTCTTCAACAACAAAAAGAATCAGCAGGGAAGCAGAGGAACACGGCAGACAAAGCAACGCTCAGACACGAAAGCTACGTCAACAAATAGCATTCAGGTGACTCACGGTCTGCAGAACTATGAGATCGGCTTTCTATCTCGTCAATCATTCGCGTTGCTATTTTCCCCTTTTTTCCAATTCCCACAAAAACACAGAAAAGATGTCGCACACACAGAGCTCAGACAGCAGGACGGTAGTTGCAGTTTGGTTTCATGAGTAAAGGTTGGAAGCCATCAAATATTATGATAAGGTGATCATCTTCGCTCTGAATGACGACAACTCAAATCAACGAGAAGAAGAAGAGAGAACGACAAGGAAGCACGAAGTCAGCAAGTTTTAAACCTTTTTTCAAGTCACGAGAAATCAGAAGCAAGACTGGCGTTGGAAAGGTTGTGTGTGTTATCCATCATGTGAATCATGTGAAGGAAGTGAATGCTCGAAGACCAGACAATCAGACAGCCCGTCGTTGTTTGTCACCAGATCTGCACCCAAAGGGAGCAGGTAAGGCATCAGCTTGCGCTACGACTTTGTCATCACGTGTCTGTAATAAATACATAGAAATTCAGGTGTGAAACCTCTGCACAGCAAGGCTCAATGATCATCTTCGCTCTGAATGACGGCAACTCAAATCAAAGACAGGTTCTGGAAAGGTTGTCAAATCAGACAAAGTAGTAGTAAGAAGTTATCGTCAAATATAATCCGACATATGCTTGTTATGATATGTGATCATCATATTACTTTAGACAGTCAGTTTCAGAGAAAGCAACGCTCAGACACGAAAGCTACGTCAACAAATAGCATTCAGGTGACTCACGGTCTGCAGAACTATGAGATCGGCTTTCTATCTCGTCAATCATTCGCGTTGCTATTTTCCTCCTTTTTTCCAACTCCCACAAAAACACAGAAAAGATGTCGCACACACAGAGCTCAGACAGCAGGACGGTAGTTGCAGTTTGGTTTCATGAGTAAAGGTTGGAAGCCATCAAATATTATGATAAGGTGATCATCTTCGCTCTGAATAACGACAACTCAAATCAACGAGAAGAAGAAGAAGAGAGAACGACAAGGAAGCACGAAGTCAGCAAGTTTTAAACCTTTTTTCAAGTCACGAGAAATCAGAAGCAAGACTGGCGTTGGAAAGGTTGTGTGTGTTATCCATCATGTGAATCATGTAAAGGAAGTGAATGAAAGATATAGTGTGAGAATCGTATGAGTACAGTAGCTGTAGTAGAAATAATTTTAATTTTAAAGTCTAACGATCCACAATAATAAGGATAGCGCTACGAATGGATCTTAAGGCCCGACCTAAAAGGTTAGTTATTTCATTCTTTTTGTTTGTTCTTTAACTTTACTTAAACAAACTTATTTGTGAGGTCTCCGATAGCCTCCTGCCGACTGATGTCCTCCAACTTTTCCCACTTTCACTTTTTCAGTATGTCCATTAAGGTAGTCTTCACGATAGGGATCTCGGGACTTTCCCCCTCGACCTCCTCTTTTCCCTCCGCCCTTATCACCCTTATATCCCTTACTTCCTGCCCTAGTCGGGTGGTCTTTTTGTATTATTTCCCTCACTTGCTCTTCTGGTTTTGCTGGTTCGTAGCTGTAAAGACTCTGTTTTAGTATTGTTATGTTTTATTGACTTCAAAAAGAGTATACGTGAGAGAATAATGTAACAAAACAAACCTCCATTTGCCTAGCTCTCTGCAAGGCTCGTGATCCAGCAGCTTTGGTTGCGTTAGTAATCTTGTCAGTTTCTTTGTCGGTATTTTCTGTTTCTTTTGAAGGCTTGGCCACTGCACTTGGTGTAGAGCTGGCTTCCGTAGTCGAAGGCGTGTAAAGGCCGAGTTTTTTTAAGTCCTCGAAAATAGGAGACGGCCCAGGAGCATTTGCTTCCTTAGTTGGCTCCACGCGAGGTTGAGAATTCTTTTCACCAATTGAAAGTAACAAGTTTGTTAATATGTGAGATGCCTCAGCTCCGTCACTTTTTTCATTAGTTGTAGGTGGAAGTGCCCGTTCCATAAGCTGCCTTTCCAAATCAACTGCATCGCTGACTAATGTCTTTGGTGCTGTGTCCAGTATCGCCTCTGCAGGTGGTGGTGGAGTTGGTGCCCGTTCTACAAATAAATTATGCTTTACGCCATTCTTGTCAAACATCGCTACAAGCATTCTTACTAATTCTGGAGTGTTGCGCCCAGGGATTGGCACCAGTTTGTTAATACTACTTAACTGTTTTTATTATAATTTATTACATCTCTGATACAGGACAGGTTAATTATTATTATAAAGTAGTACATACACGAAGGTACACTCCTTCTTTGTCTTTGCCAAAGAATGCTTCGTAAAAAATTGGTCTTGCGACGTTGTCAACGCTGTACTGGACACCACTATTGCTTAAAGGATAAAACATTATTTCTGAGCCGTTGTATTTGAAAATTACAGGAGCCTCACCGTTTGCTTTTACATCGACTTCGATTGGAGGTGGTGGTGGTGGAGGTAGTTCACTTACTGGAGCAGGAGGAATATCTACGTTAATCCATTCTTCTCCTACTATTGGTGTAAACCCCAACATTGGTGGAGACGGTGGTGGTGGTGGTTCCGAAGGCGGCATAGGACATGCGTCCTTGTACTTATTCACGAACTCTTCATACGTGAATCCTAGCGGCATCTAAGGAGTTGGTTGGTGAATCTTAATATAACAGCACTTTTATGATTACTTTATCGTACCTGAAATAACATAAAATATAAACAAAAAGAGTACAACGACAACAATCTACCTCAAACAACAGTATTTCTACATTATGCATGCCCTGCTAAAGGACAATGAGAAAATATATTATTAAAAAATATATATCGTTGTAACTAAGCAACGTGTCATGCGTAGTGCCCAGGTATTACTCCATAACGTATTTATAATAAACAGCTAATCGTATACACAGAGTGTCTTTAGGTCATTATTATGAGACTTCCATGCCTGTTTTTTTTTATTTTTTCTCTTGTTTTAAAGGTATCGCTAATTCATTAATAAGGAAATACCAATCAACGCTAAAGTCAGATGAGTGAATGGCAAACATCTTCCGAGGTTGTCTGGACCCACAAAACATAAAGAAGGTCGTGCAGGGGATTCGACTCGGCTATCCTTCAACAACAGGCAGGCAATACGATGAATGGAACAACGACCTCACAACAGCGGGCAACAAAAGGATGAAGACCAGACAATCAGACAGCCCGTCGTTGTTTGTCACCACATCTGCACCCAAAGGGAGCAGGTAAGGCATCAGCTTGCAATACGACTTTCTCATCACGTGTCTGAAACTACTTCAAAGGAGATACATCAAGAGATTCTTGTACACGTGGGTGTGCGTTAATTCCATATCCGGAAGGAACGCGACCGTATTGCGTACTTTCTAAAAAGAGATTGGGAACTTCCTCAACAACAAAAAGGATCAGCAGGAAAGCAAGAACACGACAGAAAAAGCAACGCTCAGACACGAAAGCTACGTCAACAAATAGCATTCAGGTGACTCACGGTCTGCAGAACTATGAGATCGGCTTTCTATCTCGTCAATCATTCGCGTTGCTATTTTCCCCTTTTTTCCAACTCCCACAAAACACAGAAAAGATGTCGCACACACAGAGCTCAGACAGCAGGACGGTAGTTGCAGTTTGGTTTCATGAGTAAAGGTTGGAAGCCATCAAATATTATGATAAGGTGATCATCTTCGCTCTGAATGACGGCAACTCAAATCAAAGACAGGTTCTGGAAAGGTTCTCAAATCAGACAAAGTAGTAGTAAGAAGTTATCGTCAAATATAATCCGACATATGCTTGTTATGATATGTGATCATCATATTACTTTCAGTCAGTTTAAAGTACAGAACCGACACCAGAAGTGACACGAACCACGAAGTCAGCAAGTTTTAAACCTTTTTTCAAGTCACGAGAAATCAGAAGCAAGACTGGCGTTGGAAAGGTTGTGTGTGTTATCCATCATGTGAATCATGTGAGAAGTGCTGGTATTCCAAATGCATGAAAGGAATCGAAAAAGAACAACGCACTCACAACAGCAGGGCAACAAAAGGATCAGCTTGAAGGCCGAAATTACTTGAAATCAATAAAAAGGATTTTCATACGAACGAGATCTATTGGGTAATTTCTATATCATCATGAGATATTGTGGAATCAATAACAACACAGAGAGGCAGATCTCAGGCAAAAGTCAGATGAGCGAATGGCAAACATCTTCCGAGGTTGTCTGGACCCACAAAACATAAAGAAGGTCGTGCAGGGGATTCGACTCGGCTATCCTTCAACAACAGGCAGGCAATACGATGAATGGAACAACGACCTCACAACAGCGGGCAACAAAAGGATGAAGACCAGACAATCAGACAGCCCGTCGTTGTTTGTCACCAGATCTGCACCCAAAGGGAGCAGGTAAGGCATCAGCTTGCAATACGACTTTCTCATCATGCGTCTGAAATTACTTCAAAGGAGATACATCAAGAGATTCTTGTACACGTGGGTGTGCGTTAATTCCATATCCGGAAGGAACGCGACCGTATTGCGTACTTTCTAAAAAGAGATTGGGAACTTCTTCAACAACACACAAAAAGGATCAGCAGGGAAGCAGGAACACGGCAGAAAAAGCAACGCTCAGACACGAAAGCTACGTCAACAAATAGCATTCAGGTGACTCACGGTCTGCAGAACTATGAGATCGGCTTTCTATCTCGTCAATCATTCGCGTTGCTATTTTCCCCTTTTTTCCAACTCCCACAAAAACACAGAAAAGATGTCGCACACACAGAGCTCAGACAGCAGGACGGTAGTTGCAGTTTGGTTTCATGAGTAAAGGTTGGAAGCCATCAAATATTATGATAAGGTGATCATCTTCGCTCTGAATGACGACAACTCAAATCAACGAGAAGAAGAAGAAGAGAGAACGACAAGGAAGCAAGAAGTCAGCAAGTTTTAAACCTTTTTTCAAGTCACGAGAAATCAGAAGCAAGACTGGCGTTGGAAAGGTTGTGTGTGTTATCCATCATGTGAATCATGTGAGAAGTGCTGGTATTCCAAATGCATGAAAGGAATCGAAAAAGAACAACGCACTCACAACAGCAGGGCAACAAAAGGATCAGCTTGAAGGCCGAAATTACTTGAAATCAATAAAAAGGATTTTCATACGAACGAGATCTATTGGGTAATTTCTATATCATCATGAAAAGGGTGAACCACAAGCACAACATTAGAAGCAGAAGAAAGAATAATTACAAACCGTTAGGACAGATCGATGGTCGTTTTCGAGAAGAGAAATAATCTTTTTCTTGTGAATGTCGATGAAGTATGAATAAGAGTGAATTAGTTCTCGTTGTTTACCACAATTTGAGTCGATAACTGACTCTATTGCTTTGATTCGAAGAAAGAGACCATCAAAAAGATTAAGTCGAGTAAAGCCACTATGCCACTGGTTGTACTCAGTGCCGACACTCGATGATAGAACCCCATCAGTAGAGTCATCATAAGGAACGGGTAATGCTTCATTAATCTGACCTATACCTGGGTAACCAGTCTCACTGGGATAGACGAGTTTATTAACTATTTTATCGCCTCTAAGAGGCTGACTGTTCGCATTTTCAATGATTCCACCATCTGACCACACTGGTAAGGCTCCTTTCTGAACGATCGTGTGACTTTGAAACTGCTTTAAATCCTTCGTAAGATCTTTCAACTCACTTTTTTCAACGAAATCCAAAAAAGATTTTATCGCACGTTTAGCAACAACTCCGTCCTTTGAGCGCTTTTTCCGCTCCTTTCTAGTAGAAGAAGGTCCACTACCGACATTTAATCCTTTCTTACCCTTTGGGAGATTCCACTCCGCCAATGACCTATAGAGTTCTATGCTTTGATTTATAGAAGGTGGGCAGACGTTTAGTTTACCCAGACCTTCAGCTATTAATTTACTGTCACCATCTTGATTTTGAACAAGTCTCTTGGCTGATTCTACGACATGGTCTCGATTTGCTGGTCCGAAAACCAGTTTTGCAAGTTCCAGAGGTGCTAAACAGGAATGAAAATAAGCCATCGTTAAAGCTTCATCCTCAGGTAGGGCTGAGCGTCGGATTGACTCACGGAGATAGTCAGCCGCCTGTGTTGTTTTTTTTTGTTATGGAAATAATAAACCTCACTAGGCGTTAAAGGTACATACCAACTCATACTTGCCAAGCTCTGTGTAACACCTTCCAACATGATAACGTGTCTCAGCTGTGTCAAGAAGCTGATCAGCTTTAAGAAAAGCATTCAATGCTTCTTTCCAATCGTTTAGATGCCTCGATAATATTTCACCCAATCTTAAGCTAGCTCTTCCAGCCTCGAGTGGAGAACCTGTCAAGTTTCCAACAGCTTGAAGTAATTGAACTGCCTCAATCACTACAGGTTCTTCAGCAGCTGGGATAAAAACACCACTTTGTACAGTTTTATCTATATATTGTTTAAACATCTCTTGAGCTACAAACCCTCCAAATCCACCCAATGCTTCTTGATTAACAACTGTTACCATTGGTGAGAAATCTAATACTAATAATCCAACAATCACTACTATTGTTGGAAGCCATCCTCCTTTCTGTGGCTTTCCCTCAGGCGGGAGAGGGACCATATTGTCGCTCGCCTGGTAATCGAAATAATGCCTTGCAAAGTTATATTACTTTACTTCTCTAAAATTAACTTTAACATCTCCAAAGGGAGCAGGTAAGGCATCAGCTTGCAATAGACTTTCTCATCATGTGTCTGAAATTACTTCAAAAGGAGATACATCAAGAGATTCTTGTACACGTGGGTGTGCGTTAATTCCATATCCGGAAGGAACGCGACCGTATTGCGTACTTTCTAAAAAGAGATTGGGAACTTCCTCAACAACAAAAAGGATCAGCAGGGAAGCAGGAACACGACAGACAAAGCAACGCTCAGACACGAAAGCTACGTCAACAAATAGCATTCAGGTGACTCACGGTCTGCAGAACTATGAGATCGGCTTCCTATCTCGTCAATCATTCGCGTTGCTATTTTCCTCCTTTTTTCCAACTCCCACAAAACACAGAAAAGATGTCGCACACACAGAGCTCAGACAGCAGGACGGTAGTTGCAGTTTGGTTTCATGAGTAAAGGTTGGAAGCCATCAAATATTATGATAAGGTGATCATCTTCGCTCTGAATGACGACAACTCAAATCAACGAGAAGAAGAAGAAGAGAGAACGACAAGGAAGCAAGAAGTCAGCAAGTTTTAAACCTTTTTTCAAGTCACGAGAAATCAGAAGCAAGACTGGCGTTGGAAAGGTTGTGTGTGTTATCCATCATGTGAATCATGTGAGAAGTGCTGGTATTCCAAATGCATGAAAGGAATCGAAAAAGAACAACGCACTCACAACAGCAGGGCAACAAAAGGATCAGCTTGAAGGCCGAAATTACTTGAAATCAATAAAAAAGATTTTCATACGAACGAGATCTATTGGGTAATTTCTATATCATCATGAGATATTGTGGAATCAATAACAACACAGAGAGGCGGATCTCAGGCAAAGTCAGATGAGCGAATGGCAAACATCTTCCGAGGTTGTCTGGACCCACAAAACATAAAGAAGGTCGTGCAGGGGATTCGACTCGGCTATCCTTCAACAACAGGCAGGCAATACGATGAATGGAACAACGCACTCACAACAGCGGGCAACAAAAGGATGAAGACCAGACAATCAGACAGCCCGTCGTTGTTTGTCACCAGATCTGCACCCAAAGGGAGCAGGTAAGGCATCAGCTTGCAATACGACTTTCTCATCATGTGTCTGAAATTACTTCAAAGGAGATACATCAAGAGATTCTTGTACACGTGGGTGTGCGTTAATTCCATATCCGGAAGGAACGCGACCGTATTGCGTACTTTCTAAAAAGAGATTGGGAACTTCCTCAACAACAAAAAGGATCAGCAGGGAAGCAAGAACACGACAGAAAAAGCAACGCTCAGACACGAAAGCTACGTCAACAAATAGCATTCAGGTGACTCACGGTCTGCAGAACTATGAGATCGGCTTTCTATCTCGTCAATCATTCGCGTTGCTATTTTCCTCCTTTTTTCCAACTCCCACAAAACACAGAAAAGATGTCGCACACAGAGCTCAGACAGCAGGACGGTAGTTGCAGTTTGGTTTCATGAGTAAAGGTTGGAAGCCATCAAATACTATGATAAGGTGATCATCTTCGCTCTGAATGACGACAATTCAAATCAAAGACAGGTTCTGGAAAGGTTCTCAAATCAGACAAAGTAGTAGTAAGAAGTTATCGTCAAATATAATCCGACATATGCTTGTTATGATATGTGATCATCATATTACTTTAGACAGTCAGTTTCAGAGAAAGCAACGCTCAGACACGAAAGCTACGTCAACAAATAGCATTCAGGTGACTCACGGTCTGCAGAACTATGAGATCGGCTTTCTATCTCGTCAATCATTCGCGTTGCTGTTTTCCCTTTTTTTCCAACTCCCACAAACACAGAAAAGATGTCGCATACACAGAGCTCAGACAGCAGGACGGTAGTTGCAGTTTGGTTTCATGAGTAAAGGTTGGAAGCCATCAAATATTATGATAAGGTGATCATCTTCGCTCTGAATGACGACAACTCAAATCAACGAGAAGAAGAAGAAGAAGAAGAGAGAACGACAAGGAAGCAAGAAGTCAGCAAGTTTTAAACCTTTTTTCAAGTCACGAGAAATCAGAAGCAAGACTGGCGTTGGAAAGGTTGTGTGTGTTATCCATCATGTGAATCATGTGAGAAGTGCTGGTATTCCAAATGCATGAAAGGAATCGAAAAAGAACAACGCACTCACAACAGCAGGGCAACAAAAGGATCAGCTTGAAGGCCGAAATTACTTGAAATCAATAAAAAGGATTTTCATACGAACGAGATCTATTGGGTAATTTCTATATCATCATGAGATATTGTGGAATCAATAACAACACAGAGAGGCGGATCTCAGGCAAAGTCAGATGAGCGAATGGCAAACATCTTCCGAGGTTGTCTGGACCCACAAAACATAAAGAAGGTCGTGCAGGGGATTCGACTCGGCTATCCTTCAACAACAGGCAGGCAATACGATGAATGGAACAACGACCTCACAACAGCGGGCAACAAAAGGATGAAGACCAGACAATCAGACAGCCCGTCGTTGTTTGTCACCAGATCTGCACCCAAAGGGAGCAGGTAAGGCATCAGCTTGCAATACGACTTTCTCATCACGTGTCTGAAATTACTTCAAAGGAGATACATCAAGAGATTCTTGTACACGTGGGTGTGCGTTAATTCCATATCCGGAAGGAACGCGACCGTATTGCGTACTTTCTAAAAAGAGATTGGGAACTTCCTCAACAACAAAAAGGATCAGCAGGGAAGCAGGAACACGACAGAAAAAGCAACGCTCAGACACGAAAGCTACGTCAACAAATAGCATTCAGGTGACTCACGGTCTGCAGAACTATGAGATCGGCTTTCTATCTCGTCAATCATTCGCGTTGCTATTTTCCTCCTTTTTTCCAACTCCCACAAAACACAGAAAAGATGTCGCACACACAGAGCTCAGACAGCAGGACGGTGCAATCTTCGCTCCGAATGACGACAACTCAAATCAAGGCCTAACCTCATAAGTACTCACCTGTGAAAATAAGTAACATTACTCGAAAGCACACGTTAAAGATATCGAGGAGGACTCAGCTGCTCAAGTTGATAAATCGACTTCGTCTTTTATTGAGATACGTCGACAACGATAACCTATCAGAATTATAAAAGTGAAGTAGCTCTACTCCTTTAAAGCGAATACGCTTTAAATAAAGGCTGCAACAACTCACAGTTGGTGTCTACTGTAGCAGCAGATCGATTGATTTTAACGAAGAGTTTGAGTTTAGATTCGACTAAATCCTCTTCCAAAGAGAACGGCTGTTTAGTACCGCCCTACCTCCCTGAGCGTTTACAGCTCTATTAGGATTGCGAGAGTTGAGAACTGAATCGTCTGGTTTGTATTTCATATGCTTGTCCATCTCTTTCTGAAGCATGCCAGGCTGCGTACCGAAATCACTGTAGTACCACGCACGTGCCCCCCAGGAACTGGAATCCCAGTTGACATCTGATGTCAGAGTGTCGGGAGAAATGTGAACATTTTTCCTTAACGTATAGCAACCCGGTAACGAATATATTCTCTCGTTCCTTTCTGTTGTTAAAACTCCTCTTCGATTTTTAAGAATTGTAACCCTCCTGCGTTCTTCTTGACTGCTAATCTGTCGACATAATAATTCAACGTGTGTGAATAGGGCTCCGTATTTATCAAAAAGTTGTCCGGTTTTGTAACCGTTTTCATCATTCTCGAGAAACTTTAAAAATGACCCAACGGTCTTATGTTTTGCAGACAAGCCGTGTATTATTCTAGTTACGGCATTGTAATCATCAAAACGAATACGGCCTTTTATTATTGGTTGGATATCTAGTACTCGGGTTGCTTTTCCCATTTGAAAATCTGTTGTTACGGAGTACGGGTTTTCATGTAGCATAGGCATGTCGTCACGTTTTCGGTGTTTAGATATACGCTGTTGTCTTTCGTCGTGGGATGCTTTTTCTAATATCTTTTTTTCAAAAAAAGTTCCTAGATTTGGAACATTAACCCACAGGTGTTCTTTTTGAAGTGATTTGGATAAATTATAAACGTCTTTCATCAACGGCATGATTTGTCTTGTTTTTAATACATCACGACCTGCGAGCAGCTCTGCTGTAGCTTTTCTGTGTCTGTCACCCGTATACCAATTACGTTCGACCCTTGACTTCAGAAGCCCTATTCTGTTGTATCTCTCACGAACAAGGTTCATCACTCTCTTCTTTAATACGCTTTTTTTCGCCATTTTTTTTTTTTTTTTTTTAAAAAGATGATTTGCCTTTTTCCTCTGGCAGTCTGTCGAGAGGAATATAATAACCAAAACAGATAGATCCATAATATTTATTAGCACCTTTTTTTTTTTTTTTTATATTCCCAAGTACTAAAAGTCGGTTCGCTCGATATATGAATTCGATTTTTTTGCTGCCGTTGTTTACTTTGGTGACATTTATAATAAAACAATTTCGGAGAGTTTCAAACAGATCCTTTTCAGGAATGCTGAACCTACCTTAAAATTAATATATTTTAAATCGAAAATCGAAGTCTAGAATACATCATTTTGTTTGTTTGTTCGTTTTTTTTTTCTACTTTTATGTTTAATACCATCTCAACATTTACGTCTCATAAAGAGCATCTTAACAAGACGGATATCAAAGTTCTTTAACTTTTTTGGGGAAAAACTATAATTCCACAAAAAAGTTTCTGCAATGTCCGATCTCAATACAAAAGTTTCCGAAAAGGATGGACACACTAAAGTTTCCGAAATAATCCATTTTTTGGAAACTTTTTTGTGTGGAGCTGTCCATTTCAAAAACTTTTGTGTTGAGATCGGGTTTTCCCAACTTTTGTTTATTGATACTAAAAGGTTTATCGTGAATTCTCAATACAGTTTGAGACCATTTTGCTTTTCCTCTTTTAAAAAAAAAAGTCTGCCTTAAATTCGGCAAGTTCGATTCCGGGTGGCGGATTTTTTAACCACAGGTCACAAGGACTTTTTTTGTACTAATTGCGTCTCAATCGGATCGTACAGAAGTACGGCCGTATGAATGGGGGTTTGTGTGAGGATGAATTGGGAAGAAATAATAATAACAGAAACTACAGAAAAAGAAATGATCACAAAACTGTTTGTCCTATCTAATCAACAGGACGAGGAGGAATAGGAAATCGAATGTCACTGAGACTGCGAGCACCATGATGAAGATCAAGAGTTGCTCCGTATAAATCAACAAGAGAAGGTACTTGTGATTCTCTGGAACCTTCTTGTTGACGTAGTAGTTGTGTTCCTCTCATTGTAGCTGATTTGATTTGTTTTTTAGGACGAAGTTTTATAAAGTGCGGTTGCATATAATGACCTATTCCAGGTTTAGCTAACAACTCCATCTTATGAGCGTGAGTCATATCCCTGTCGATGTTACTGAAACGTTGATGAGTTCGAGCCGTATTATTTCTGGAGATTCTGTTTGCTATCGATAAAGCATTCTTCATTTGCGTTTCAGCAAATTTTGATTCCCGTTCATGTTTATTCTTCATTCTCGTTGTGAATAACTCTAAACGCTGTTGTCGATTCTTTTCCATTTGCTCTAATTCTTGTTTCTCAAATAAAGTTATCTTACGTTGGCACATCTTTGATTCTCTGTAGCAGTGGCTTGCGGCCAGTTTCTCTTCAGCTTGTTGCAGGTCGCGTACACGACTGGAAAAGCTGTTTTTTTTTTTTTTTGTTGCAGTAGTAAGATCTTTTTATTTTAACAAGATGGTTACACACATTACTACTCTACTCTCTTTCTTTAGAATATCTTGTTGTTTATCAATTGTATCTTGAGCATGTCTCTCAGAGACGGCTTGCAGCTTCGTTTCCCAAGTGCTGGTGATTTCACGAGCATTAATTCTCGCTGCGTTCCTCGCTTTTTCCAATTGTTTTTCTTCAGCTAACCGCAAGACTCTGCGTTCGTAATTTTGTCTTGAAAACTCATCTCTCTCTTTCAGGCTGCGGAGAGTCTTTGCTTCGTTAGCAAGACGAGTAGTGACTTCTTCAGCATCGTCGTATTTCTTTTGCTCAACTTTCTGAATTGTTTTTTGTTCGTTTTTTCTCTCCCCATCTTTTGATTATTTATTTTTAAACAAAACATACCTGCTGGCGCAATGCCATGAGTTGCTTTACAGTGTGAGTATATTCGTCATCTTGTGGTCCCAACTTCCTCCTACTTAGTGGGTCCACCATTAGGAGGTATCCTGGTTGAGAGAAAGTAGTACTTTATGTATTATGGAATTTTTTATTTTTAAAAAAAAAAAGATAATAATGAAATTAAATTAAGTGAAATAGAACATCTAATGTAATGAAAAAGAAATGAAAAAAAATATCTAACGAGACAAAAATGAAATTGACAATAAAAAAAACCTAACGCCTACAACGGAAGGGGAGAGGTAGTAAGTGATGTATTACAGGAACATTCGTCGACCAGAACCAAGATTTCAAATCTTGATGCGGTCCCGATTGTATAACCGAATTTGATACAAAAAAAAAAAAAAAAAAAAAAATAGCTCTAATTTAGATGTTTATGGGCGCCTTTCAATAATTCCGTTTTCTCAACTCGCTGTGAGGAATCGCAGACATCCGAGATCGTCTGAAGGTTTCAAAAAAAAGAAAAGAAAAAAAAATAACCAACATCTCCTTTATGGTGCTGGACACAGTGAAGGTCTTGCTGGAGCCTCATACATGTTTGGATGATACATATTAAGAAATGGATGAGATGCTACTTGCTCCATGTCCATTCTGTCTGGTTCATTTTTATTTAAAGTTGAGAGTAAGAAGTCTTTGCACTCTCGAGTAAAGTGATTTGGAATTCTCAAATCAGCCTGTTGGTTTGTTAAGTTGAATTAAAAAAAATCGTTCATCAAATTTGAAAAAAAAAAAAAAAAAAAAAAATACAAACATGAGCAATTGCATCGTAAATGTCTTCCAAAACTTCAAAGTTTGAGAATGGTGCGGTTCCGACTAACATTTCGTATGTCATAATCCCGAGAGCCCAAACATCAGCTTTTTGATCGACGCCTTCTTTGTTTACAACTTCAGGTGCTAAGTAGTCGACAGTACCACATAGAGTTGCTCTACGGTCGGTTGGCCTTGCTAATTGTCCTACAGAACCAAAGTCAGCTAGTCGTAAATTACCATCTGAACCAATGAGACAATTCTCTAACTTAACATCTCTATGAATCCAAACTGGCTGATGGCAATGTAAATAAGCCAAAGCTAATGCAGCCTGTTTGATATAATAAGAGACATCTGATTCAGAAAGTTTTCCAAGAAATCCGTTGAAATATTTCAACAGGTCTCCCTGTTCACAATACTCTAAAATTAAATATTTGTGATCCACGTCCTCGAATACGTCATAAAGCCTGTTTTTTTTGGTTGTGTGGGTTTGTTGTTTTTTTTTATGAATAAATATGTTTACTGAGTGAGTACATACTGAACGATAAAAGGATGGTCAAGGTTTTTATGACATTGAACTTCTGTTTCCCACGATCTACGAACAACCATGTTACCTGCTGCAGCTTTCTTATTCAAAGCCTTCACCGCAACTACCATTCCTGTTTTCTTCTCCTTCGCCATGTAAACTTGTGCGAAATGTGTTTCTCCTATTTTCTTTATTAATTCTAATTGTGCTAAATTTCTAATCCGAGGGATCTTCTCTGGTTCTGAGTCCCAAAAATGTCTGGTTGCGGATGTTGTTGTCATTTTAGTTCGTTCTTTTTGTTTGTTTTTTTACCTCACCCCTCTAAAGGAATTATGAAGAATTGGTTGGAGAAAGAAAAAAAGAAGAAAAAAAAACATCATAAGCAACTCAACTAAACATCTGTGGTATGCATCTGGTAGTGAAATTAATTACGGAAAATAAAGAACATAAATAACTCAAAACCCCTTTTTTTGTGATCGATTGCCTCAACGAATTTGATAATCGGAGACAAAGACTAAGATAGTTTTTGTGAATTTAATATAAAAGTGTGATAACAATAACTTCACTACCACGATAAAAGATGTGTTAGTATATCGGATACAACTGCCACACAGACTGAGTTCCCTAAAAGTCGATATTTCTGTCTCAATGAAGTTTCAGGATGGAATTGAAAACTATCAGGGAATGCGAGTAGCTGTCTAATCTCATTCGGATCAAATCTTCGAATTCTAAGTTTCAACAAATCACATAAGGCGTTAGGGTCTTGTTTTGCAGGACAACCACACTCATCATGATTTGTAATAGCAGCTTTAACTTCTGCAGTAGTCGTTGCGTTGTGACACATCATAGACCCTGTCCCCTCAACGTACTGTGGATATCCTTTAGTAAAACACATTGAACCAGTTGAATGAGGGAATATTATATCCATTAATCTTGTTAACGTACCACATAAGTCTTTTTGAGTTAGAAGGTATTCATCAACACAGTCCCCGTTATTCTTTAAGTAATCGCTCAACGACACTGTTTTGTGTCTCAGAGAAGGGGCAGTATTACTTAGGGGTGTGGAGATCCCGAATCCCGTTGGAGTTTTTTTCTTTTTCGCGATGAGGTAGTATCTCAATCTAGAATTTGGAATTCCACAGTGATTAGGATTCAATAAGAATTCCTTAACGCTGTAGCCAAGCGTCAGTAGTAATGAAAACAAGTCGTCGTGAGGGATCGAAATTTCAAAATTTCGAACGTTCTCAATGAACAACATCTGTGGTCTCGCATTCATAGGCAACGACACAAGTGTATTTAAAAGAAAATAAAACGACTTCGTCCTTGGATCTTCCTGACCCTTCTGCAGACCCATTCGTGTAAAAGGTTGACAAGGTGGTGATGCTAACCAAACATCAGCTTTACACTTAAGCAGCTCTGCGTACTTAAGAGACTCGATGCTACATTGTCTTACTTTGGTAGTTTTAAAGTTGTGTTTGTATGTCTTATTCGCTAAGTCGTTTATTTCAACACAGAATGCAACTTTTCCTTTTATTCCTAAACTAGCACATGCAGCATCAAAGGCGTAGTGATTTCCTCCAATTCCACTATAAAAGTCAATCGCTGTGAGCTCATCTGTGGTACGAACCTGTTCTTCATTATTAGCATCCGTAGCAATTGGAGGTCGTAGTCTACATGATGCTATCAGAGAACGATACATTAAGTCCCATGATGTCATTTTAGTGGGATTGTTGTGTTCTAAAAAGAAAAAATAGCTTTAAAATATAAGTTTTTTTATTCTTTTTTTTACACATGTTTTTTTTTTTGTTTCTAAAAACTTTTTTTAAAATTCGCTTAACATTACCTTCAGTTCTTCTAATTGTGATTGAGACTTAATCAAGACGTATCCTGGTGAGTTATCTTCTACAAGTGATGTGCAACCATCCATAAACGAACTACCAACAAGATCGATTCCGGTTAGGTTCGTTAAATCCAGTGACAACAAAGATTTACACTCACATAAGAAATTATTTCCAATCGTTCTGACACTTGAAAAACTTGATAAGTCTAACGAGGTTAATGACTTACACCTACTTAGAAAATCATGATCAATAGATGAAACATTATCAAAAGAAAGATTTAAAGAAGTAAGAGAATCACAACCACTTAGAAAGTTGTTGTGAATTGTTGTGATATTGCACAAAGCTGACAAGTCTAAAGCTGTGATAGAAGAGACATCACAAAGGAAACTAGTACCAACAAACTTAATATTACTGAGACATGGGAAGTTTAATGTTTTAAGAGAAGAACAATTACACAAGAAGTAATTACCAACAGACGTGATACTATCTAACAATGACATGTCCACTGATGAGAGAGACTCCCAATTTCTTAAGAAGTTAAGACCAATAGCTGTTGTTGAATTAGAGTTGGTGAATGAAATGCTTACAACAGTTTTTAAAATATGCAGATCATCAAAGACAAGCTGATCATTCTCTGTGAATGTGTTGGTATCAAGACAGAGATTGGTATGACTTTGAATGTTGCGAGTTATCTTCGATCTTTTGTCTTTATCTATGAACCATTCCTTACTAAAGACACTAATCATTGATACAACAAGTACTGATTCAGCTACTACTCCGTGTGACATCAGTCGACTAGCTGCTTGAAGACGCGTTCCTTCAAAAAAAAGTTCGAGAAAATCAGTGTCGACACTCCACTCGGTAGCTGCTTCTTGCAACACGTCATTCACGAGTGATTTCACAGTTGCGTTAAATGGAACGTCGGGAAGTAAAGAATCAGAACAAGACACTAAAACTTGCATCTTATCAACCTGTTGATGTGAAGGAAATATAAATAGAAGAACACCACCTCTGTTTGTTAATCATTTCGTGTGAAGGAATGCTCTGTGAATATGAAAGGCTAAGCATACACAAATAAAAAAAAAAACAGATAGAGAAAATCGCCTTCGCGTAAATGTAGCTACGAACGCAGATTATCAGCAAAGAAATTCACAACAGAAAGGGTAATACATAACGTAATCAGAAAAACATAAAATATAACAACGTGTGTTGTTGTGTTTTTTTTTTTTTTTTTTGTTCCAACAGCTTTTCCAACACAAATAAGACAAACATAACGTATTTTTCAAATTTTGAACATAAAAAAGAAATGAAAAAAACTATTTCAGATGAAGCCTTCTTTTTCGTTGAACGCAGACAAAATCCTGTTGCACGGGGAAAATAAATCATGACCACAAGAAATACCGGCTTTCAATCTGAATAGTTTCTTCTCCGACTACGTCGGTACAAAAAAGAAAATTATTATTCTAGGGAGGTACAGGTGAAAATCGCAAAATAACTTCTAAATGCCCACTACTTAAAAGGCCTCACCAATATTGACACAAGGGGATGAAACTTTGACAATGTAAAAACAGTAACAACTTTAGGTATTAAAGAAAACAAAATTAATATCAAGTACTTGACTGAAAAATATTTGTAGTTGTTAATCAAAGAAACACAAGGGGGGGAAGAGGGTAAATCTTTGACAATATAAAAACAGTAACAACATTAGGTATAAATACAAAATTAAAATCAAGTACTTAACTGAAAAAGATATTTGTACCACCTCTGAGGCACTGTTATTGACATGGGGAAGAGGGAACAAACAAAAAAAAAAAAAAAAAACATTTTTTTTTTTTTTATAGAGAGAAATATGAGGAAGGGGTTTTTAAAAAAAAGAACTGATTTAAGAAAAATAAGTAAATAATTATGACTAAAGCCAACATTCCCGAGGAGAGAGTAACTTACTCCACGGGTCAGGAGAACCGGCGTAGTCCTCCCTGCGATCTTCAATTTTTGATAGTTTTCGTTGAAGATGTGTCATTTGGTTACTAAGTGAAGACAACACCATTAGTACTCTTGGATCACTTCCTCGGATTGGATCTCCGCGACCATCACGTTGATGTCGCTTCCGTCCTTTTGGCTTCTCAGGAATCGTAATGTCACTGAAGCTGGTGTCGTAATCACTTTCAGGAGTGATATTCATTTTAGACGCTCTTCTTATTAGCCAATACTCACGATTATGTAAAGCCTTTACATCAGCGTTTAGTTCTTGTGCTTTCTTATCAAGTTTTAGTCTTGCTTTGCGTAAGACTTTTATTACTTCTGTTTGTTCTTCCATTCCTCGTAAGCCGTCAACATCAGTGTCCCATTGTTTGCGTAGTGATTGCAGCTTCTCCTGTTTTTTTAAAAATTGGTTTTTTTTTTTTTTTTTGTAACAGTCCTTTGTTTTAAAAAAAAAAGACATCAAGATATACCTGTCGAGCTTTCAATTCTCGTTTTTGTCTTTTGAGATAGTGCTTTGCTTGCCGAAGGGCTTCATACCCAGGTGAAGGCCGGTTATCTTTGTATGGCTTTGGTTGAGTTCGTCTGGTGTTTCGTGACTTTGCTTCGTGTTCTTTCTCAGCACGTTTGATATAAGGCTGTAGGATAGCATCACTATCATTGTCAGATGGTAATGAAATGTTTTCAAGAGGAGGAGGAGGTGCTTGAGACTTTAACGTTGGTTCCTTTCTAACAGGTTTTACTGCAGGGATCGCATTAGTCAAATCTTGAAATCTTTGATGGGTCGCAGTGTTTCTCTCTAATTCATCAGCAAGTCGCTTTTCAACTTCTTTGATCGAATTCTCTGCAGCATCAGCAGCAGTTCGTAAAGCGATGTCGAGCTTTTCCTGTTCCATGTTCTGAAAGTCTGCAAGGCGGAGTTTCATTTCACTCTCAACATGTTCTCGTTCAACAGCTTCCCTTTCAGATGCTTGTTTTTGTAATTCAGATATCACTTTTTGAAAGGCGTCTGTCTGCTCTTTACGGAATGCCTCAATCTTTGCTTCAGTTGCTTTCCTTTCCTCTTCCATGTGTGTATTGCTGCTGCTTTCAAGTAGGGTTTCTTTCTCTGCAAGAGAAGCATCTTGAAGCCTGCTTATTTCATCTGCTATGCGAAGTTCTTCTTCTTGTCTTCTTTGATTTATTAGTCTGCTTGATTCTTCAGCGTAGTTTTTAATGTGATTTTCTGTCTCTTCTTCGAGACGTTTTTTTTCAGCAGATATTCTCTCTTTGTGTTCTTTGAGGATGTCGTCTAGTTTTTGTTCACCTTCCAGTTCGATTGACTTCTCAAGATCAGCAAGTTGTTTTTTGTGAGTTTGTTCAGCAGCTGTGATCTGTTTTTTTAGTAGGGATTCTTGACGTTGGGTTTCTTCTTCAAGAGTTAGTAGTCTTTGAGAGAGGTCCTGTTGTTTTAGTTGAAGGTCGTTATCCAGTTGTGAGGACTTATCATCAGCAACTTGTCGAAGTGAAGCAATTTCCTGTTCAAGTTGTTGTGTCGAATTAAGATTCGAATCCTTTCGAGAAAGTATTAAATCTTGTTGTCTTTTCATTTCAGAATTTAAATCATTCAGAGTTGTGACTTGTGACGCGATGTCGGATTCTAGTCGAGTTCGTTTCTCCTTCAGCTGTTCTTGAATTACTTCAAGTTCTTTTAATTTTGATGCTCTCTGTTCGTGTTGTAATCGACTTGCAGCTATTTCTTCATCAAGTCTATCACTTGGAAGACTCATAGAACTTAGTGAACGACCTTCATTAGATAGATTCTTATCATTTTGTAATTGAGTTGTGAGTTCTTGAAGATCTGATTGTTTGGTAGTTATGATGTCTTCTAAATTTTGTTTTTCAGATGTCATTTCTCGCTGTCGTTTTTCTGCTTCAGCTAATAAAGCGGAAGACTCCTGTTCATGAGTCTCTTTTAGAGAACTTATTTGTTTTAGTAAATCAGCTTGGAGTTTTTGTTTATCAACGTCGGTAGTTGATCTCGCTGTAGTGAGGGTTTCTTCTTGTTCTTCTCGGAGTCTGGTTAGCTCTTTTTTGTTTCGGATTCGAAGGTCTTCGAGTTCTTGTTCTTGGTCATGGAGTGCTTTAGTTTCACTTTGTCGTTTAATATCAGAAAGTCTTTCTTCTTTTGATGCTGTCAGTTGTTTTATTTTACGTTGTTTTTCAACTTCCAGTTGTTTTCTACTTTGATCTTGTAGGAGTTGTTGGTTAGCTCTCCAAGACTCGTACTTTTCACTTATCTCACCTTCGTATTTTCGACGTCTTTCTTGAAGTTCTGATTCCCATTCATTTTGCTTTGCGGTGTTTTTTCTTCGAGATGTACTTTTTAAAGTGTCCATCTGTAATTCTAAGTCTTCTATCTCCTTTTGATATTCGTGTTTCATTCTACGCTTCTGTGCTTCGTGAGTTAGTTTTTCCTGCTCTTCAATTTCTTGGTATTTGTCTCGGATTTTATCGATTTCCTTTTTAAGTTCATTTTCAGCTTTTCTAATAGCGGTTTGATCTGGACCTATTTCTTCAGGTTTAGAGATTATACTACCAGACAAATTACCTTGAACTGATTTCAGACCCCTCATCGTGAGGGGAGCTGAGGTAGGACCATCGGCATCAATACCCTTACGCAACACAGGTAAAGCTGTTCTCCCTAAGGCTGATGCACTTATTGGGTCACCAGTTGTTGCTAGTGGAGCAGGTAGCCCAGCACCAAATTTATTTTTTTTAAGTCCACCTTTTTCCAAAGTGTTTCCAACTTTAACGTCGTTCTTCTCAGTTGCTTGTGACAATGCTCTTGATAGCGTGTCTGGAAGAGCACCTTTTTCACCCTTTTCTTTTTTTTTTCGATCTTTCTTCGGAGGATGTCCGTGAATAAATTCATAAGTCTCATCGTCAGGACCCTTTTTGAACGGTTTACCTTCGCGTCTTTTTTTATTTTCTCTTTTGTAAAGTGCTTTGAATTGTTCATCTAATGGATGGTCCCATATAGATTCACCAGTTTGAAAATTAAAATAATAAAGATCTGCTGTATCAGTTTTACATTGTCTCCAATTATCAGGTAGTGGTGCTTTTAGTCCTTCTTCAGCTATCCAAGTAAGTTGTGAGTCTTGGTTTATTTCCATACCAAGCCAGTTAGCATAGTCTAATACTTGTGAATGAGGTGGCTTATAATCGGGATCAAATTCATCCTCAAGAACAACACTTGCTGTTCCATCATCAGCGTAGTAAACCAAATCTGATTTAGGGATGATCACCCTTTCTTTAGGTCCTCCCATATTATTTTTTTTTTTTCCCCCCTTCCAGTTCTGTCGTTACATAATTTTAATTTTTCATAAAAAAGAAATTTTGACCCAACAAAGGGTACACATAAAAGGGTAATAAGAAAAATATAAACAGAAAATAACAATAAATAACAATAAATATAATTTTAAAAAAAAAAAAAAAGAGGGTAATAAAGATGAAATACACCTCTCTTGAAAAAATCGCATGATATCTAATCAAAAAAAGAAACAAGAAAAAGAGGAGAAAGAAGACAAAATAGATAGGCAATGGTGATACTGAGCTAAGGGAAGCTGGTGAAGAAGAAAAAACTATCAGCCATTGGACTCGCTTGACTTCAGTCTACTTTTATACAAATAAGAAGGAAAAATTTCAATCAATTAGTCAATGATACAGTGACCACAGCGATTTTTTATTTTTTATTTTTATTTTTTAAATTCAAAAATCAGTTTAAAAAAAAAAAATAATGTTTTTTTTTTTTTTTTTTTTTTGCTTGAATAATTGAAGAATAAAGAATTAGGTGGTTCAGGAATGGTACACACAAAGAAAGTATAAAAACTATTTTAAAAAAAAAAAAAAAAAATCCGATTATTACACAAAAAGTAACAAAATTAAGTTGATTACAGCATGTCGTAGCCAGAAAGCCAGAAGCTGTTAGCCGTGAGGGTAATCTAATACACAAAGATCAACAGAATGTTAATTTACCAACATTGACGTCGTGCACGTGGTGATTGTAGCCACTTGCTCCATTGATCGATGACAGTCGGAGAGTCTAAGGAATAACCTTGACGATTGTATCGTCTCCCAGAGTCCTCAATTTTTGATAGTTTTCGTTGAAGATGTGTCATTTGGTTACTAAGTGAAGACAACACCATTAGTACTCTTGGATCACTTCCTCTGTCTCTTTTATCAGAGCGAACCCGATTGCGACGTTTTCTCCCTTTCGGTTTCTCTGGTATTGTTATTTCACTCATGCTGGTTTCACATTCGCTTTCCATTCCCATTTTAACTATTCTCTGTCTCAACCAATACTCTCTGTTTTGTAAAGCCTTGGCTTCAACATTAAGTTCTTGGGCTTTCTTATCAAGTTTCAAACGCGCCTTTCTGAGGGAATTCATTTCGTGAGCATGAGCGTTGGATCCACGTAGGGCATCAACATCAGCATCCCATTGTCTACGCATTAATTGTAACTTATCCTATTAGTTGTTTAGTTGCTTGTTTTTAAGGAATAATACACCTCCCTGTCATTAAACTGATGGGATGAAGTAAAAGGAACACACCTGTCTGGATTTGAGATCTTTTTTCTGATTGCGAAGGTAAGATTTAGCCTGTCGTAACTGTTCCTTCTCAAGATGCTGAGAAGATAAATCAGTGCGAAGAGTTTGATGAATAAATTCAGGAGAAGCGTGTTCGCTTGATTTGGGAGATGATGAGAAAACATGCTGTTGCTGTTGCTGTTGTTGTTGTTGCTGTTGAAGTTCTCGTTGTTTTAAGTCGAGCTGTCTGCGGCTTTCTGCAATCTGTTCTTCGATCTTCGTCCGCTTTGATTCCAATTCTGAATTCATTTTGACGGTAATTTGTTTTAGTTTTACATCAGTCGCATAACGAGCCTCGTCGCAGGCTACCTTCAGATGTTGTTCTTCTAATTCACGAAATTGTTTTAGTCTGTCCTGAACATCTTTATTAACTTGATCTCTTTGATGTGCTTCTTGTATTTTAGATTCAGAAGTGAGTTGTTGTTTAATTGTAAATAGCTTCTGCTGTTCAGCTGTACGAAAAGCATCCAACTTGTTATCCAACTCGTGGGTGGCGATGGTGGCAGTCGAACCGTCTTTCAGGAGCTCTCTTTTCTTCTGCTCACTCTCAGAACGTAGTTGCAATACGAGATTACTCATCTTCTGTTCTTCTTCTTCCTTCTGTCGTGATAGCTGCTGATTTACATGAGCAGCGTGAGATTCTATTTGTTTGATGGCATCTCTTTCAAGACGAGAACGTTCCTTTTCAACATTAGCTTCACACGTAGCAATCAGTTGAGCCTTTTGACTCTGACTCTCATATTCATACGTAGACATCAATTCTTCCATTGTTATAGTGTGGTGATCATTAGCTTCTTGTAGAACACGTCGAAGAGATTTCTCTTTAGTTTCGGTTTCATTTTCGAGTTCACGAAGGCGGGAATTATGTTCTTTTTTACGCTCGTCTAAAGTCGATTGTATTTTTTTCTTTTCCGCTTCGTGTTTTTGAGATATTTCCTTATCAACATCATCGATTGGTAACACTTCTAACTCTGGTGTTTGTCTTGCAATAGTAGAGCGCGTAGCTTCAAGATCTTGGTTGACTTGAAGAAGACGGTTTTCCTTGTCTCGTGTTTCTTGTTCTAAGGCAGAAATCTTTAAATCAATCTCAGACTTACGAGCAGCAAGTTGGTCATCCAGTTGTTTTTTTTCCAGCTCGTGACGCTTTCTCGCAGCCGCCAGCTCTTCCTCCATTTCTTCACTTAGGTGACTAAGGGAACTTACAGGTCGTGATTGCCTTGTTTCTTCTATCGACTCTTTCTCCTTTTCTATTGCTAATGTTAGCTGATTAAGGTTCTTTCTCGATGCGCGAAGTTGCTCTTCGAGTCGTGAAGCTTCAGCCTGAATCGATTCTTTTTTTACAATGAATTTCTTATTGTATTCTTCTTCTTCTTTTTTGTGATTATCTTTCAAATCGCGGAGATCTGATTCTAACTTTAGTTGCAGACGTCGTTTTTCTTCTTCTGTATCATTAAGGAGATTCGATATGGCAGCCTCTTGTTGCCTTCGGAGATCATCAAATTTAGGATTTGGATTCTTCACGAGGGAGTTTTCATGTGCTTTACGTTGAGTTTCTACGTCAAGGTCGTGGTCTTCACGAAGACTTTGAAGGAGTTGGTCTTGTTTTCTTGTTAACTCATCTAAGCTTTGCTTCATATCGTCTTTAAATTCCTCGACTTTGCTCTGATGGTTAGCATCGCGTTCCTTCTTCCAAGACTCATACTTCTCCAGAAGATCCGATTCACAGTTGCGGCGTTTTTCATCCAACTGCTGGTCCCAAGCGCTTTGTTGATTTAAGTGCTCGCGTCTGATTTGATTTTTTTTACTTTCTAAGTCAAGTTCAAAATCTTGAAGCTCCTGATCAAGTTGTCTTTTGAGACGTCGTTGTTGTTGTTCAGCTGATCTTTGTTCTTCTTCAGCAAGTTTTTGATATTCAAGTGTCAGTTCTTCAAGACTTCGTTCCGTAGCAGAGTTGCCAGGGTTTGATAAGATTTTACTCTCAAGGGGTTTCGAACTGGACAATCCCCTTAAAGTAATCGGCGCTGCAGGAGATTCTGACTTACTAGGCCCTAACCCAGGGAGTGCTGCTCTACCTAAGGCTGGTGCAGGCATGGATGATTCGGTACTTGCGATCGGTCCCAAAGGCGATCCTTTCGTCTTGTAAGGGTTAGAAGGAAGACTACCAAATTTCCCTTTACTACGTGCACCTGCTAGACTGTTCGAACCAGGTGTGCCTTCAGTTTTTTTTTCACTAGCGTCACATAGTGCTTTAGTTAAAGGTTCCGGAAGTCCTCCTTTGGATTCTTTTTTTTTATTTTTCTTCTTGTCTTTTGGAGGAGGGTAGCCGTGGACGAACTCATATGTATCATCATCAGGACACGCTTTGAAAGGTTTTCCTTCCCTTCGTTTTTGACTCTCTCTCTTGTAGAGGGTTTTAAACTTCTCATCGAGAGGATGATCCCAAATTGACTCACCAGTTTGAAAGTTAAAATAATAAACATCTGCCGTCTTGACATTCTTTATGGGTCTCCAGTTCTCTGGAAGTGGAGTTGTTAATCCTTGGTATGCAATCCACATTAGAGGGCCGTCATTGTCGATGTCCATTTCTAACCAAGCAGCGTATTCAAGGATTTCTGTTTCTGAAGGCTCATAGTCTGGTTTAAAGACGTCTTCTAATACAATACTTTCGGTTCCGGTCTCCTCAGAGTAGTAGACCGACTGAGCATCAGGAATAATCACCTTCTCTCCCCCTTTGCCCTTCATGATGTTATCCTCTCCTTTTATATGAAATTAATATTATTTTATTTTTTTATACAGGAAAAAAGAAAATAAATAAATAAATAACCGCCATTAAAAAATATAAATGCAAAAAAAGGAATGGGGAAAACAAAAGTTATTACGCAAAGGTTTTCTAAAGTAAGAATAAGATCTCCCTTGTGTAGGAAATTGTTGTTTTCTCCCAAATAATAAATAGACGAAAGTGTCGGTGTAAAATAATACAATAAAACCTTTAGTTGGTTCGAAACGCCTCATTTAATTAACAAGTGAGGGGGGTTAGTATGAAAAAGTTTTTTAAAAAGAAAAAGTGCTTTAGTACTGGTTGCTTTAATAACGTGGTCAATATCGTTTAGATAAATCTTATATTTTGTTTAACAATAAAATTAATAAAACAAAAATAACAACTTTTCCAAACAAGTACAGAGAGCTCTTACTACGAACAACGGCCGGGACGTTGAGCCCTTCGAGACTGCACTCTGTTTTGATTCCGAGGGGTTTCGTATTGGAAGAAGCTCTTAATACAACTGGTGGAGATTCGATTTTACTCACCAAAGCTGGTACAACTGCATCAGGTATTATCACTTTCTCTCTCACTGTATTACTATTAATGTTTTCCAGAGCTGCTACAACCGGTGCGACTATGAATTCATTGCTTGTAATTGGTACTGAGGATGGCTCTGTTTTGGTTTCTCTCTCTGAAGGTTTGCAGTCAGGTGTGACTTTACTTTCAGATTCTCCCTTCTCATTCTTCTTCTCGTCTTTTAGAGGACTATGAATGAATGCATCAGTTTCGTCATCAGGACACGTCTTAAAAAGTTTTCCTTCCCTTCGTTTTTGACTCTCTCTCTTGTAGAGGGTTTTAAACTTCTCATCGAGAGGATGATCCCAAATTGACTCACCAGTTTGAAAGTTAAAATAATAAACTTCACCCGTCTCAATTTCCCTTATTGGTTTCCAACCATCTGGAAGTGGAGTGGTTAGACCATATCGGGAGATCCACATTAATTCATCATCTTCGTTGGTATTCATTCCTAAGTAAGTAGCAAACTCAACTAGCTCTGATTCCGAAGGTTTGTATTTAGAAGTATTTATATCAACTTGAACAACACTTTGAATGTTATTATCATTGAAGTAGACTTGTCCTTCTTTTATGTTTGACATGTTTGGTTGTTTATCTGTTTTTTTTTAATGAAAAGTAAGCTAACAGAAATTAATAATCTTAAAGTACCACAACTCACTAGCAATACTGAACTAAACTAAAGCTATACTTCTCCAGTAGGATGAGATAAGACCACTTTTCAGGGTGGAACAGTAATCAATGAGAGGAATATAAGTGACTCCTAACTTATGTTTTTCAGATTAAAAAAATCGACGAAAAGTGTCGGAGGGGTAGTTGGGATGGGTTGGTTCCAAAAACACCTAAGTTCTTTGGACAGCCGTTGGAAAAATCAACGAACGGGAATTGCTTCCGAAACTGGGGAGCAATCGTAGTTTCTGATCGCAGCACCTCACCTACTTTGTGAAGAGTGAGGGAAAAGAGACCTACCACTCCCCACAGAAGAGATAGCCAACGATCCCCACCGTGATAACTGCCTAATACCAACAACAGGTAACCCTCACTTCACTGTTGATCTTTATTTCCTTTTTTTTTTTTTTTTTTAAAAATTGAGATGTTGGAAATTCAGCTACATCCTTGTCACGCTATACTCTTCCGATGGGGATATGGGAGGTCATAAAAACAAACGTGCAAAAAAAAAACTCTAAAACCTGGAATCGCCATTATAATGGCTTTTGAGAAAAAAGAGATTTGGCAAAAATGACTCCGTACCCAAAGGGACGGCGCATCCTTGTTTTGCTAAGCGCCACGAAAATCTGGCTAAGTCGGCAACATCTTTAAGCACAATAGTAGCCATCAAATAAAGTTGACAGGAAGCCCCTGCATCCACAAGAACACCAAATTTACAGTACCGCACGCTGACAGGGGCCATTCATTGTCATTCAAGTTCGAGTCCCGAAGATTTTCCTCTTGTTTGCCAATTTTTCGAGAGAAAAAAAATGTATAAAAAGAAATGGGGTTTTACCCCTCTAAGGTTAATACTAATCGCTCAGTTATTCCAAGCAAATTTGTTTGTCAGTCGCACGCCTACATCAGTAAGAAGAATACAGGAAATAAAAAGAAGTGGGAGATGTGGCAACCCATGGGTTGCCACATCTCCCCCTCTTTTTGCAATCTTTTTTTGACTATAAAAGAGTGAGACGGTTCACCGGCAGATACCTGCTGTGGATGACCACAGGTAATACCCGCAGGGAAGGAAAGCCGAACAGACGACATCAACACAACACACAAAAAAAAAAACGCACTAAAATAAATATATAAAATGGAAGAAGAATTACTCACTTCAAAAAAAAAAAAGGGCAAAATAAACAACGTAAATTTTTTTTCGACATTATAAAATCGTGAAGATGAGAAAAAAATAAATTAAAAAAAGTCCAAACACACAACGCAAGGGCACTCCATTTTCGGGATTATTATTCTCATTCGTAGTCTATAAAAATGTAAATTGTCTTACAATAAGAAACAACCTCTCTAGACTCGTACGCGTACCTGATTATTCAGACTTATTAGAGTGTTTCTGTTCATGGTGCGGTTTTGAGTAAAGGGTTTTTAACACTATAAAATAAAATTAAAAAAAAAACTAAACACAAAAAAAAAAAAAAAGTAAAGTCGGGATTTGAACGTACACATGCTGACACGCATACAGATCAACCGAAACACTTCCATACGGATGTTTGAGCCCGAGTGAGGTCCCGAAATGAAGAGCTCGCCTTTGTGTACCCGATGATTGTACACAGCAAGTAACCATTGTTCCAAACAAGTCTCTCTTTTCTTTTTTTTTTTTTTTTTTTTTTTTTTTTGATTGTTTGATCTCCCACTGCCTCAGTGAAGGGCCAGGGACCTACTAGAAAAAAATATGTGAAATTTATTATGTTTACGTTCGTAGTAGTTGATGCAAGACTGTTTAAATTAATCCTGTCATCAGTATTGGGAAAGATAATCCGTTGAAAGAAATCAACCAAAAGAAAAACACACATAAGTCAGATCTTGCACAATCAACTGTTACTGCGGTATAGGAATAAGCAACAAGACAAGGTTGCCTCCGTAGAATATTTCTTTGTTGTTGATGTTTCTGATGATTTTAGATACATAAATTTTAGAACAGAAAAGTGAGAATAAGAAAAGTAGAGATCAGTAAAAGAAAAGTATTCATTTCCACAGTTTCCTTACATCAAAAGGGTAATAGAATATGTAGTTTCAGGAACCTTAATCTGATACTACTTGTCCCTTTTTAGGCCTTCATCAGTAAGTTCTAAGGGACTTCATTCTATGTTGAAGTTGCTATCGTTCTAAGACGGTGCTCGCCAGGATAGGGCTTGCTCATGGTATTAGATACTTAGCTCTCCAAGTGTGGATTCTGGCACCACTGAAGGAAGTGAAGGTTTATTTCTCTTAGGACGTGTATTGTATTTCGGAGCTGTCGCAGGTACAGGGGCAGGTATTAGCTGCGGTGAGTCATCGCCATTCGGTTTATTAGTTTTGTCCTTTTTGTCCTTTTTCTCTTTTTTATTTTTTTTTTCCTTCTTGTTCGAATCATCTTCCACTTCTTTCTTGTCTTTTTTATCTTTCTTATCTTTTTTATCTTTTTTTTCCTTCTTGTCTTTCTCTTCTTTTTTCTCTTTTTTCTCTTTTTTTCGTTTTTTTACTTTTTTATCAGTCTGATCATCTGCTGGGATATCGTCTTGTTCAGTCGCAACAAACCCACCGAATGGTAATCGAGGATGGTATTTCATGAGACGAAGCCTGTGGTAGTTGATATCACAAGTGTTGCATAACGAACCGCAAATTTCACAGCTTATGGTTGCCTCAGAACGACATTCAAAGCAAACTTTGCTAACTCCGTCATCCCCTATTGATATTCCAGTCATTTCTTCGTCATCAAGTTTTCCATATGACTTATTCTTGTGAGTCTTTTTTTGAATTTTCAATTCATTTCTATTTCCACTCGAACACAGAGACGCTTTGAATATATCGGATTCTAATTTCTGTCTAACACTCTCCGCCATGTAGGGACAAACCGCATCAATTTTTGAATCTCTAATTCTAAATCGACGTTCTCTTCCACTGAGTTTTTCCGATTGCGCGATTCCAATAATTGTATCGATACAGAGATATTCATTAACGCTACTAAGAATTGTTAATGGTGGCATCACTAAGGGAAGTAGACCTAAGAACGCTACGAGAGATGGAAGGAAACAGATTGCGATTAAAAAAAGTCCTCCTCTCACCAACCAGAGCCTATGAATAAAATTAGCAGTCGCAGTCGAGAGGTAAAAAACTTGATACAAAAGGAGAGTCTGGATCATAACGATAATGAATTGAGGATTTGAAAACCAAAAATGTTTTTTTTGATGCCATGGAAATTTATTTTGATTTTCTGATTTCATTGTTTCGATTGCGAATGCAAAGACACGAAATTCTTTTCTAATTTTATACACCGTCAACACAATTACTAGCAAAGGACCATAACCGATAAATATAACCCACAGCGCAATAATTGCCAAGTCATTCTCCGTATTCCTCGCAGTGGTATACGTAACAGCTGCTTGAAAACCAACCAACAACGCAAGCATAAACCACGTCAACCCAGTTAAGTCGAGGAAGGTAAGTAGTAATTTTCTTTGTTGTTTTTTCATGTATCTTGAAAATGGTATATCTTTGAATCTTGGAGGGACGTTTGATCTAAAATAATAAATCGCAGCGTACATTTTACTGCCTTCGGTTGTACTGCTGATTAGATGAGAGACTTGAAGTTTTTGAGTTGATTCTCCAGCACTTCCAGGGAGGATGGTAACATCATTTTCAATGTCCAGAAGCTTTCCTTCAAAAGATGTGTATGCTTGCCATGAACGTTCCACTCCAAAGAACAATACTGAAACCAAAACAATGAAGAAGATCGCCATCACAAATATCACAAAGTGAACATAATGGAATAACGCTGCATCGATTATGGTTCCTCCACCAAGATTCTCAAAAATTGCTAATATCGCACTTATAGCTCCCAGAATCATAACTTCTTCTGTGATATGATGTAAGACGGCCCTTCCACTCTCTGATGTGACCCGTTCGCTTAAAGTGTCTACGATGTACTCTAATAGGATTGTTACGGCGAATACAATAAAATACATTATCATCATATCAATGGCTGAGTGATCAACTTCATTTCCTAACATAAATATACTTTTCCCTCCCCCAGCTTTCGCTGAGGGAAGGCTTACCAAAACCAATAATAATATAGTGAGGGCGCGAGTCATGGTTATCATCACATAATTTTCCTTTTTTTTTTTTTTTTTTTTTCTTTTCTTTTCTGTGTGAGAGAAAGTAAAATTCATATAAAAAAAAAAGATAACTTACAAGTCTCGTCAATCTCACTATTTTTTTTATATCCTCCAATCGATCAAAACGATAGCGTCATGTGTTGAATTTGAATGCTGCGATGGTAACTAATTGTAATCTTATCCCAAAACAGTTAAAGTGAGTAGCTTTAAATGAATAACTCCAACAAAATTAGTGTAAAATAAACGCGAATGAAAACCTGCAGAAACAGGTAGTTGGAACAGATGCGAGAGAGGAAGAAAGAAAAAAACTTACAATAACGAGAGAATATTCAGATAAGAAAGGCATCAGTGTTGTTCAGTACCACTGTGCTGTGTTACAAATGTTGTTGACTTTTCGCCAATTAATTGTTGGGTCGGTTGTACAGTTGGAGATGGTACTACGCTGGAAGAGACAGTGACCGTCTTCTTAGAGTGAATGACCTGATTTTTTATTTTATTTTATTATTTTTAATTACACCTCGTACACAACCCAACAATACTTTGATAACATACCTTAGAGGTGCTAATCTTCGCAAATAGAATACGAAGAACACGTTCCTTATCAGCCCAACAAAGTTCAGAGATATCGATCCGATCAGATGATAGATTTTGATTATTTTCATAACTTAAATTACTTCCAAGATGAGGAGGTGGAGGAGGAACTGGATGACCTCCGTTTGATGCCAGTGACTGCCTTGCTGATGTTTCACGTGAAGGAGTCATCGACTGTTGTATCGGAGGAAGTTGACCCTTTTCAGCACCAATCAATTCACCATCAAGCTCTGTTTCTTGAGTAGTTGTGACTGGTTGAAAATTACCCGCTACAAATCCTTTATATTCTTCTCTTTTAGATTCTGATGATCGTGGTATCCGCCGCTGTGATCCGCCACTGTATTGAGTCCGTTTTTGTTCCCTTGATACTTGTAATGATCCTCTTGGAATCTTTGCTTTTCTATCTTTAATTATTTGTTCTCTGATGTAGTCGAGTGCTTCTGTAAAAAACATTTCTAGTTCACTCCTCTGTTGGATGATTACTCTTGCTAGTCGTTGTATTCTATGCAACTCAACAGATCTTACTTTTAAAGCTTGTTGTGTGTCTTTTATTGTGTCTTTAAGAAAGAGTGCTTCAGCTTCTTTTTCTTCAAGCACACATCTTCTTTCATCTTCGTATTGTTTTATGATGTCGGTTGCATTTTTTTCAAGTTGTCGATTTCTTCCTGTGAGGTCTCTGATTTCTTTGTGTGATTTGTAATTTTGTTTACTGTATTCGTCAATGGATTGTTTTCCTAGTTGGATTTCACGACTTTTTCTTTTTTTTTCTTCTTCTAAGACTTTACTCTGTTTTGATAACAGAGTGTATTCTTGTTCAAGTTTTTGATGATTAAGTCGCAACCCGATGTTCTCAGTGTGAATAGTTTTTGTTTGACCGTCAAGTAGCTCCATTGCTTGCTGATTGACAGCTTGTTTGAATCTATCAACGAGATCTTTTTCTTCATTTTTAAGTCGAACTTTTTCTTCTAAACTTTGAAATCGTAATTTTGATAGCTCTCTTTCGTATTTTTCTTTTACATTGATGAGATCCTGTTGTAAATTATTTATTTGAGCTTCCATTTCATGTTTCTCACGTTTGTGTCTTGCGACTGATTCCAACTCGTCTTCGAGTTTTTTTATTTCTGCCTCTTTATCGTCAACTAAATCATTTTTTACAGCGATAGTCTCTTGGAGTTCTTCTTCACGTTCTCGGAGGGTGTCTGCGGCGTGGTCTCGTTGTTCTTCAATTTGATTTTTTAAGTTTTCGATAGCTTCTTGTTTCTTCTCTACTTCCTTTCTTAAGAAATCGACTACTTGCAAACTGTCGCGGTCTCTCTCAAGGATTTCTTCGTGAAGTCGAGCGTTCTCATCTTTTAGTTTAGTCGCCAGTTCGATGTATTGATTTAGAGTTCTTTTTTTACTTTCCAATTCATCGTTGGCAAATGTTGAAGCAATCAGCATAGACAGCTGGATTTCTAATTCTTGTTTTTCTTTTTCCTTTTCAGTGTCTTTATTTTCCTTTCCTTCTGGGGCTTTTCCAGCTTTTGGTACTGGTTTTGGAGGCATTGTTTGAAAGTGGCTGTTTCTCTCTCACGATGCGGCCTGTGAATAAGGAAACTGTTTCACTGCAACCTGTGTGAAATAATAATAATAATAAATATTAATATTAATCATGGGTAATAAGAAATGCCTTCAACCACCCTCAGAGAATGAATTGTACTTTTCCCATAGGGTTTTTGGTTTGTTTGTTTTCTTTATTTATTTTTTTTTTTTTTTTCTTTTCGTTTCCCTTTTTTTTTCTCTCTTTATTACATACTTTTCAAAATAACAGAAATTGAAAATATTTTTCAGAGCGTGTTCGTTCATTGTAAGCTCCTCAAGTGAGCGAAAACAATCAACGTCAGCAATAAAAAAAGAAAAAAAAAGGGAAAAAGAAGAAGAATAAGAAGAAGACAGTATCGCAAGTCAGAGCATAATCAACTGAAAAAAAGAAAAAGGGCAGGCTCTGACATTTTTTTTAAAAGAAAAAGGTCCTTTAATCTCAACATTATTTTTTTTTCCTTCTTTTTTTTTTTAATAATAGTTTTTCAAAGAAGAAAAAGGGGGGAAAAGATGTGCAGCAGGTAAGGGACATAAGCTACGAAAATAATGTGCAGCAAAAAAAAAGTATAAAATATTAAAGTAAGCATAAAACATAATAAACACTTAGGTAATTGTACAGGCAACGTTGTCACGTCACAGAGCACACAAGGGTGTGCTTTTTTTTACTTCACGGATATGCAAAGCTGACTTACTTGCAGAGTAAGCTTATCGACCCCTCAAAACAACTTCCCGTGAGTGCTGAAATCTGTAAAGTTGCGAGATATCTTTCTCGTCAAAAAAAAGAAAAGGGGGAAAAAATATATATAGCAATGTCGGTGTAAAGAAAAGAAACAAACAGAGGGACCTCCCGTACATTTTTTTTTTTTTTTCCTTCTTTTTTTTTTTGTTAAACAACACTCGAAAAACAAAACTAGCACGGGAACCAAAGAAAAACAAAAACATGGAAAAGGGAAAAAAAGGGGACGACTCACATCAGTATCATCATTCCTGTATAGCTAGCAGGTTTACATTGTTCCGGCTGTTGCTATCGACTTGTCAAAGTCGTATGGCTTGCCAGTAATCCGCTCGTACAGCTCTAAAATGTTCTTAGCGGCTCCTTCAAAGTGAGAAGACGAATCGTACGAGTCTGAGATGAAACACTTGCTTTCCTTTCCATCATCAAGTGGCTGTTGTTTTATTATTTTAAACACGTCATCGACAACCATACAACAAAACACAATAAATAACATACCTGGTAAAGGTTCGTGACGGATGTAAATTTCTCAATGACTCCTCTACCCAGCAGGTTAACACCTGGCTCAAGTTCCTTCTCCGGGTTAGAAGTCTCAGCAACTGTACTAACAATCGCTAAATACTTTCCTGAAGGAACTACCTTATGAACTTCTGACAATTGAATAATGTGAATGTCGTGTTTACGAACAGGCTTAACCTGACTGTATGGAATAATAATTTGACACGACTGCTGCTTTGTAGCTTCAACTGGTCTGTCCATCAAACAAATAGTACGAGCAACCTGACCAACCTTCTTCACTCTGTCGGGAAAGTAAGTTGGATCCCCGACGATAAAACGGGCCTTTGCATATCCTTCTCCGGTCTGAATTCCTTGGAATTGACCTGTTTTATAATTGAATTGGTTATTGTATTGTGTGTTAGTAGTAGTAGGGAATAATTGATAGTCAGGTGCTGTTTTTTTTATAAATAAATAACATACCGTCAGCTCCGAAGTCGATCTTCTCAACAGGAGTGTCCAACATGTAGGTTCCACCGTAGACAGCAGAAAGTCTAGCGAATGCCTGAGGTAGTTCACCTAGTCCATAAAGTGGGTAAACGAATGGGGAAACAGTACCACCCTCGTACATTGATAAGGATGCCTCGTAAAGAGCAATCTTTTGAATAGTTTCGTAGGCTCTCTTGTCGAGGTACTCCTCAGACTCGTTGAGAGCAATTGCGTGTCCGATAAACTCAATCGTATCCTTTGAAAGACCAAAGTGAGAGAACACGGCACGCATAGTCTGTTCCATTGGGTTGAGCTTTCCAAATGTTTTTGGGTTTTCCTTATCAAAGTCTTGCGCCCAGGCAAAGAATTTCGCTGCGCGACGCTTCTCCAAAATTCCCATCAAACTAGAAGACAAAGCTTCTCTCTCAGTACAAGGTACTTTATAAACGTGTGATCCACGGGCAACAAAACTACCATCGCACAACATGAACTCCATTTGGTATCTGTTGACAACTGTAGCTCTCAATATTTTAACTAACTCACCGTCAGCTAATAAGAACTTTGCAATCTGATCGACGTTGTAAAGATGAGATTTTCCCATCGATGCTGAAGGCTCTCCCTTTGAAAAGTTCTTGTACAGCTGGTCTAAATTTAATGACGCGCTCTCTCCTCCGTAGTATCTATTTCTGTCCAAGTGAAGGACCTTTAATCCGGCGACTGAAAGCAGACCTGATAAGATACATTCAGTTAGACCAGTACCACACACAACTGCATCATATTCTTCCTCCATTTTGAGAGTGCTCTGTGTGATGTTTAAAATATGATAGTAAACTGTAACCTATAACCCATACTACTGCTGTGGTGTTAAGATTCTTACTCCTGTAGGGGGGTAATTGTGGTGCTTTTGGATTAGGGATGGCAGAAACAAGTCTTTTTGTTTGTAACATTTAGTTCTAAAGAAATTCTAAAAACAGCGACAAGTTCAGATATTATTATTATCTGGAGAGAATTATAGTTTTTTTTTTTTTTTTAATTACTTTTGATTATTTCGTGTTAAGTAAATCGAGAACTTCTCGAAGGACGTCGTCAGCTCTCTGACCACCAGACTCGAGAGTACTTACTACTTCCTGAAGTTGCTGTAAGTGCTCAGTTTTCTTCCGTCTGTCAGGTGACATTGAAGGGGTATTCGGAAGAGGAACGAATCTACGAGGTGTTGGTGGTGAGTATATAATACGATCTGGTGGGAGTGTTGTATCCCTCACAGCGCTTAATGCCTCTGGTGACCCAGGTCTAAACGGAGACAGACGCTCCCTAAGAGTTGTTCTTGGAGAGCCGTGAGGTGAATTCTGAGGAGAAGAATCAACAACAAGATGTCGTGGAGACAATGATAACCCTCGAGGTGAACCAGCTCTCAATGGTGTCATTGCTCTCAGGATTGGTGGAGTATCTGAGGCTGCCATACCGAGGATGTCTTGTTTGTCTTTTTCTGTAAAACCAAAATCAGATTTCGATCTATCAATTGGTTCTGGAGATTTATATTCCTGAACCTGATGACCACTAAAGTTCTTAAATGAAAAACAATTAGCATCTCTATTCGTACAAAGAGATATCGAACACTGCATACCTGCGAGTGAATCCGATCGGATTTCACTGAGCAATGTGCGAAAAAAGATATTCCTGGGCGAGGATCGAATAACATTACAAAAACCAGTAGTTAGTGCCCCAATAGGAGGAAAGCCATCTGTAGTGGTGATGACTGTAGTGCATGGGTTGAGTGTATGAGGTGCTGGTAATTGCTGAGTCTTCGTCCCTCGACTGTTGCAGACGTTTTGATATTGCAAGTCGACAACAGTTCCTCCAGGAGCAACGTCTAAGAATAATAACAGTTGTGTTTGCCTTGAGATACCTGAAAATATTTCAGAAAGCTGTTGCAACTTAATAACCTTATCATCCGACGTTAACAATCCATTCTCAGTCACAGACCCACAGTAGTAGACAATTAATTTACTTTCTGACTTCGCATCTCTACACAACCAATCAAAAGCAAGTCGTAGATTGTGGTAGGTAGGTGTTGACCCTACAACTTTCTCAGACAATGCTACCTGTTGTCTGTATCCGAAATCACCAAGTAGTGCACTAAATCTAGTCTGTAAAGTATGTCCACCTGAGAGAGTTACCAAAATAGCTTTATTCAAACTATCGAGAGCAACAGATGGTTGTTTTCTTATTGGACTTCTGGATATTTCTGATGGGACAATTTCAACCATTCTAGAATTCGGTTTTTGCCATTGTTTTCTACCAGTCTCAGTATGAACATAAAAAACATGTCCAGTTCGATTCTCTACGCAGATCCATCCTCCAGGTAAATTTTCATCTAAACCAGGAGTACGAGGTTCCGGTCCGTACATTCTAACCAACGACTTGAACAGAGATTCTTCCATTCCTCTATACTCATTTAATGTGTTGATAGCATTAGATAGTTTCTCAGGACAGTAGAAGTGATAAAACCGAAGTAACCGATCTCTAAATAACGGAGTCGATGAATTCCCAAAATGCCGAACAGGCTCCATTGTCGGCTGTGATACTATTGGTGCTTTCATTCCTAGACTGTGTGTGAGGACATGAACCGCTGTCCACCCTGAAGCAGGACAAAAGTCATAACGAGGTTTAAAATATACCCAAGTTAGACCTGAAGGGTTTGGTCTCTGAAAACAGAATGCTTTTACAATAGGATTGTTGAATGCGAATTCTTTTGCATCTGCGACTGTCATTTCTATTGGAGAACCGCAGATGTTTGGGCCATTTAAATAACCTTCAAATACTCGTACTGCTGGAGTTGCTTCAGTGAAATTATCCAATTCCGGGACTCGAACTGGGGAGAAATGAGGAGATAAAGGAACGGTCGCGGATCGCTCTTCAAGGATTTGATCGTTAAATTGACCTCTTGGTGAGAGATAATCAGCTTCTTCGAAGTCACCTTTTCCCTTTAATGAAACAACTGTGTTCCCAAGAGAGACGCCACTGAAATATTTTTGAGATGGAAGTGACATTCCGCCAGATCGGGATATCGGTGATGCAGGCCTGACACCATACCCACCATCAAGATTCTTAAACTGGTGGTCTATGTAGCTACTTAGTGCACCAAAGTCATTCTCAACACGACTGGCCACTGGCCTCCTGCGAGGTGAGATCCTACTGGCAGCATCATAGTGCATCAATTTATATGAATTAATAAACACACATTGTTCTATAATTCTGAATAAGAAAGTATTTGTTACCGTGTTTTTTTGTAGTAAAAAGAAAAAAACTTTATTTATAATTTCTATAATGTAGGAACAAGCAATTTTTTTCTTTTCCGTTTTTTTTTTTTTTTTTTTTTTTGGCTAGAACAAATAATACGAAATCTATAATTCTATGTAGATGCGTGTAAGGCAATAACTTAAAAAACAAAAAACAAAAACATATTTTCCCCCAACTCAACTAAGGAAACTGTATTTGAATATCCGACACGCCGAGTAGCATTCTTGCGACGTCAGTAATACTGCGAGAGAGACCTTTACTGCTTCCTATGATCGTAGCTCTATTCGAGATGGACGATGATTGCATAATCAAACAAACAGGATCATCAAGAGCCATGGCAGAGGTACATAAAGCTCCCTGATAGTCAGGAAGAACTGATAACAGGCTCGATGATGATTCACAAAGATCAAGTAAAAGTTGAGGTCTCTCGGATTCATCATTTATTTTTGATGAATTTCGTATCCATTCCACCTTTAGAAGTTCCCAAGTGTCTATGCAGTTTGCCAGATGTTCAAAGTTTTGTAAACCCGAATGACTGAGTGCTTGGTATCGACTCGGTTCACAACGACCTAAAGCCTGAGAATACAACGTTGAAAACAGCTGAATAATCTGAACCTCAACAGGATCGACAGGTACAATTGAAAATCTTGGTATCCCAACCTTATCAATCGCTTCGCTTAGTTTTAATCGAAGAATTGTCGAATCCTTCCCCGATTCCAATTTAAACGCAATTTGTCTATCAGACGGCTTCAAACTTTCCAAACATATATAAGCCCATCCCGCACAGCAATCCAATTCTTTCTCATCTCGTTTTATACTACAACAAAGCTCAATAAACAATCCATGAGTCAATTTCTTTGATGTAGCATAAGTCAAATTAACTTGACTACTGCTTATTGGTGCTGCGCTGTAAGTTTCTTTGTCTTTTTGTAGTTTGCAAGGGATGGTGTGGATATAACCGTCTTCGAGAACTCTTTTTGTATTGGTAATTGAGAGTCTAACTGAGAAAGATTTCGCATCAGGTGAAGGGTAAACATCATTTATTGAAATGATTTGAAGTAAAACTGACTCCCGCTGATCAGCTACTGTTCTGCGATGGGCCGGATTGTTGACAAGTTGAGTTCCCAGTTGAGAAGCCGATCGCGTCTTTCCTTTAAAATTCAACTGCTCCCTCGCAAGATGACTAAATCCAAGAACTCTATTTTCACGAATCATATTAAATAATAACAACGGTGGTGTCGCAAAGACTATCTGACTTAGTAGAAGTTTCAAACCGTTTACATAACCAGACCGCTTCGATTCTTCTACTGGAAGAAGATGAGCCAGACAAGCTTGACAATCTAACATTTCTCTATCATATACCATACTACTTGTTATTGACAGCACAGATGACCAGGTAGTTAGTAATTGACTGAAGCAGGTTGCTTCATCTGTCGATGACGGTTTGATTGGAATTTCAATTTTATCACAAAACATCCATCTGTTGCCTTCCTTTACTAGTCTTGGTTTTGATAAAGCTCGGTGTTCTGCGGTGGTATTTTTACCTGCCCTTCGACTTACTTTCATTGTTAACGCTCCTAGAGTGAGAGTTATACTTTCCTTTCCGTCAGATCCACTTAAGCTGATTGGATCCACAGCGTTTAACAAAGTCTGCAAGAAGATACTGCGGGGTAGGTAGCCGCCATGAATTTTACTTCCAGCACGGGACATCTTACTAAGGAGTCGGGTCTTTATTCCAATACTACCGTTGGGGCTCATTAGTTTCTCTTGAATTGCTCTTACAAATCCAAGGTTTTTAGACTCCGTTGGCCTAAAATTGAAGTGAAGCCCACTGAGTATTTCATTCTCGCGTAAGAATGGAATACAACGAAGTAAATTTGCCGTTTCATGTGCTGGGAACGATCCATCTTTAGCAGCAGCTTTTTGATATAAAGGAGTGAGGAGTGGTATCAGTTTTGGATTCAATCTGTCAGGGACAAGTTCAACTTCTCGTGGAGGAGGCCTTTGTCTAGACTTCCTTGAGACAGTAGAAATAGTAGCACTGCTAAAGCTGCTGCTATCATCAGTTGTTAAAGCAGATGATGATGATGATGATGAAGAGGAAGACGTATTAGTAGTCGCAGCAACAGCTTTGCCAATAGTTGATTCTGAGAAATCACTCTCAGATGAGCCATCAGTTGTTGATGTTAGTGTTGAAGTCCAGGATGATGATGATGATGATGTTCCAACGACGGGTTGTTTTTTTGAAGTATTTACAGCAACCTTTTTCTTACCATCTGATACAAATGCCGCAGCAGCAGCAGCTGTCACCCTCCTCTTCTGGACGGTACTCTCACTAGTGCTGTCGGATAAATCAGAAGAATCTGTTGAACTTGTAGAAGTCCCCGTTGAGTCAGTACTCGTACCACTCGTACTACTACCAGTTGTTCCACTCGTAGATGTTGATGAAGTAGTTGTTCCAGAATTTGAAGTACTTTGAGCATGAACTACTGCTGGTGTTTTAATTACCTTCTTTACTTCAGAGATGTCCGAACTACCACTTGTTGAAGTTGAAGTACTACTCCCACTAGTTGTAGTACTCCCACTAGTAGTGGTCCCACTGGTGGAACTACCGCTGGTACTTGACGATGATGTTCCTGTTGAAGCGGAACTTGTGCTTCCACTACTCACTTGAATTACTTCTACTTTCTTTATGACTCTAACTGTCTGAGGTGGTCCTGGTTTTGTTTTCTTCTGCAGTGCAACAACATTCACATTGTCGTCACTCGAATCATCACTGGAGTCAGATGACGAAGACGTTGACTGGTCTGTACTTCCACTGCTGGTGGTACCACTCCCACTGCTGGTAGTGCCGCTAGTGGTAGTGGTGGTTCCGCTCCCGCTGGTGGTACCACTTCCACTGGTAGTGGATGTGGTTGTCCCTGTTGTGGATGATGAAGAACTTGATTGTGCGCTGGGCTTAGCAGGAGCGATGAGTTTTTTAGTACTGTCAGTCTGACTAGAGCTCCCTGTTGTTGAACTGTCACTCGTATCTGTAGATGAAGAACCTGATGAACTACTTTGAGTTGTCTTTCCTGTTGCAGTAGTAGTTTGATGGACTCGATTAGTTGTTTCTGTCGTATTTGAATCAGAGCTGCTGGTTGAACTACTGCTGGTGTTGGTTGAGGATCCGGAAGTCGTTGAAGTTGATACTTCGAATTCTGATTCAGATTTAATATTTTGAACTTTCTTAGTCTTTTTGATTACCTCCGTCACTTCCTCACTCGAACTTCCAGAAGCTGACGACGTCGAACTACTACCGTGAGATGAGGAGCTCTCTGTAGTTGAAGAACCACTTTCACCACCACCAGCAGACTTATACCTCGAGTTCTCCCTAACCATATTGTCTAAGTGGTACTGTAGTAAGAAGATAGTAAGGAATCATTTCATAAATAAACATTTATCAGAGAATGAATTTTGTTATTTATGTCGCCGTATGCCTGCCTTAAAGAATTGATGCGTTACATGAATACATCACAACAACACTTCACAAATGTCTACACGAATATAACTCAACCATATGCTACAAGGAATTTAATTTGAGAATACAAGTTCGTTCTACAGCAGTCAGAACTCGGTACTCACAACTATAAAAGAGAACAATAAAGAAAAAGGGGAAGTAACAGAGAACTGGAACTGCGCATTAAAAAGAAAGAAAAAAAAAAGCTTTCGAAACTTAAAAGAAGGTACATGGGATACTGTTTTACTGGGTTTGATAATTGTTCATCTCTTTGTTATTCCTCAAGAGCATTTTTAAAAAAGAAAAGAAAAAAGAACATAAATACTATCATTGTACAAGAAATATAGATACAGGTGTTATTTTTTTTATTTTTTTATATTTCATATTCAAAAAAAAAAAGTTTTCATTGTTGAATTCCGTTTCTTTCGAGGGCGATCTTTTGCATTTGTTTAAACCTATCAGAACCAATGATATCTGAAGTACTTAGTGGAGATTGAGATTTTCTAGGAGGAGACCGAAGTGATGATCTTTGAACTGGGATGTCAAGATTGCCGAACTGATTCGAAGCTCTCTCCACTTCAGATTCAGCAACCGACCGCAATGCTTTTGAATGAGACAAAAGCTCAGACGTTATTTGACTTCGAGCATCAAGCAATGGTGACTGCTGGTATGATGGTTGAAATCGAGTAGCCATATTCTCAACAACATGAACTAGTTGTTCATTTTTTGATTGAAGTTCATTCATCTGACGAGTCATGCTAACAACCTGTTCTTGAAGATTAACACCACTTGATATTTCTACACCTCCTCCTTCGTATCCACCACTTAATAGCATTGCACTTAAACTACAACCATCATGGATGCAGCATTCTTGAAGAGTGTAGTTTTCTCTCAGAGGACTATTGTTAAAAAATAAATCAAAAGTGCTTGGAGTTGGCATACCAGCTTGTGAGTAAAGTCGATTCTTTACAGAGCCTACAGTCTCTGATGACCTACAATCGATTGTTAGCATTTTGTATGGTATTCTACCAACATGATGAATGTCGTTTTTGTCGTTTATGTATGGCAGTGTTTCATCTATAATTGTTATTTTGAGAACATGTGAACGCGGTGATGGTGATCGTGATTGTGACTGAGACTGTGAATATCCAGACTCAACACCACCACCATCATACATGTTCAAAACAGATGTCGATGAAATCCCATATGATGTAAGCAGTCTGTTATCAATAAGTGATTCACCACACCATTCTAAGACTTGGTTAGAAATAGGAATTCGTTCTTTCTCTTGGATTCGTTGCTTTAAAGAAGCAACAGTAGAATTATAAGGTACCGCCAACCGTACCTTGTGCCTCCCTTCGATATTAATAATAACATTACTAAGACCTGAAGATCTCGATATGTGTAGTGTATCACCAGATTTAATACCATAAGATGATAACGTTCTGGTGTCTTCTAACTTTCTCTTTCGCCCATCAAGTAGTTGCTGTGAAAGACATTGGTTAAAGCTAGGCACTCCATTGATTCCTTGTATTCTCAATTTCACTACAGATACGGTATCCGATGGGGAAACATTCTTTATAACAAACTCAACACCCGGTTCTGACAACTGCTGAACAACAATCGTCATCTCATGTGGAGTTGCGTAGTTTAAATTATTAAAACCAGCTGGATCCGATGCAGGCGAAGCCGAATATATCTGCCCCCTCGACGTTGGCACGGACTCGAACTGTGGGATAGCATTATTAAAAGACGGTGCTGGAATAGAAACAGCCGGTTGCTGAGGCTGTGCTTGTCCGTATATTTCAACATCACCAGGGGTAGGAGTAAAAAGAGAACTACCCATTCTGACAAGCCCACTTATTAGTTCTCCTAGGGTACCTGCTTCTATACTTTTACCATTTTCGAAATCAATCCTTCGAACAGCTCTGACTAAACTGCTAACTGGAGCTTCAGAACGCCATCCAACTCTACTCTGTTCTTGAAGATCTCGAAGTCCTTGAATCTTTTCCTTAAGTTGTTGAGCTTCAGTGTATTGTTCTGCCTTCACTGCTGCTTCTTTCTTCGCCATGAGTTCCTCCAATTCTGATGAAAATGGTTGACGAGCAGCACCACCAACACCAGTATTAACCAAATGTGCTAGTTGATACGCCTGGTTGGGGTGTAGTTTTGCTGATGGTACTGCAGGGTCGACACCAGTGTCAGTGCTGGTTTGTTTTTTTTGTTCGGCTGTTGCTTCCAGTTTTGGATCTGTTGTGGGTTTTGCGGCTTCAGTCTCAACAGGTTTGTGTAGTTTTACTCTGGGTAGGCCATCTGGGCTTATTTCTTGAACAGTTGCTTCTTTCCATGGTTGAGAGTCATCGTCGCGGAATAATATTTTGTCACCAACTTTGTAAGTAGATCTCGGGGAGGTAGAAGTAGGGCTGGATAAACTCTTGAGCATTTGTTCTTTTAATCGACGTTCTTCGTCCTCTCGTTCTTGCGCTTTTTTACGACGATCTTCGTCCTCGCGTAGGCGCTCCTCACGTTCTCGCTTTCGACGTTCTTCATCGCGATCCATTGTTCGCCATCCTACTTCAATCCAACCACCGTTTTCATCGTGGGTCACATCACTTTTTAATTGAAGTCGTTTTCTTGTTTCTTTATTATTATCAGACGTTACAAACAATTTAGCATAACTCATTACCATTTCATGAGGAGCATACTCAGGCTTATGAACTATCTTAAATGTCAAGGCATTCCTCAACCTTCCAACTGTTTCCTTACTTGTTCCTTTTACTACATCATTCCAAACAGGGTCTCTTGTGTCTGTTACTTGGAAAGATGATCCTATCTTCTCTCCTGCGTATTCAATATTTACTTTCGGATTACATCTTCTATGTGTGTGTTCTGATCTGAATCCCAGAACGTTCTTCGCCTGGTAGATGTCAAACACCCACGAGGTCATGTTTGTTCTATTTTTTGTGACATACTGAAGACATAAATGAATTATATATTTACTGACAGACTTCATCACCATACTCGAAATGTCCTCCCGAGATTCCCAATAACATAAACAGCTCTTGACAGCTACCGTGTACTGAGTACTACAATAAGAATATCTTCCGAGGTTGTCTGGACCCACAAAACATAAAGAAGGTCGTGCAGGGGATTCGACTCGGCTATCCTTCAAGAACAGGCAGGCAATACGATGAATGGAACAACGCACTCACAACAGCAGGGCAACAAAAGGATCAGCTTGAAGGCCGAAATTACTTGAAATCAATAAAAAGGATTTTCATACGAACGAGATCTATTGGGTAATTTCTATATCATCATGAGATATTGTGGAATCAATAACAACAGAAGGAAGAGAACGGCAATAGAAGGGTTGTGTGTGTTATCCATCATGTGAATCATGTGAAGGAAGTGAATGTTCGAAGACCAGACAATCAGACAGCCCGTCGTTGTTTGTCACCAGATCTGCACCCAAAGGGAGCAGGTAAGGCATCAGCTTGCAATACGACTTTCTCATCATGTGTCTGAAATTACTTCAAAGGAGATACATCAAGAGATTCTTGTACACGTGGGTGTGCGTTAATTCCATATCCGGAAGGAACGCGACCGTATTGCGTACTTTCTAAAAAGAGATTGGGAACTTCTTCAACAACAAAAACGATCAGCAGGGAAGCAGGAACACGGCAGAAAAAGCAACGCTCAGACACGAAAGCTACGTCAACAAATAGCATTCAGGTGACTCACGGTCTGCAGAACTATGAGATCGGCTTTCTATCTCGTCAATCATTCGCGTTGCTATGTTTCCCTTTTTTCCAACTCCCACAAAACACAGAAAAGATGTCGTACACACAGAGCTCAGACAGCAGGACGGTAGTTGCAGTTTGGTTTCATGAGTAAAGGTTGGAAGCCATCAAATATTATGATAAGGTGATCATCTTCGCTCTGAATGACGACAATTCAAATCAAAGACAGGTTCTGGAAAGGTTCTCAAATCAGACAAAGTAGTAGTAAGAAGTTATCGTCAAATATAATCCGACATATGCTTGTTATGATATGTGATCATCATATTACTTTAGACAGTCAGTTTCAGAGAAAGCAACGCTCAGACACGAAAGCTACGTCAACAAATAGCATTCAGGTGACTCACGGTCTGCAGAACTATGAGATCGGCTTTCTATCTCGTCAATCATTCGCGTTGCTCTTTTCCCCTTTTTTCCAACTCCTACAAAAACACAGAAAAGATGTCGCACACACAGAGCTCAGACAGCAGGACGGTAGTTGCAGTTTGGTTTCATGAGTAAAGGTTGGAAGCCATCAAATATTATGATAAGGTGATCATCTTCGCTCTGAATGACGACAACTCAAATCAACGAGAAGAAGAAGAAGTGAGAACGACAAGGAAGCACGAAGTCAGCAAGTTTTAAACCTTTTTTCAAGTCACGAGAAATCAGAAGCAAGACTGGCGTTGGAAAGGTTGTGTGTGTTATCCATCATGTGATTCATGTGAAGGAAGTGAATGTTCGAAGACCAGACAATCAGACAGCCCGTCGTTGTTTGTCACCAGATCTGCACCCAAAGGGAGCAGGTAAGGCATCAGCTTGCGCTACGACTTTTTCATCACGTGTCTGAAATAAATACATAAAAAGCCAGGTGTGAGGCCTCCCACAATACATAGCACAGCAAGGCTCAAGTCAGACAAAGTAGTAGTAAGAAGTTATCGTCAAATATAATCCGACATATGCTTGTTATGATATGTGATCATCATATTACTTTAGACAGTCAGTTTCAGAGAAAGCAACGCTCAGACACGAAAGCTACGTCAACAAATAGCATTCAGGTGACTCACGGTCTGCAGAACTATGAGATCGGCTTTCTATCTCGTCAATCATTCGCGTTGCTATTTTCCCCTTTTTTCCAACTCCCACAAAAACACAGAAAAGATGTCGCACACACAGAGCTCAGACAGCAGGACGGTAGTTGCAGTTTGGTTTCATGAGTAAAGGTTGGAAGCCATCAAATATTATGATAAGGTGATCATCTTCGCTCTGAATGACGACAACTCAAATCAACGAGAAGAAGAAGAGAGAACGACAAGGAAACACGAAGTCAGCAAGTTTTAAACCTTTTTTCAAGTCACGAGAAATCAGAAGCAAGACTGGCGTTGGAAAGGTTGTGTGTGTTATCCATCATGTGAATCATGTGAGAAGTGCTGGTATTCCAAATGCATGAAAGGAATCGAAAAAGAACAACGCACTCACAACAGCAGGGCAACAAAAGGATCAGCTTGAAGGCCGAAATTACTTGAAATCAATAAAAAGGATTTTCATACGAACGAGATCTATTGGGTAATTTCTATATCATCATGAGAGAGACTTGTCAACAAATTTGAAATGTACAATCCGTATCTTATTATTTGTGACTGCTGCTAAATAAAATATTAACGTAACGGCGAACTAAAACCTATCTTACGATGAAGAAAGTAAAACGCAAAGCGTTACAATCACAAGAGTACTTCGCAATAATATTGTTAAGAAATAAGAATAAAAATAGAAGTTCAGCGGCAGCTAAACTCTACAATCAAATAAGAGCTGCGCCAACTGGTTGGCAAAAAAACAAATCAACTTCAACTCTGTACTTTCGTTTGGGTAGTTAGTGAGCCCAGGTTCCAAGAAAATCAAAAAAAAAAAAAAAAAAAAGTGTCTTTGACACTAAATATTTCCTGTCAATTATTAAAACACACACAAGTGAAATAAATTGAACGGTAGTTAATTCAAACAAACAGTCATCTCACAGAAATCGGTTCATGTCAGTGGTTAGAGTGACTGATCAACATTCCTTCTTTGAAGGAATACAATTTCAGTGAATAATTGAAAGGTTTGTTGTGTTTGTTTGTATTGACTTCATTGAATATTGTGATCAAGTAATGGATACTTACCACCAAGTCTGTAAACACTCAACACCTCAGCCAAGTGAGGAGGGGACACTACTTCATTAGCTTCTTTACGCTCAGCTTTAGAGAGCAGTTCCATATTTTGTCTGATCGCAGTTTTTATGCCTTCTCTGTTAATCCTTGATAATGGAAACCCATACTGATCAATAGTCAAATCAATAAGTGTCTTATTTCTAAGACAGCTATTATCTAACGACCCTCCAAGTACTAAACGAAAAGCACTGTGACCCCTCTCATCAATAGCATTATGACGAAGAGACAGAGAGAGAAGAGTTGTATTAAATCGCAAAGCCTCAGCTATTTGTTCAGCTCCGAAATTTTCAATTCTGTTGCAAAGCTCTCCAATAGCGACAGTCATTATAAGAAATCCGAGGTCTAATTTACGAACTGTTTTATTTATCTTTAAGAACTCAGCAACATACGTAGATCCAACTGAACCAATTCCTGAGGACGAAACATCCAACATCTCAAGCTTCATGTCCGTGACTGAAAATAACATTTTCGCACCTTCATCTCCCAGTCTATTACAACCCAAACCTAATGACCTGAGTCCCGTTGGCTTTCTGAGCATATCACAAATAGAAGGAATTGACTTGATAGTTATTCCATTACCATTTAAGTAAAGAACTTGTAAGTGTTTATTATCAGTCAATCCCTTCATAAGTATTTCTGTACCCTCATCAAGAAGACCTGTACAGGTTAGATCAAGAACTTTTAAGTGTCGATTTAATGAAATCATTTTTGATAAATGAACAGCAGCAAATGGCTTCAGAGGATTTCTCTTCAGCCATAATTGGTTTACGTAGTCATCAGTTTGAAGAGCGTCACACAAAGGTTTAATACCAACGTCAGTTAAGTGATTACCTGCTATGTACCAAGTTGATACTGATGATGATTTATTTATTACCATGTCAGCTACCCCGTTACCAAGATTATCACCAGCAATGTTATTACCCAACAACAAGTGTCTCACTTTACTTTGATTGTCATTTCGTAAGCTGTCAAGCAACGGTTCGATTCCCTTCGGACCGATTACCTGCTTACATAAATCAAGACGACCATCACCACACATGGTTCCTTTTGTAAATGCTATAAAGTCATTCGCTTTTTTAAGTTTATCAGCTGTTTTAATATAATCCAACACAGGTTGCATCTGAGTACCAGTTGCGATATCAACAGGTTCTGGTTCTGGATGAAGTATCATTTGTGATAGAGGAAGGTCAGATACTAATTGTTGATATTCTTGTTGACTTCTCTGTTGATCGATAATGTTCTCCTTCCAGTTTGAGTAGATAATTGATTTCTTTAGATTGTAGTAATCAAGATTGTATTTGGTGTTTAAAATATCTTTTATTGATTTCACTACTTCATTAAACTTCTTAATCTTATCGTAGGTTGCCTTAGACGGTAATATTGATTCCATGTTACGAACTAACTTGTCACTCGTCAGTTTCACGAGTTCAGTTTTCTTCGCAGAGTAGGTACGACGAGTCTTCAAGCAATGGAGGACACAATCTGACGGACGCTCACTTGTCGATGCGGATATACATTTTTGGTAGTCTTCGTACAGCTTGTCAGCAATTAACTGCGACACTGTTTCCAACAACTCTCTGACGACTGGTTGTGAGCGATGGGATTCCTCATCCTGTTCTTGAACTACATCACAAAGACAGTTATTCTCTTTTTCACAAACATTTACCTTCCTAGAAGTTCCAGTACACGATAATAAACAAAGTCTTTCCATATCCTCCCAACCACCGTAGTATTGAATTGAATGAAGTAATTTCATTGTAATGTCAAAACGACTTTCTGATGTCGGCTGTTCATTTATAATAGCCCACCACAACCAATAGACTGTCTGGTTAGAACGTTCCTGTAGTGTCACGTAGTCAGAATTAGATATTTCTTTTTTCTTGAATGGAGATCTCAATTTCTTTTTTCCAACATTTACATACTGACACCATGAAAGAAGTAACAAGTCACTGTCTATTGTCTTTGTATCAACTGAAGGATGACCTCTCATTTCCTTAACGAATTCTCTAATGTCACTCTGTTGAAAACAGACATGAGGGTCCATAGCAATAGTCTTCCCTTTTGATTTACAAGTTTCCCAGAAAGTTGTTGTGAGTAAGAACTTGTTACAAATACCAACAGGAATGAGTGGGAATAAATCATCTTCAGAACCTCTACACTTCATTGTTGATGATAGTTTTATTTGTAAGTCTGGTTCTGGTTGTGACTCCAGTGGATTAATAATAACAGAACTATCAAATTGAGTATTGTCAGATACTTGAAGCTGATCTAACCAGTTTGAGATGTCATCGATGGGCCATTTTCCAATCGCTTTTTTAAAATGATCACCAGAATGACTTTTAACTAACGGATTTCTAAACACCTGAGAGAGTCTAACAGTCCTATCTGATGGCATGATGGTATCTGTTTCTCCATAAATATGAAATGATGGAATCTCAAGATTCATTGAAGTGCTGTGAAGGTCTTTAAAACGATCACGAGAATCTCTACATTCTCCACCTGAAATACAAATATAACATTTTGGAGTAAAGTACTTAGCCTTGTCTGAACCAGATGCCTGTAGTGAAGCCATTATAGCGGCTATACAGGCACCTTGACTGAATCCTATCACACATTGAAACGGACCGTTAATGTTAAAATAATTATTAAGATATTCAATAGATTCATCTAACCCTTCATAAATAAGATCACCTGACTCACTAGTTGTAGAGTTGTACCAATGTCTTCCTGTGTTTGCAATCATTTGAACGTTTCCTTCTGAAAATGAACTTTTGTGAGGAGCGTCTGCGAACACGAATTCGACGTTGCTGTTTTTACTGATTCCAGTCAGGGCTTGTTTTGCTGCTCTTGAGAAGCTTCTTCCATTTTGACGAAGTCCATGTAACACCAGTACTCTGATCAAACCAGTTTTTGTACTAACAGATTGCTCAGGAACGACGTTACTCACGTTACTCTGTTTCGGAGATGACTTTGCCTCCACAGCAGAGATATACCTCATTTCAGATTGGGTTGATTCCCTTCCAAGTAATTCGTTGCGGAGAGGATCACGTTTAAATTTCTCGAGGATGCCACGCATTCGAATCGAGTCCTTAAAACATTTGTTAACACGAGTTCCAACAGAACTCCCAACACCACCATGATGACTTATTATTGAAGTAAATCCAACAATAGCTCTTCTAACATCAAACATGATCTCAGAATCACACAAAGCTATGTAAATAAAACAAATATAAGTCCACGGAAGTGATGAAATTGAAGCTCCGATATCATCAGCTGCTGAATTTGATATTTTCGAAATGACTTCGTCGAATTCGAATCTTCTTTCTTTATTGATGACGCGGTGTATCTGACTTAGTAGTATTATTGAGGCTACCTTACCTTCGATACTACCTGACTCATTCCAGTCTTTCCATGTATTATCTTGTATGTAGTTATTAAAAGTACTTCTCATATAATCAATTGTTTCAACTCGACTTAATCTTCTTTGTGAATCAACACATCCCCACCATAGTTTACTTCTCCATTGGAGATTGTCTCCGAACCAAAAATTTAAAACTTCGTTCATAATAGTTGTTGTGTATTTGGGTTTTTACTGAAAAAAGGAAACTGATGATTGAAAGTAACTACGTAGTAAGGATGATTGTTAACAAAATGTGTGTGTACCACATGTTTGATCACAAAACATGTTTAAAAAGAACTTGAGTGTAATCTGTAGAGCATTGTGAATCTCAGTAGCTGTAAGAGGGGTGAATAAAAAAAGTATAATTAAAATTAAAATTATATAATAATAAAAAAACAAAGAAAACCAGATCACACTGATTAAAGTTCTTTCTCATGAGACTTTAAAGCGACAGGGCGCCAAGTAAAGATCAAGGCAGGGCACCTGAAATGGCTTCTTGCAATTTTAATTCTCGTCTTGCGTTCTGCGAGCAGTCTTCTTCCCATTCTGATTGATAATTGGAGAGGAAGGCTGCAGCAGTTTTTTTTTTTGTTTTTTGTTTTTTTTAATATTATTTTTCATTTTTTTTGCTTTTTTTTTTTTTTCAAATCCGAAAACCTCTAGCAACCATCTCTTTTTTTTTTTTTCCCGCCGGTCGATTTACCAATCGACTATTCAGCCTGATCACTTTTCTAATCTGACTGACTAAAGAAGTGAGTGATTTCCAAGGGAGCTGTTTATATGGTTTTAGCATTCTGACAACTTTAAACGAGGAATTACGTTCATTGACATCATCTCTTGAAATAATAATTTACAAGCGTATGGAACTTTAACAGAAGAAACGTGAGCGTATGAATTACAGAACTTGCAGTATCCTGAGTACCCAATCAGACCACAGTTACCACAGACGTAGACAAGAAACTCATCAGAACTAAACATAAGTCGTTCATTGAGAAGCATTGCAGCACCGTAACCTACTAAGCAATCACGTTCCATCTCTCCAAGTCTCATACCTCCTCCTCTGGCTCTTCCTTCTGTTGGTTGGCGAGTCATGGTCGTTCTTCGTCCAACTGATCTAGCGTGCATTTTATCAAGAACCATATGCTTAAGTTTTTGGTAGTAGATTGGACCAAAGAATACGTATGCCGGCATCTGTTCACCAGTAATACCTGAAGTCATTAAATCTTTACCGTGGTAAGAGTAACCAGCTCTCACTAATCGTTCCCCAATGTCGTGAACCTTATCCGCACCAGTGTTTCTTTTTGTTTGATCACCAAATGCCGTGGCATATCCGTGTTTTCCAACTGTGATACCAGCCTTTCCAGATATCATCTCAATCATTTTTCCAACAGTCATACGACTAGGGAAACCATGGGGATTCATAATAAGATCTGGTGGCATTCCAAGTCTATTAAATGGAAGCTCTGCTTGATGAACAATTAAACCACAAACACCCTTCTGTCCGTGACGACTTGAAAATTTGTCTCCGAATTCTGGTTGTCTTGTCTCTCTAAGAAGAACCTTAACAGTTCTTTGACCCTCAAATGAGCTAATTGAGACCTGATCCACTACCGCTTCTGTTCCTTTGAATCTGAGAACTGACGGAGTGTACTCTACTTCGGATTTACCGTCTTTGTCAACACCTGTTTTGTTTATATTTTTGGGTATTTAAAAAAAGTAAAAAACCATTCAGATAAGCCTTATATTTTGTTGATCTCAGCTAGTTTTACTGGCGCACAGGGAAATAGATAACATGACATAATAAATAACGGCTCTTAATCTGAATAGTTTCTTCTCCGACTTCGTCGGTGCAAAAAAGAAATATTAACATCCAATAAAACATACCAGCAATATGAGGGATGTGTTTATTCACAAGGATGTCTCCAGTTTTAACACGAGCTCCCTTTGGTACAATTCCATCTTGATCAAGAGCCTGTAGATCTTCAACTTTAGTATCAGCAGGTTTTGGACTAATAATATCACACCATGTTTCTAGAACGTTATTTGATGATTTTGCCTCTCGTAGGGTGCAGGAGTATTTCTTCATCATCATACACCTTCCAAGACCTCGTTCGATAGAACATTTATTCCAAATTTGAGCATCTTCAATATCGTAACCGCTGTATGACATAACTGCGACCATGCAGTTGTTTCCAGCTGGGAGTTGTTCAAATCCAATTAGGTCAATAATTCTTGTCTTTACCATTGGTTTTTGTGGATAGACTAACAGGTAAAGTACCGTGTCAATTCTAACTTGTTGATTTAACGCCATGCATCCCATTGCTTGCTTACCCATGGCACATTGATATGTATTTCTAGGACTTTGATTATGATGTGGAAATGGTACAAGACCAGCAACAACACCCATGATGGTGAATGGTTCGATTTCGATGTGAGTTGACTGAGCTGAGATGTCTTCTTCTCTCATTGCAATGTATGAATTGTTTTCTTCATTGACGTCAAGATATTCAATAATACCGGATTTTAAGAAATCATAGAAATTAGTAATTCCCTGAGCCAACTGTTTCATAAGAAACTTACTAACCCTTGGAACACCATTATCCACAATGATCAAAGGACGACAAACTCTTCCTTCATCCGTTGCTATTGTAATCGACTTTAGAGTAGCGTTGTACTGAATCGAAGTGAAAGGATCGATTCGACCTCGTCTACGAAGCTCTCTAAATTGTTGTAAAAATCTATTGTGATATCTGTGGATTCCTAGTAAGTGACCGTTTAAAAACACGGTTACTTTCTTACGAATGTCGTCACCAGCAGTCATCTCGATGTCCTCGACTCCGATATTTAAACAGATGTCAGCTATTGGTCCTTCCTTACCCATGTTAGTTACTTGACATAATAATGAGAAATTTTTTACAAGACCACACTTTTCTCCTTCAGGTGTGTCAGCTGGACACAACATTCCCCATTGGGATGGTTGAAGCGAACGCGGACCAGCCAATTTGAGCGATGCATCAACACCAGATGCAACTCTTGTCATCATACCCAACGCTGCAATGTATGAGTAGCGACATAGCAGTTGTGTTACACCTTTTTTATCAATTTTGAAACGACGAATATTCCAATTACCGCTACTGATAGCTAGTTGTAAAGCTTTTGTAATTATCTGTGAACTCTGCATTAGAGCTCCGAAATGAAAAGCAGTCGCTCGTTGTTTTTTTGTTATACTTTTGTCAGCTTCCTTTTTAATTTCTTGATTGAAAATTTTGAAAAGATCTTCGAACTGAAGAGATAAAAGATTTCCAGCAAGTTCCAAACGTTTATTTCCATAGTAATCCTTATCATCTAAGATAGAAGGATCGTCCCTCCCGAGGAGCATACGCCTCGTCATGATACACAACGTTGCTATTTTATTACGAAAACACCAATCATGAACTGGAATATGACAAAGTACAATGTTAGCTAAATGATCAGCAGCTCTATCAGAACCGTCTTGGGCTTTGTAGATGTCACTTTTTGTTTTGTCAGGTACGAATCGATTTCCTATATATTCTAATGCTTGGCTTTGAGTAAAAACTTCAGATGTAATACACTCATTCATCGTGTTTAGAAGTATAGTTTGAAATGATTTTTCTGTTCCAACCATTTGAATGAATTCCTGTTCATGTTCACAACCCATAGCCTTAAGGACGATCATTATGTTTATTTCTTCAGTCCAGGCATTGGTTTGAACTTTAATCTTTTCGTGTTTTATAACAATTAGCGTTCTAGATTTAGTTCTGTGAGTACTGCTGTTTACAACAGCTTGTAATTCTCCAGTCTTGTCTTGTTCGACGATAATTCTATTTCTTGCTAAATTTTCTTGTACCAATGCTACCTTTTCTACTCCCTTGACAATGAAATAACCACCAGGATCGAGAGGACATTCTTGTAGACGTGCTAGTTCTTCAGGGCTTTTTCCGTGAAGATGACACCTCGCGCTTCTCAACATTATTGGAATCTTACCAATCGTGACTCCCTTACGACGTACCAGAGCAACACCTGCTGCAGTTCGGTGAGTGTATTCGATGTTTACTTTAATATTACCGCTGTATGTGAGATCCCGAAGTCGACATTGATTAGGAGTTAGTTCATTGTGTCTTGACTTGTCCATGCTTTGTCTTGGTTGAGGATCCTCAGGATATTCAACATAGATATCATGGTATCTCAAATAGATTTCTGGGTCAACTGTTACTATTTCTCTGTTTGCGTTCATTATTTCCGTCATGTCTTTTTCAATCTGTTTTTTTTTTTTTTCTTTTTTTGTAGAACAATACGATTTTTTCTACAAAAATAACACATACCAAGAAATTAAATGAATCAACGTGTTGTCTGACGAATCCTTTGACTTTAAGAAAGGCTGGTAATAATTTCCATTTTTCCTCGACAGTTGAAACACCGTTAGCTAGTATCTCATCATTGTACAAGTCACCTGCCTCATCTCTAGGAAGGACTCGCTGTGCGAGTTTAATGACGTCCTCCGACATTTTGACCAAATCTGAAGAAGAAAATAGAACCATTAAAAGAAGAGAAAAAAGTCAAAAAAAAAAAGAAAGTTAACATCAAATAGTTAGTGTCTAGCAGCGATAAGTCATCCAACAAGTACAACAAATAAGTCAAAAAAAATTTCAATTTAATTTAAAAAAAATTGTAAGGACTCAAACAAAGAATCGTTGCGTTTCGAGCCAAAATTAAAAAAGCTTTCTTCAGACCATTCCCCTTTCCCAACCCTCTTCAGCAAAGGAAAGCAAGGCCTCGTGTTTGCCCTTCTCAGCAAATAGTTGTTAGTTAGTTAAATATAAATATGGTTTCAAAGTCAACTAATATAACAATTAGTAATTTATGATACAGATCAGAAGGAGTAGAGATGAGAGTAATAAATAAAAGAAATTTTCTATTCCAAATATAAAACCTTTCAATCACACGTGTCTACGAAAAAAATTAAAAAAGAAAACCCGGATTGGACCGCTCACCCCTAATTGTCCCAAGCGAGCATCACGAATAACCATACCAATCTGTGAGGAACAAATCAAAAGTAAGTTAGAATATGAGTAAGTTAGCCAGGTCTTAGCTGTCGGGACCTACTAAGTTGGTTGGTAGTCTCTGAGAACACAATTGGGAAATGAAACAAGAAAAAAGAAATAAAAAAGTATATACGTTGGTTGTTAATAGTCATAAGAAAAACACCAAAAAAAAAAGGATGACCTGTCCCAAGCTACATTTCAATTACTCTTTCACCTGACAAAACAACAATCTCAACCGGAGACGCGATACCAGCAGTAGTGTACGCATGATCTTCGATTGTCGTCTATCTGACAAGGCAGGAGATAATTGTTTGACTTTATAAAACAACTGTAACACATGCAAGCCCCCCTCCAAGAGGTTATCATTCTCTTATCGATTCCTCGATGTGGGAGTGTCATTCACCCACACACCGCTTTGCCAATTTTTTTGAAAAAATGCGAAAAAAAACTGAAAAGTATGAAAGATCAATAAAATAAAAGTATATTTTCGATTCCATATATAAAACCGTTCTTAATGAAATAATCACACGTCTAATGCCGCCGTACCACGAAAATAAAAAAAAATCCTGAACATGACCAGGACAGACTGTTCACCCTAACTGTTTCAAGCATTAACATCGAAAGGGGCTACCGAAGACCTTAAAAAAATAGTACTAAAATCGAGCAACACAAATCAGTTTTAGGTTCAGCTGCTCTGGACCTTTATATATTTTGGGCTATAACCCATAATAAATGAAAACACTAACAGGTGGTTGCACCTTGCGAGGCATCTAGAACAGTGTTGGCGTATTTTCGAAGGATGCCAGTACCTGCCTTGGAAGGTGGGGGGTTCCACGATTTCAATCTCTCAGCTAAGATTTCCTCAGAAACATTAATATGAAGACCCTTATTCTTAATATCGATGGTTACTTCATCTCCAGTTTTAATAAGTGCTATTGGACCACCCTTTGAGGCTTCTGGAACCACATGTCCAATCATAATACCGTGAGATGCTCCACTGAAACGACCGTCTGTTATAAGAGGGCATTCAGCACCAAGACCACGACCGATAAGTGCAGCACCTGGTGAAAGCATTTCAGGCATTCCAGGAGCTCCATGTGGTCCTTCGTATCTGATTACGATTGCTTCACCTGGTTGGAGTACACCGTCAACAACACAATTATAGGCATCCATTTCATTGTCACATACTCTTGCTTTACCTTTCCAGATATCAATTTGTTTACCGCTAAGTTTTATAACTGATCCACCAGGAGCTAATGAACCTTTTAAAATTAAGATGTGATTACCAGCAGGTGAAACAGGTTTGCTAATCGGAAAGATAATATCCTGTCCTTCGGGAAGGTCAGAACTTACATTTTGAAGGTTTTCAGAAATAGTCTTACCAGTGACAGTAAGACAAGAACCATCAATCAAACCGTTAGCAAGCAAGTGTTTCATTACAACTGGAAGACCACCAATCGCGTGAAGATCAACGACGTTGTACTTACCAGCGGGAGTAAGATTCGAAATAAGCGGAACCTTCTCAGCGATCGTATTGAAATCATCAACCGCAAGAGGAACACCAGCCTCATGAGCAATCGCTAACAGATGCAAGACTCCATTTGTTGATCCTCCGAGAGCCATCATGACTACCATTGCATTCTCAAATGCTTTCCTTGTCATAATATCTCTTACTCTAATATTCTTCTTTAGGAGTTGAAGTAATGCAGCAGCAGTGTCTTTACAGTTCTGTTTCACTTCCGGATGAATATTATTATCTTCATCAACAGCTGGACATGTAGATGTTCCTGGTAGAGCCATTCCTAGTGCCTCAATACATGTAGACATTGTGTTTGCTGTGAACATACCAGAGCATGTTCCAGATCCAGGACAGGAATTCTTCTCAATAGCATGAAGCTCTTCAAGGTCGATAAGACCGGCTGAGTATGAACCTTGGGCTTCGTAGGCACTTCCAGGAGTCAGTCTGACGTCAGGTTTATTCGGATGTTTTCCCGACTTTGCTGTTCCAGGATAAAGTGTAATACCAATAGCATTAGTTCTAGCAAGAGGCATGAGTGCAGCAGGGTTGGTTTTATCACAACCACCGAATGTCATGACTGCATCAGTTCTGTAAGCATCAGTCATTAGTTCAATACAGTCAGCTATGAGATCTCTACTGACGAGAGACATTCTCATTCCATCAGAACCCATAGTCTGGCCATCTGATACAACAGGAGTGTGATTAGCGAATGGTTTTAGTCCCAACTCATCACAACTAGCAGACGCTATTTTAACTAACTCTTCACACTTCTGATTGCACATGTTCTGAGACATGTATGGCGCTGACACTGTTACTGTCGCTTTTTCGAAATCTCCGATCTTATAACCTGCTGCATACAGCTGTGCTCTTGCTCCGCTCCTTGAAGTCCACTGTTTTGAATCTTCCTCACGAGGCTTACCCATCAGTTCCCATGATCGGTTTTTAAGATCTCTGGTATTCTCAGTCATTGTTTGTGGTATGTGAACTGTGCTCTGATAGCTCTTCACTAATGCGATCACTGTAAAAGAAGTTGACAGTTAAAATTCCAAATAAATAAAAAAAACAAATAGTGGTTAACGATATAACTTTCTATGAATATCTATTCTTCGGTTTTTCACTACAATTATTCTAAGGAAGAACTACAACAATAATAAGATAAAGCGGTGCTTATATTAGGCGTTTTCTTTTTTTTTCAACTCATTCAAACAAAATGCACACAAGCCTTTCACAGCCATACTACATTTCATGTCTGAACCACTCCACACAGGTTCCTATCTGTGGTAAGAAGCTTTTTATACTTTTTTTTCTTCTTTAGATTTAAGCTCCTGTAGGTTTTTTGAGTATATCCAACGCCCACAAAGGGAAGGGGAAGGTTTTTTTTTTTTTATTAAAAAAAAAAAAGAATTCTATAACGACAGGAACTAAAAAAAATATTTATTTCTGAACACGCACACCGAGGTTAACAAGTTGTAATGAAAAATGCTGTATTGCGAACATGCTGTAACTGCATGTACCGTTGCTTGTATAACCTTAGAGTATGCCCACCTTATAATAATACGATAAGCGGACGGGTTGGGGGGGGGGGAGAGAGAACAGAATTGAAAGGGAAAATAATAAAACTACAAACAGTAATAAAAAATTCTAATAACAGCAATAAAGAAAAATAATAAAAAAAAAAAGAGATAACAACGGGGGGAACTTGTGTATAATATTTTATTTATCATTAATTATGGCATCCCGGGGATGTATGAACGAGCTGCAAGAAGACTTCTACCCGACCTCGGTGGTGATCTTCCGGCTCTCAGAGGTGAGTTCCTCGCACTTACACTAGTCAAAGTAGCGAGTCTGCTTTGATAAGGAACTCTGGACATAGTTCCAGTTGGTGTGACTGGAGCTGAGCCAAGACCACTGTCTCTAATCCTTTCGGGAGTGTTTCTCGCCATTGGTGGAATCAATTCCTGTTTGTGTGTTGTTAAAGTAACTCGCACACTACAACAACAAATACAACTCAACAATATCATACCTCTCTCTTCAATGGAGAGAATGGACGTGTTGATCCAATCATTGAAGCGCTGACACGTTTAGCGGTAATGAGAGAGTCTTTTGATCCTGTTTGTGTTTTAACTGTTTTAAGAATTCAATAAATAATAAACTTAACTAACTGTGACAGTGATGATAACAAACCTGGTGAAGGAGTTCTATCTCTTCGTGGTGATAGGCCAATCTTAATCCCTGAACCTGATCTCTGCCACGTTGATGAAACAGCTGACGCTCGAGGTGTCATGACGGAGGAGGGTGTTGCGCCAGTTCTAATTTGACGAAGTTCGTCTTCAAGAAGAGCAGCTTTTCCCTTTTCATCTTCAGTCGCCTCAGTCATTACTTGAAGTCGGCCATCAAGTCTAGCGAGGTTTGTTCTCAGTCTAATGACTTCATTATTTTTAGTAGCCAATTCAGTCATTGCTGCTTCAGCATCCTGAGCCTTTCTTGAAAGCTCTCTACGGAGATCATTAGCTTCACGATCCTTCTCATTAAGAAGTGCTTCCAGGTCTGAAGTGCGAGCAGAAAGGTCTCTTACGGTAGCAACGTGGCCGTCTGATTGTTTTCCAGTGACGTCAATTGCTTCTCTTAGGCGTAGTAATTCTGCCTCTTTGTGTTCAAGGATTGCAGGAAGGTGTGATAGCTGCCTCAGTTTATTTACTTCCTCTTGAACAGCTGCTGCCTGTTCACGTGCACCCGTCATTTCTTCTTTTGCGCGGATGAGAGTGATGCTATTTTCACTCGCTTGTCTTTCTGCGGTGTCCCTGGATATTTCTAAGGCACCAGTTCTCTCTCTGTAGCTGTTCAGCTCTCTTTCCATAATTGATGCTTCATTTAGTGATGCGTCGACTTGTTTACGAAGTGCTTCCTTTTCACTCTCTTGAGCATTGCACTTCATCTGAGACTGTCTGTAAGCTTCATCCATAGCGTCAATGCGACCTTCGAATCGAGCGATTGATCCTTTCATTCGAATACCTTCCTGAGCCTTTTCAGTTACCTGACACTCGAGATCATCTCTAATTCTGATAATGTTTTGCATTTCAATCGAAAGTTCGTTTATTTTCATCTGAAGCTCATCACACGAAACTTCTTTCTCAGACACTCGCTGTTGAAGTGTTTGTGAAGATCTCGCGTAGTTCTGTGCCTCGTCTTCTGCCCTTGAAAGTGATTGCCTCAAACGAACTAATTCAGCTTCTTGAGTTTCAATTACTGATGGCAGGTTCTCGAGACGACGTACTTGAGTTTCAAGTCTGATCATTTGATCTTTCAGAAATGAGTTCTTCTCTTTCAAAGAAAGGATGTCTTCATCCTTAGCAGCAAGTCTTCCTTCAAGACGAGATATTTCTAAAGCTGCGGTACCAGTGGCGTTCTTCTCATCGTCTAGTTGTTGTTGAAGACTTCGAATATCACGCATACGATCTCCAATAGTCTGAGCCTGTTGTTGACATTTATCATCGAGTGTCTGTAGTTGGAGATGTTTGTCTTCGAGTGCTCGCTGAAGATTTTCGATTTCTTGTTCGCGTTTGTTGGTTGCGTCGTGAAGTACTTGGACTTCATCTCTTGAGATTCTTAACTCTTCTCTGTACTCGGCGTTCTTTTGTTGTAATCTACCAACTTGTGCTGATAAAGAAATACGTTCTTGTTCCAATACATCTGTTGCGTTCTGAGCATCTTCCTTCTCTCCTTGAAGCTTTACAATAACTGCACCCCACTCAGATAATTCTCTTCTCTGTTCAGCTAGTCTGGCTTGAAACTGTGCACTTTGCGCTTCGCTGTCTCGGAGTTGTGCCTGAGCATCAGCGCGTAAATCTTCTGCTGTCGCTACCCTCCCTTCAAGTTGAGCGATCTTCCCCCTCGCTGCTGATAAATCAGCCTTAGCAGCTGATGACTGCCTTCGACTTTCTTCCAAGTCAGCTCTGGTTTGCTCTCTCAACATGTTTGACTCCTCTCTGATTCGAAGTATTTCAGTGTGAGAGTCATCGAGGTCAACATTCAACTTCTCAACCTGCTGCATGAAGGCGGTGCGTTCTCTGCTGAGTTCATCACAGCGGGAAGTACGCTCGCTGAGATCTTTCTCTTGACCAGCAAGCTTTGCTTCAGTGTAAGAGATGTGCTCAAGTCTTTCTTGAAGTTGTTTCTCAAGACTGCGAATACCAGCTTCGTGTTCACCTACTTGTGATGATTGATGTCTTCCTCTTTCACGAAGTTCTTCAATCTCATCTTCCTTACCGTGAATAGCTCTTTGAAGTCTTTCTAATTCACAGACTCTGTCTTCCAGTTGGCGGGTTAGGTCGTCGGACTTTCTCTGAGAGTCGTCGTGTTTGTTACACCAGCCGTCAATTTCTGACTCCAGTTGTCTTCTGATTTGTTCGCTGGAATTTATTCTTTCGCTCAAGGTTTGAGTTTGTAATCCACTTTCAGAAAGCTGTCTACGAAGACGGCCGAGTTCTTCCTGTCCATGAAGGGCCTCAACTCCCTGTTGTTTAGCTCTTTCTTGAAGAGTGAGAAGTTCACGTTCTCGTTCTTGAAGTATTACTTCGAGTTCACTGGATCTGACTCTGAGGGAACGAAGTTCTACTTGTGAATCTTCATTCTGTTGAGTAGCAGTACTCGCTACTCTCTGAAGTTGAGTTTCTCTCGAGATCAGATCATCATTTGATCGACGTTGTTGTTCCTGAGATCTTGCCAACTCATCAGTTAGCTGAGCTTGAACTCGTCGAAGGTCTTCTAATGCTCGTTCAGCAGCATCACATCTTTCAATTGAGAGATCCATATCTTGTTTTACTCTACTCGAACGAACTCGTTCTTCATCAAGTTCTTGCTGAAGCTTTGATGTGACTCCAGTGTATTTCAGTTGAACTCTGTCTCCATCATCAGCTGATCTTCTGGCATCTGCAACTTCCTTTTTCAGAGTCTGGACAGCAACAGCTAGTGATCTATTCTCTTCATCTTTATCCCTCAATTGATTCTTGTATAGTTGTAATGTGTGTGCGTGTCCTGAAATTGTGTCTTGCAAAGTTCCTACGTTCGATCTCAACGATTGAATTTCTCCTTTCGATTCATTCACAGCCAACTGTAGTAGCTCTGCTTTTCCCTTTGCTGCAGTGCTTGAGATGGAGATGGGTGATCCCGCTAATGCATTTATTGGTGATTTACCATACGAGTCGTATGTCGACATCTTGCTGTCTGAGAGATGTAAAATAAATTGATAAAGAGTGATACAAAAACTACAAAGATACATCTCCTACTATTGTATGTACTTGCCTGTTGCCTTGGAATAATATTTTTTGCAATAGCCGTCGATTCGGAGGTTCTTCTTCTTTGCGTATTCAAGCAGGCTGTCAGCTGCGGGAGCATCTCTCAACAGTGAGTACAACTCCATCATCACTGTGAGTATTCTGGTTGATGTAATGCAATCACGTTTCTTAGCATCTTCAAATGCTTCTGTTGCAGCGACGGCATATTTATTGTCAGATGTGAATTTCAAAGCATCACAATGTGACTTTATAAGAGCACCATACGCAATGCTATTCGGTTCGATGTTATCAGCAATCATTTCTTCCCATATCTCTGCTACTCTTTCATGAAGACCTGCAGCTTTAAACACTGTTAAGTACCCAGTCCATTCTTTAACAGATAATTTCATATTCTTATTGAGTTTTAGTTCTGTCATTAGTCTGTCAGCTTCGTCAGTATCAAGTGTTTTTGAACACACTTTGAATAGAGAACCGTATGAAACAATGTCCAGTTCGAATCCCTCATCCTTCATTTCTTGCAGAATTGGCCGTGCGTCGTCCATGTCATCGCAAGCTGCTAAGAGCATGTTGTAGACTGGTGTGGTTAGATGAGAACCTTGTTTTTTAAATGTTGCTGCTGCATGGAGGGCGGAATCCAATTGATTTCGTTTGCAGAGACCGTGAACGACTGATGCGACCATGCCTCCGCTTATAGGAGTGTCGGGGTGGGATAATCTAAGTTTGTCCCATGTGGAAAAGAACTTTTTACCATCGTGATCAGTTTTATCATGAGAACAAGCGAACAGTAGGCTGACGTACACACTAGGACCAGGAACCTTTCCGCTGTCGACCATATCATCGAATAGTTGCTGAGCTACCTTAGAGTTTCCATAACCAGCTACGGCTGATATCGCTATTGAGTAAGCCTTGTCTCCTAGATCCCATCCTTCACTCTTTAGCAATTCCATTTCTTTTACCATCTGTGTTGCGACATATTCACCTTGTAACTCATCACCATCACGTCTACCTCGATTGCTTTGAGGTTTTAAATTTTGAAGCCACAATCCAGCCAAGGCGTCTGTCATTCGACGACGTTGGAACCGAACCATCGAATTTGTTAGTAAAAACATAGTGTGCGAAATCTATAATCACATCAGTGTTTTATCGTTTTTAGATTTTCCTGGAAGAAATAATAATTACATGGGTCTTAAAAAACATTTTATCTGCGATGCGTTCAGCAATAATCCTGTTGTTTTGTTTTCTTTTTTTTTTTTTTTTTCTTCTTCATTTTTCTTTTATTTTTTTTTGTTTTTTCCTTCTGTTAAGCCTTATTCGCAACTCAAAAAAAAAAAAAAAAAAAGAACAAATCTCGCTGAACCGGACCCCACAAATAGTCAGGGTTTTTAATATACAGTTTGAATCTCGTGGCATTCCTTTGATAAAGATGACTTGACGAGATCAGTAGTGAGCATAATGTTCTGAGAAGGGAAGGATCGTATGTCCTGCGAGAAATTTACCTTTTATTTTTTTATTTTTTTTATTTTTTTTTTCACTCGCGGTAACACACGCGGCAAAGACAACGAAGAATATCGTAAAAAAGAGTGGACTTTTAAAAAAAAAATAAAAATAAAAGAGGAACGGCAGCTATACCACGCCCAATTTAAAAAAAATTTAAAAAAAATCAAAAAAAAAAAAAAAAAAAAAGAAGTCTTGGTTCAACATAATTTTTTAAAGAGAGGAAATCAAAGGAGTATAGCGCAAGGATTTATTTTTCTTTTTTTTTTTATTGAACAGTATTTGCTTTTTTTTGAAAGCCAACTACTGTGCTCCAAGAAGCTACCCGAATGATTTCTTTTAATCGAACACCCGGAAAGGTTGTTTGAAAAGTAGGGAGCGGATTCCTCAGCAACCACTTGTGGTGGCTGACTTACGGAAACAAAACATCAACTGCAAAGTTTTAAAAAAAAAAAAAAAAAAAAAAAAAATACATTTCAGTTTTGCCACCAATTTAAAAATAAAGGAAAAAAATCAGGTCGTTTGTTCAGCCGTCACGCGAGCAACTGACTGAGACCGATAAAAACAAAATGAAAACCCCTAAAGGTGAATATTTTTTCACCGATGAGGTAATAAAAGGAGTGAAAGGGAATAGTAATGACACAATAGTATTATATTAAGATTATGAGTTTTTTTCTTTTTTTTTTTTTTAATTTTTTTTTTTTTTTTTGTATATTTCTGATTTAGCACCAGCGTCACATCACAGAAACCTGTACCCCCAAAAAACTGTTTCACGGAACAACAGTGGGTAAAAATATTTGTAGTTTCGTTTTTTTTTTTTTTTTTTTTTTTTCGTTCATGTCCTACTTCAAAGGAAAAAAAAAAAACAAGCAACAACCAGCAATACAACGCAGAATCATTGCCATGATAAACTATGAAAACATTCACGAGATTTGTCTTCTAAATAAAAACATCACACTCTCAGAATCTCAACAACAAATGCATCTTCGTTATAATGACACTACAGTAATCAATGTCATCCGTCAATAAGTTTTTCAGATTAACATTTTACTATAACGGTAATCCTTACGTTGTAGATGGTCGATTGTTTCTTGTTTAGTTTTTTTTCTTTTTCCACTTCGTTTTTTTTTTTTTTTTTAAATTCTCATTATTACTATTATAAACACACCCTTCACCTGGCAGCAATTGCAAACACACGACTTCTCATCTTCATGGTTTCTCGTCCATTATAAAAATAATAACGAGTTTACACTGAAAATTGATAACGCGTGGCAGGTTCAAGAGAGAGGGAATAATAAATCGTTTAGTTGTCATCTCGGCAGAGGTCTCACGCCCCGGGATTAAAAGATCCGGGTATGCGAACGAGTGTAACTCCACAAGACCGAGGTAGTTAGAATGGTTTTAGATTTAGGCTTCCTTCCAAGGTTCAATTTCAAGTACGAGATCACCTCCCTGAATCTGTTTTTTTTATATTGAACAAGGTGATTGTATTTGAAAAGGTAATTACAACAAAATAAATAATAACATACCTGCTCACCCTTCTCAACAGCAATACGTTTAATGGTACCAGAGATTGGAGCTCCAACAACAGTTTCCATCTTCATAGCGGACATGACTACTAGAGGGTCACCCTTTACAACTTGTTGGTTCTTTTCAACCTTAACGTCAACAACTTCACCAGGCATCGGTGCACCAATACTGGCATCGTTGGTCTTGTCTGCCTTCTCTCTGGCAGCACCACTCTCAAGAGCTTCCTTGCATAGAATGTAAACAGATCTTGGCTGACCGTTCATCTCAAAGAATACCTCACGATGACCAGTAGAATCAATATGACCAATAGTCTTTAATTTAATGTGAACAGTCTTTCCCTTTTGGATATCAACTGTTACTTCTTGACCATCCTTAAGACCACAGAAGTAAACTGGTGTTGGAAGTTCTGTAACATTTCCATAGTCCTGCTTAAAGGCTTTGTACTCAGCGAATACCTTTGGGTACATAACGTGAGACTGAATGTCATCATCAGAGACGTTTCCAAACTTCGCTTCCAATTCCTTGCGAACTGCTGCGAAGTCGACTGGATCCAAATCAGCACCTGGACGAGCATCGTAGGTCTTTGCTCCCTTCAAGACCTTTGTACGAAGAGGTTCTGGGAAGCCACCTGGTGGGTGACCAATTAACCCCTGGAAGTATTCAATTACACTTGTTGGGAATGACAAGTTGTCAGCTTTCTCAGTTAACATGTCTGAGCTGGTGATTTCATTTGAAACCATAAACTGTGCGAGATCACCAACAACCTTTGATGAAGGAGTTACCTTTACGATATCACCCAAGGCCTTGTTAGCTTCTGCGTACATCTTTTTAATATCACCCCACTTGTCAGATAGTCCTAAGCTGAATGCCTGGAAGTGCATGTTAGTGTACTGACCTCCCGGAATCTCGTGGTTGTAAACATCAGAAGATCCACTCTTCATTGTGGCGGTACACTCGAATGGTCCGTAGAGACCACGAGCTGCCTCCCAGTAATCATTCAGCTTTCCAACTTCCTCCATGTCAAGACCGGTGTCAAGTTCAGTTCCCTTGACGGAAGCTGCGAGGGCTCCAAGTGACGGCTGTGATGTCATTCCACTCATCGAGTCCAGTGCGACGTCAACAACATCTGCACCAGCCTTCGCTGCAAAATACATCGCAGCAACACCTGCACCACTCGTATCGTGAGTGTGAACGTGAATTACGGTGTCAGGGAATTTATTTCTCAACTCCGACACCAACAACTCTGCTGAGTTTGGTTTCAACAGTCCAGCCATGTCCTTAATTGCGAGACAATGAGCACCTGCGTCCATTAACTCTTCAGCGAACTTCAAATAATAATCAAGAGTGTACTTAGTACGGGAAGGATCACAAATGTCACCAGTGTAGCAGATGGAAGCTTCGGCAACACCACCAGACTTTCTGGCAGCATCGATTCCGAGAACCATGTTAGGGGTGTAGTTGAGAGAATCAAACACACGAAAGACGTCGACACCTGCCTCGTTAGCGTGTTTGCAGAATTCGTAGATGGCGTTATCTGGGTAAGAAGTGTATCCGACAGCATTCGCTCCACGCAACAACATTTGAAATGGAATGTTTGGAATCTTCTCACGTAGGATACGTAATCTGTCCCACGGACATTCTCTCAAGAATCTCAAAGCCACATCGAATGTAGCACCTCCCCAACACTCTAAAGAGTAAGAAGAGTTAGCCATCGCCTTAGCAGTGTATGGAGCAATAGCTTCTAAATCACGTGTTCTTACTCTAGTTGCGAGAAGTGACTGATGAGCATCTCTCATAGTAGTGTCCATAAACAACAATCCCTTGTGATCACGAACTCTCTTCAAATAGGCATCAACACCCTCATTTATAAGAGTGTGTCTAAATCCGTTCTCTTCAACGAACTTTTCACCTTCAGCGTCAAGCTGTGGTGCATTTGGCTCCACAGTAATTGGTTCGATAGGTGTAGCGAGAGGAGTCTTTGGTCCGTTAACTCTGATATCAGCGAGGTAATAAAGAAGTTTCTGAGCTCTGTTTAATGATGTTGAAGGAACTAATAATTCCGGGTGACTATCAATAAAACTTGTATCAGTCAATCCTTGTCTAAACACTGGATGACCCAAAGTTGATGTAATGAATGGGATGTTAGTAGAAACACCACGGACACGGAACTCTTCAAGAGCACGGGACAATTTACGTGCGGCTTGTCCGTGATTTTGAGCCTTAGCAGTAACCTTGACAAGGAGAGAGTCGTAGTGAGGAGAGATGATACCACCTGAGTAAGCTTGACCATCCAGTCTAATTCCCATTCCTTCACCAGTACGGAATACTTCAAGTCTTCCAGTATCTGGTTGGAATCCATTTGAAGGATCTTCAGTTGTTACACGAGCTTGGATGGCAGCTCCCTTGAAAGTAATCTCATCTTGAGTGAGTCCCAATTCTGGAAGTGATTCAGCAGCTGCGATTCTAATCTGAGACTGAACGATATCAATTCCTGTGATCTCTTCAGTCACAGTGTGCTCAACTTGAAGACGTGGGTTTACTTCAATAAAATAAAACTGATTGTCTTGATCAAGAAGGAACTCTACTGTTCCAGCATTACGATAACCAACTGACTTACATAAATGGACAGCAGCTGCAGTCATGGAGTCACGAACTGAGTCTGGGAGATTTGGAGCAGGTGCGATTTCTACAACTTTCTGATGTCTTCTCTGAACAGAACAGTCACGTTCAAACAAGTGAACAACATTACCGTAGTTGTCTGCAAGTACCTGAACTTCAATGTGTCTTGGCTTTACAATAAACTTCTCAATAAAGACAGATCCGTTTCCAAAAGCTGCCAATGCTTCTGAAGTACATCTCGTGAAGTTGTCTTCCAATTCGTCTGCTTTGTGAACAACACGCATTCCTCTACCACCTCCTCCGTATGCTGCCTTTAGAATAATTGGGTATCCCATCTTCTCACAGACTGATTTTGCCTGTTCGATGTCGTCAATGGCACCTTCAGCACCACCAGCAACAGGAATACCACATTGGATTGCAGCTTGTTTTGCTTCAAGTTTATCACCCATAGTGTGAACAATTGAAGGAGTGGGTCCGATAAAGGTCATGCCTGCGTCTTCTACGGCTTGTGCAAAGTCAGCACGTTCACTCAAAAAACCATAACCAGGATGAATAGCATCGACTTCGTTTTCCTTGGCAACCTTAACAATCTCTTCAATGTTTAGGTAAGCTTCAACAGGTGCGAGATTCTTACCAATTTGGAATGCCTGATCAGCCTTGAGTCTGTGAGTATTCGTAGCGTCTTCCTTTGAGTAGATTGCAACAGTTTTTAATCCCATTTCTGCTGCGGCTCTGAAAACTCTCAGAGCAATCTCACCTCTGTTTGCAGCCATAACTTTTTTAATTGGATTTGGTGTGTCGAACGTCAAAGGTGTTAACGAACTCAACGATGAGATCCCGCGGCCATGGCGAGAGGCGGTGAACCGCCCTGGCACTACCCGATACATTGTTATGCGTAGCAGTTGTCTGGTGTGGAAAACAAAATTAAAAAAGAAACATTGAAAGCAATCTAACTACACAACATCTTCCGGCCTTCAACATACGGTTTTTCCTGAAATGCGAATTGTGAGTAAAAAAAAAAATTAAAGAATCAAAATATATATTCTAATGTTAAATAACGAAAGATTGTCTCAAGAACGTAACAAACAAAAACAAAAAAATAGAAATCGAATGGACGATCAGTAAGAACGGTTCGTCCCTTACATTTTCTGAGATACTTTCGTCAACTTAAGCAAGACTGAAGCTGAACAAAATAGACTACGTAATATAACAAAGTAAAATACTTTACATTTTTGACATTCTGTGGAGTAATTAATAGATAGGTACCTTCTCTCTCCTACGTACACTTACAGCTAGCCAATGCTCTATCCTTCACAGTTATAATAGTACGAAGTTGATTGATCGTGTCTTGAAGGTCTGCCTGGTCAGTTGATTTCGCAACCCCTGAAGAAAACCACATCCAAACAACCACTAAGAACACACTAAGTGTTATAACAAGCTGTTTTGTAGTCGGCTTGAACACTGGACGAGATACAGGCTTTCTCAAAGCAGAGGGATGAGAATCTGAAGCAGCAGATTTCACTATGTCGATGACACTGGGTGAACCAGGTCTTGCTATGCTGACACTCCTTCTTGATGAAGGTCTTTCTTCACTGTTTCGTTGTTTAGCTAACTGCTCATCTTTTATTCTTATGATCTCTCCTACTTTACGATCAGATTCAAGAACTCGTTGTCTAAGTTGTTGAATTTCTAAATCTTTTGATTCGACGAGTTGCTGGGTGTCACGTTCACCACCCTCTCTGTGCATCAGATCACTTTTTGCTCTTTCAAATTCAAATTCAATATTGTTGATGTGAGTGTCTTTTTTTTTATTTTCTCGAACGCATTCCGCCAGTTCAGATTTCAAGTTTTGATGAGATTGTTGTTCATCACTAAGTAGAGTTGATAATGAAGTAATTCGATCAGCTAAGTTAGTAATATCGACATCACGTTGGTTAATTAATTCTTCTTTAGACTCTAAGTTCTCAATGTACGTAGCAGACTGAGATTCCAATCCTTGTAAACGAGCGCGTACATCTTCGGTATCGTGGTACATGTCGGTAATGGTATCGTCTTTACGTCTGACATCACCTCTCTGTTCCTCAATATGCTGAAGCAGTTGTTGTACTGTTTCTTTTTCATCTTCCAATCGCTGTGAGAGGTGATTATTTTGTTGTTGTAGTTCTGGAATCTTTGATTGCAACTCAAATATCTCACGTTGTTTGTGTTGCTGTTCCTGTCCAATCGCCTCCACGCGAACATTCTGTTGAGTCTTTGCCCGTTCGATTTCCTCCGCTGCGGCAGATAATTTTTCCTCAAAAAAACTGATTTTATTTTCTAATAAAACCGTTGCTTCTTTATGTTCTTGAACGCTGTGGTCAAGTTTTGATGTTTCGCTTTCGACTTCTTCTTCCAATTGCCGGATGCGAGCAGATTTTTCTTCTACAGATTGCCTGGTCTGATTAAGTTTTTTTTCAATGTTTAGTGAGGCCCAGTGAGCGTCTTCCAGTTCTTTGTTAACTTTTTGAACTTCCGACTCTAACTCTGAAATTCTATTCGAAGTGTCTTCCTCATCAGAGGGTTGCGCTTCAAGTTGTTCATCAACACCTCCCGTTGGAGATACTGCTCTTCTTGTTGCTAATCTTTCTCTGAGATCTTCAATCTCTTTAACGTATTTCTTCTGGTTGCTCTGTTGTTGTTGTTGTTGTTGTTAGTGTTCGTTAGCAGTGTTTAGTAATGGTTTTTTTTTGATAAACAAAAAATAAATATATAAAAAAAGGAATACCTCAGTACGTTCCTTCCATGTTTCCATTCGGGTATGCATCATATCCAAATCAGCTTTCTTTTCTGATTCCAGCTGGTCTCTCGCACTCTCTGCTAAAGCTGCTTTCTTCTCCAATCGGATCATGTCATTCTGAACTTGTTTATCTCGTTCTTTAAAGGATTCAATTTGTCGAGTTAGACCTGTTGAATATTTAAGTTGTTTGTTATCCAAACACTTAAAAGTAACACAATAAGAGAATTGTGATGATAATGAGACATTACAAACCTTGAATATAAATTTCATCGACGTTTTTACCAGCTTTTTCAGAAGCCTCTGTCAGTTCCTGTTTTTTTTTTTTTTTTTATTAATGGAATTTAAAACATAATGCATACGGAAGTTATAATAATAATAATAAATCATTAATTTATATACCTTTATTGCGTGTTGCTCTTGAGTCAACGATCTTCGAAGTGTTTTTAATTCTTGATCGCTCTTTCTTTTATAGTCGTCGTACTCTATACGAAGGGTGTGTGTTTCAGCTAACAGACGCTGGTAGTCTTCATCTTTCTTTTGAAGTTTTTGTTCAGCGCGTTTAAGCATTACCTCAAACAATTCGGAACTGTCGCCAACAACATCACCGTCACCACCACCTTCAGTACATTTCAGTTCATCGACTTCCTTCTGAAGTAGTTCACCCTCTTCGGAAATGTCAACCATCTTTTTAAATTCATTGATAAACGAGGACATAATGTCCTTATATTCACCTGTTTAAGTTTTTTAGGAAATTTATTCGTGTTTATCTCAGATTCGTTAGTCAGCAATCGGCATTTTTAAGTTAATTAATTTTTTTTTTAATAAAAAGATAATAATAATTTTTTGAATTAATTTAATCAGGTCATTTAATAAAAATAGTTTGTATTTCTTGATATTTATGCAAATTTTTTTTTTTTAAAAAAAAAAATAATAATAATGAAAAGAATAATATGGAAATAAATCGCAGCAGCGAAAAATCACTTTTTTTTTAAACCAGAGAGGGTTTCTTGGCGAATTTTAATCCACGCTTTGATAGTGGAATTCTCTGTTTAGTAGTGAGTTTTTTGATATTTTTATCAGACAGTTGGGGATCTTCACCACAGAGTTTGCGAACAGACTTATAAATGTTAATTATACCAGGTGATGCTTCGGTACCTAGCTCCTTAAGAGCAATATTAGAAACACGAAGACACGTTGAGATTAGATTTTCTGCTGGGGCGGTCAATCTACTCAGTGTAGTATAACAAGTTGAAATGGCGATGTTAAAAACAACGTGAAGGTCTGGTTGATCTGAAGTACTGGTAGTGAAATATTCAGACATTTGTTGTCGATATTTCTCAAAATTAATAATGTCTCCGCATTCTTTGCAAACGTTTAAAAGTTCAATCCAATCTCTGTTTCGAGGAGCTGGGATCATCTTGAAAACGATCTCAGCTGATTTTAAATCCCTATCAACAGCACAAGGTTTTAACATAGATCCTAACAGAGCTGGATGCTCTCCAAGGATTGGAGAGAATCCAGAAAATTTTTTCAAAATATCAGTAGCGTCAGAATACGTAACACATGATGAAATCAATGCGACTATAGATGAAATGTCGAGTGGAATGTCAATTGAAAGCATGTGTTGTACCAACGCAAGCTGTTTATCAACAGCGACGCCTCCCTTAGCCATTCCCCAAACCAACTGAGTACACATATAGTTGTCAGGTAGGACTCCTAGCTTTGATGATTCGACCCATATTTTTATAACATCTATTGCTGAGTCTGCAGTTGTGTAGGTACTCATCATGGCAGTTGCCGCAGATCTGTATTCAGTTTTTAAAATTTCTGATGTTTGCAACAATGATTTTACCTTATTGTAATAATAGATAGCCTTATCAACGAGACCTACATTTCCGTATAAACTTATTAAAGTTGTGAATGTCGCTGCCCCTTGTAAGTGTTCTTCGTGTTCTTGCAAAGAATTTTCAATTATCGCAACGTATTGTGATAGGATTTTGTTATTTCCTTTTCTTCTAACGGTTCGCTGATCAACTCTGTTCGGAAGCCGGCATCTAATTCGTAAATATTTCGCAAGAGTTTTATCATCTGAAACATCACCAAGAGCATCTAGACTGGTCATAGATAACCCCGTTAGTCTTTTATACAAAGCTTTGGTTCTATCATTTGCTGATAGGCCCTGATCCTTCATTTTTGCTAGATGACAAAGACCTAATTCTTGATTTTCAACAGTCTCATTAGAACAGTATAGATCACAATAAATCTGACACATGCTGTTCCATATCAACATGTTGTGTTGATATCCGTGAGTGGTAATCGCTTTTAAAAAGTGTTGTTCTGCTTTGTGTAAGGCAGAAGTAACATCTGTTGTAACCTGACTAGTCACACGACGTTGATAAACACCTAGTAAGATAGAATAAGCTTGAGGTGTCGGTACTATGTCATCTGAGATCATGTCGTCCCATCTTTTTACGATGGCGATGTCATTCCCGGATGATTCATAGCATCTTAACAATGCTCTCCATTGAGGTGCTTTAGGAGTAAATCCAAAGTGAGTCATAGTTAAGAAAAACTCTTCAGCTTTATCTGGTTCTCCGAGATTGATGCAAAGCTGTAACACAGCTTGGATACTTTTGTGTGTTACAGAACAATTTTTTTGAATGGATTTAAATATAGAAAGACCTTCCTCAAAGGAATTAACAAATTTTAACAACGGCAATACTGTTTCTTCTGAAGTATGACCCAAATCATGACTAAGTGAGACGAGTTTATGAATTATGCTCAGTTGTGTTCTTCCATTGCTAAACTCTTCAGGGATGTCTGAAGCCCAAGTCGCTGCGTGAATTACGTAGTTTAAGTTCTTATAGTCAACATTCACATTGTGTATTAACATCTCGTTGATATAATAAATAGTTTTACGAAGTGACCTCCGACACCAAACAGAGAGTATGAGTGAATACATTCGAGTGTCTGGTTTTATGTTCTCCATCAACATTGTTTCATAAAGAGTGTCAATGGTCGAGGCTCTTGAGATGTTTGCCAACACGAGAAGGGCTGCTCTGTATGTTTGGAATCCAGCATAGCTACTCAACTTCAGGTTGTTTAACATTTGAAGTAATTCTTTTGCTATTTCTAATGTGTTTGAAACAGTTCTCACTCCTTGAAATGAGCGGCGGATTTCTGTTGAGTTCGCTCTGTCTTCATCTTCTTCTTGAAGAGTTGTCGAAACTTTTTCATTCTTTCGAATTGTTTTTGTTGTTTTTAGAAGGACCTCTTGAGTTATTAAATTCCGCTCAATCTCCGCTTGTGTCGCACGAGTCTCATTAGCAGGTGGAATATCCTCTTCTTCTAACATTCCTATCGTAGCTTCGTATTCACTCGGAATATGTTGTGGCAGAGTTTCAGGTTCAGTTAGCTGTACCTTTGACTCAACGTTATCAGACTTAGCTGCAGCTATTGCTAAGTTCACCTTTGAGTTACCTCCCATTTTCTTTATATCTTCATCATTGTACAGAGGTGACAGAATGTCTAATACGCCTTGAAGACATTGTCTGCTCTTTTGATCTTTTTTAATCATAACGTCTCTAACATGTGCCATTCTAAGTCCTATTTTACTAGTTTCCATCTCTGTTTCTGGTATGAACCAGTCCTCTACGGATCCAAATACGAAGTTACGATTTAATTTTAATTTCTTTTTCTTCGGTTTCCAAACCAACATCCGAGAGCTCGTTGACGATACACTCGACAACACTTCATGAGACACAGGTAATTGTTTAACCTCATCCCAAGTTAAAACTGAATCAGGATTCTGTGGAGGAATACTGACGAAATCAATATTCGTCTCACGGCTGTCATGATATGCAGCAGCAGCCCACTCGAGGGATGATCCTTTAGAAGTAACATCATCAGCATCCCATGTTGGTAAGTCTGAAAAATCATTATTCTTCGTACTAATTACAACATCACCCGATGAGCTAGTTTTAGGTTTAATCGCTATCGTTGGTTGTGATGTCATTCCTTTTGGTGATTCAGCAGTGAAGTTATTTTTCGTCTCTTGGTCAATTTGAGAATCGTATTTTTCATCAAACAGTGGTATCGGATCTGTTTTTGTATTAGACACAGTCTTCTGATTGTCGTCGTCTGACATCTGTTTTGGTGTTGGAGAATCGAATTCATTTTCTGTGACTTCCGTTTGGAGTACTTTTGTAAATCCCATTTCCTCATCGAAGTCATCATTTTCATAATCAGAAGCAACCCATCGAAAGTGAGAACTTGAACTCTTTTCACCCGTTTCAATGTGTGATGCTGTTGTGTAATTCTGTCGAAGAATATTTAGTGTTTGCTGGCTGTCAGTGATCGTATTTTGATCACTTTTTATAGGTTTACTGATTTCTTTTATACTTTTGACGGTTTTCTTAGGCTTTTCTGATGGTATTTTTGTAACTTCCCACGTGGGGAGTGTTTTGCTTTCGTCTGGTTTTTGTCTCGCAGAATGCGTTTTTTTCTTTTTGACAGCTCCAATGTTATTTAATGATTTCTCGCTCTCCTTTTTAGAACTTTGTGAGTGTTGTTCCGACTGCTGGTCGATAAGCGTGTCCTTGTCTGGAGTGCTTTGTTTTGATGATGTCAACTGTTCAGAATGACTTGGTTGACTATGATTTAATGATACCTCGCTCTCCTTTTTAGAACTTTGTGAGTGTTGTTCTGGCTGCTGGTCGATAACCGTTCCCCTGTCTAAAGTGCTTTGTTTTGATGATGTCAACTGTACAGAATGACTTGGTTGACTATGGTGTGGTTTGCTGATGGTAGTCCTATTGTAGGAGGTGTTGCCTTGATTCTCCTTGGCCTTAATTGGTTGGGATGCCCCTCCCGTGATATGAATATTCTGAGATGTTTTATCAGATTCTGACCTAGCTCGATGATCAAGAAAGCCTGTTGATAACTTAACCCATCGTTTAGTAAGATCTGCTGTTGTATTTGGAGCTCCGTTAACAGGCCATGCTCGTAAAGATGCTGCTGTTGCTGCTTTGTAGAATACTGATGGTTTAACTAGACCTAGTGACTTGTAAGTCGATATGTTGACATTCAAAGGTCTTGTCATCTTGCATGATAAATAATTCTTTAGCAACTGGTTCCATTTGTTTGTTATTTTTATGTGAGGATCGTATTGCTGTATTGTTCTTAATTCTTGCATTGCTTTCTTATTCTCTTTTCCGATGATTGCAATACCATCCTTAACAGGTGTCGATAATAATACTTTATTGCCACCTGTTGATGGAATGTATGCTCTGAGTCCTGCTCTGCCAAGCAATGCGATCATCGTTTCAGCATCATCCCCCAAACCTTCAATAACACAAGCACCTGGAATCCCCCGTCTTCCGTCTCGTATTAATTTCACAGCAGCATTCGCAGCTACACCCCTAATATTCATTTTTTTTTTGGTTATAAGTTGTTATTTATGATTTCATTTTATTTTTGAGAATAAAACCAAAAAAAAAAAAAAAAAAATTAGACACTGAAAAAAAAAAAAATGTTAAAAAGAACCAACAGCGATAACAAGACTCAGATAATTCCTTCACAGGAATCAGTTAAAAAAAAACACAAATTGTTTTTTTTTTTTAGTGTTTCTTTTTTATAAAAATAAATCACATTTTCATACTCGTAAAGTATTGTTTAGTAAATTGCAACGTATCCTCTGGCTGGTGTATTAAGACAGCTTGCATAAAGTCATGCAAATAATTTTGTAAATCACTATGTTCCTCAAGATACGTTCTATAGGAATTCTCCAACTCTTTCCTTCGGTCATAGAGAGCACAAGATTTATCATATGCGAGGTCAACTACTTCAGACTGAGGTGTGAAAGACGACATCTATGAAAAAAACCAGTTCTGAAAGTAATAAAATGAGGTTATTCAATTCTCTGGTTGGAATAACAATCTTCTATCAGACAACTCAAACATAACTCCGTTGAAGAACTGGGGAAAAAAAAGAAATTCATAATCAAACTGCCATACAATAAAACAAGGTAAGCACCACTAATTTGCTTTTTGCGCGGTTGTAAACCACCCTTCTGATCAAGAACCGGAGGAAATAACAAGAAAGGAAAAAAAGAAAATTGTTTTTTTCCGGTCCAGACCAACCCCCAGTTATGAAAATAAAAAATAAAAACTGACAAAATAAACAACTCCAGAAAAATCCCCAAAAAAAATAAACACTTATGAAAAATAAGACATCAAGAGATTGAAACCGAATATAAAAAAGAAATCACTATATAATCCTATTCACGTTCGCTTAACTAAGGCGACTACCGTGTGCGGAGACGAAAACCTATTCCATGAAGAGACCAATTTTCTTCTGACGGGCTTCCTCCTCAAACCATACCTGTGATGTTGTTTTTTAGTCCAATTCACTTCCAGGTGTGAAAATCTTAAAGCGCACCCGACAGATTTAGTATTTCTCCACAATGATAAAACAATACATACCGGTCCTGGGCCACCCCACTTAGTACCCAAAGAAAAGATAAGCTGATAAAGAGCTCTCTGTGTTGTGTTTAATATTTGTTATTGCTGTAGTCATTCTTCGTCTATTATTATTATTTCTTTTTAAAATAATTAACATACCTGAGTGTCACTCTCAAAGTGAAGACCGTATACCCAGGCAAACCCTCCAGAGAATAGTCCGAGAAGGCCACCGCAGACCCAAATAGTCGTCGCAAAAATTACATCAAAGTGAGATTGAATAAAAGGTACAAATGATCCGTATGAAAAATTTCTCTTAGTGTACTCAGTCTGCTCTCTGTGTGAAAGCATTAAATATTTACCTGCGAATCTCCAGTTCTCTCTCATCACAGTTCTAGTAGTGTTTCTTGGAAGTGAAAAGTATGGGTTTGGTGTCCCCAAAGCGATTCTTGATGCACGGAGTGCCATGTTACCAATTATCTGAAAGTAGTAATGAATAAAGTTATGATGATTGAGACTTATTAGAAAACAAGAATTTTTTTTTTTTTTTCTTTTTTAAAATATGATCTAGAAATAGGAAGTGGAAGCGCAACAAAGCACCTCTAGAGGGTTGCAATCTTTTTGAGACAACAACATTTAATAAAAAAAGGGGAAAAAAAAAATGAAATAAGAATTTCTTTTATATGAAAAAAAAGATAACAATCTAAGGATTCTACTTCCAAGTCGGTACTGCTTGACTCACTGACACAAAACTCACTGAACAACTAATTCTATAGAACGGAAGATACAAAAAAAATTATATATGGCAAAAAAAATAGATTAACCAAGAGCTGCATGTCTAACCCTTTCAGACATTGATTGAGGTTGATTCCAACCTGACTCTTCAGGTACGATGTGAACGTCGGGTTGTTCTGAAATACGATCTCTTATAAACTGTTCTCTCATGTTAGCTGTTAGACCTCGTGAGATCATACTTTGAGGGTAGTCACCTAGTGATTGTATTTCAACCTGAGGATTACCAACGTCACTAAATGAATAATTAGCGGACAGTGGATTCTGATCAGCTTCTGTATGCACATCTCTCCTTGAGAATGTCGCTTCAATAGGATTGTGAGCTATCAGTTCTTCCCCACTCTTAGTAGTCGCATCACTAGGTAGTGGTGCAAATTGTTTTTCCTGAAGAACTGGATCATAAGCTGCAGAATTATGATGCCCTGAAGGTTTATACAAGTATTCATTTTGTTGATTGCGGGGAACCTCTGCGGGGGCAACGTCTTTGTTGTTGACAGCCGCCTCTTGCGCTGCTTTCCTCCTTTTTTTACGTCTCCACAAGAAGAATATTATCCCCGCGATAACAGCAAGTAATATAACACCAGCGATTACCAACACGACAATCCAAACTGTGTCAAGACCTGAGTCTGATGTTGATCCAGCTGTGGGCATTGGATTATTACCTTGACCGTTTACATTACCTCTTGGGTAAGCTTCTAATAACTGTAAAGACTGTCTTAGTGATGTGGAGGAAGTAGCAGCTGCTAAGAATCGATCAGTCAGCACAGCTGAAGTAACCTCACCAGGAGCACCAGTATTTGAGAATTGAAAATCTACAATCGTATCAGGTTTGATGTCTGTGATTAATACTCTGTCGGGTGGTATTCCCAACTCATTTCCTACAATTGATTTGAAGGTGTTTGCGTCAAAGCTTGCCTGAGGCATATCAAGAACAGCTCTAATTGTATTAGAAGCCTGGTTGTTAATTACAATCTGTAATACTTGTGGAATTGATACTGCTCCCTGTGAATCACGAGCCGTAACAACAATCGTAGAATTACCAACAGCATTTGGAGCAGCGATAAAGGTCAAAACTCCGTTTGGAGATATTGATGGCCCAGGAGTAGTAAACAACTCTGGATTCGAAACAGATAAAACAAAAGTAACTCCTTGAGGTTCATCTGCAGGACCAGCGCTAATTTGAGTTGCCCACTGCCGAGAAACTGTACCACCGGAGGTACCTGAAACAGTAGAGACAGTTGGAATACCTGGACTAAACACTGGAGGGTCATTCACTGGGTTAACAGTCAACCTAAAGGCAGCTGGATCTGTGCTGTCGATACCTCCATTTGCAACACCTCCGTCATCAGCTAGCACTGCAGTCATTAACACAACTCCATTAGCATTCGGTGCTAATGAGAATTGAACATCACCTCCTGGAACTCTGATAGTCGGTTGAACGAGAAACATCTCTGGCTTGTCAGTCGTAACAAAGAATTGAAGCTGTTGTTGTTATCACTTAGTTGTTGTTGTTGTTGTTTGACATAATCAAAACACGTAATACGAATCATAAAGATAATTATACCTTCTGCCCCACCTCATCTGGAGGACCAGGTGACAGCTGCGATGCCCAGTTTGGTATGAGAACAGGCGCTGAGTCTTCATCAGCCTGTTTGATGATTTTATATTGGTGTTGTTGTTGTTGCATTATACACTAACAAATCAATTGAAAACTAAAAGGGTGTCACAATCCTTTCTTTTGTTTTATAATAAATTAATTAAGTACTGAAGACAATAAACTCATACCAGAACATCAGAACCAATAGTAAAACTTGGCCTATCATTAACAGGAATAATATTAATAAAAAAGAACGTTGAATACGTTCCAAGACCCATATTATCAGAACCACCATTATCACTGAGAGTAACATCAACTCGGACATCTCCGTTTCTGTCTGCGGCAGGTGCGAAAGTCAGATCTCCAGAAGCAACCCAAACCTTTGGAATTACAGAAAACATTCCAATAAGAGATGAAGTTGTGTATGTCAATGCTTGTGAATCTTCAAACGGCCCAGGAGATGCTGACTTTGCCCAGTTTGGGAATGTCTGGTCAGGAGCATCTTCAAGAACAGACACATCAGGTCCTCTTAAAAAGAACGGAGGATCGTTAACTGGTGTTATCGAAATTGAAAACGGAACAGGCGCGCTTTCTGAAATCCCACCGTTTGCAGTACCTCCAGAATCGGATGCCACGATGTCAATTACAACATCACCAAATGCTGAGGGAGCAACTGTGAAACAAAGATCTCCGGTAATCGGATCAATATTTGGACCAGTTCCAAATAGTTGACAACATCGAGGAGTTGCTGTGAATGATATCAATTGATTCCTTTCATTAGCAGGTCCAGACATTATATTTGAAGCCCACCTAGTGATACAAACTGGAGGTGAATCTTCTAAAACAGTTAAGTCTGCACCCTTGTTGAATGTCGGAGGGTCATTTACTGGTTGAATTGTAATCGAGAAAACTTCAATCTCACTGCTGTCCATCAGGTTTAAACCCCCTCCGCTATCAATTGCACGGACAGTCACTAATGCTTCTCCGAATGCATTCTGAGCAGGTACGAATGTTAAGATACCTTCACTTGATATTGCTGGTTGTTCTACAAATAGTTCAGGTACAGCAGCTGATACAGCAAATCGAACTGTTTGTTCTACTTCTAAGGGACCTGGTAGGATGTCAGTCGCCCACGTGTTTACATATCTAGGTGAGTCTTCCAACACGATAACGTCTTGTCCTCTTTTGAAAGTTGGTTTATCGTTGACTGGATTTATCGTTATCGTGAACTGTTCTCTGGTAACGTCTTGACACCCGTTTAGAATACCTCCATTGTCCTGTAAGACGATAGTAATGATCGCAGTACCTGATGCATGAGGTGCTGGTGTGAATGTCAAATCACCAGTTGTTTGAGAAAGAGTTGGTAACTGAGTGAATAACTGTCTCTTATCAGGAGGAGTCTCTAATTGAACAACTTCTAACACTTGATGTCGTTCATCAAGTGGACCTGTTGTAAGTTGTTCCATCCAACGAGCAAATGTAACCTGTCCGCTGTCTTCAGTTACTTCAACATTAGCAGCATTTAAAAACTGAGGAGGATCATTACAAGGCTCAACTGTAATCGTAAACTCATCACAAAAAGTATCAGCTCCATCAAGACAAGTTGCAAGTCCATTAGTTGCTGACACAGAACTCTGAGGACCAGGTATGAGAATTCCTTGCAAAGTAGTAACAGCTCTGCTACGAACTATTGTTCCTCCACTGTCCTTTAGACAAGCTGATACTCTTGTGATTCCGTTGGCATTATTCGCCAAAACTAAAGTTAAATCTCCCGTAACTGGATGAATAGCTGGCTGAATACTAAACAGTTCAGGTCTATCAGCTCTAAGTATGAATTCCAAAGTCTGTAAATTCTCCGATCCAGGAGCTGCTGTTGGACCTTTAACGATGTTCTTCGCCCAGGCAGGATTGAAGTACGGTGGTGCATCTTCAATCAAGATGATATCACTCCCCTTTCTGTATGATGGAGGGTCATTAACAGCTCTAACAGTTATCGTGAATTGATCTGTAGGTGCACAATTTTGATGAGGAGGAATACTATTTCCATTATCACATAACAACACAGTTACCGTCGCTATACCATTAGCATTTGGAGAAGGTGTAAAAGATAAAGAACAAGTCTTCCTATCAATCTGAGGTTGGACTAAGAACAAGTCTGGTGTATTTGTTGTCAGAGTAAATGTCAACAGTTGTTGATGAGGAGGACAGTTTTCATTAATTAGCGGTCCTGGTGTCTGACTTGAACACCACTGTGGAACAATTTGCGCACCTGAGTCTTCACAAACAACAATAGAAGGACCCATATTGAATGATGGAGCGTCATTGATACACTCAATTACTATTGGGAATGTTTGTGTTATAGATCTGTCGATACCAGAATGGTCAACACCACCCGAATCAATCAGTGTTATTGTAACAGTCGAAGTACCACATTGATCTTGAGCAGGATGAAAACACAATTCACCAGTACTTGACACAACAGGTTGAACTGTAAATAAATCTGTATTAGTATTCGTTACTTCATATCTCAGTGATTGTCTATCACATGATCCTGATGTGAAGTCTTCGAATGCTCCAGCGTTTGATTCTTTAATCCACTGAGTGCATGTTGCTCCATTGTCTTCGTTAGCAGTAACCTCACCTTGACCTCTAAAAGTAGGTTGATCATTAACAGGTAATACAGAAAGAGTAAACCTACAAGTTCTAACGTTATTTAAAGCTTGAGAGTCATCAAGTGAAACAGTTATTTCAGTACTTCCACACTGATCAGGTCCTGATGTGAATGTCAGAGTACCAGTTGATGAATCAATCTGTGGAGGATCTGAAAACATAGTCGGAGTGTCACTCACGAGAGAAAACTGCAACACCTGAGACAGTTCATCTGGAGGACCAGCAGTGATATCTGTTACATGTGATAGTATTGTAGTCGGACCAGCATCTTCAAGAACACTAACATCACCTCCACAAGTAAAACATGGAGCATTATTAACTGGTAGGATCTCTAATTGTAATGTTCTAATAGCAGTGTCTTGTCCTGGACATGTTGAGACTCCATTCATAACACCACCTTGAACACTTCCACCATCATCTCTTGCAGTAATAACGAGTGTTATTGGTGTTTGAGTATTAGCACCAACTCTAGTTGTGAAGGATAACGTACCAGAAACCGGATCAATAAAAGGAGGGACCGTAAAGAGATCTGCGGCATTAGCGTCAACTGCAACAGAGAAAACCACCGACTGAGATATTTCATTAGAAGGACCTGGTGCAGATCCAGGATTACCAGGTAGGACGTCAAAAATCCAATTTGGAAAAGATCTCGAGCAACCTGGAGCTGTTGAGGGTAACGTACATCCCCGTGGATCATATGGAGCTGTACACTCTCTAACTGTATTACCGAGTAAGTCAGATCTAATTGAAAAGGTCGGGGGATCATTTGATGGTCTGATTGTGATAACGTAGTTCTCAACTTCTGATGTCATCGGAGGAACTCCATCATCAGTGAGAGTTACTCTCATCAGAGCCTCACCAAAAGCATCTCTAGCAGTAGTAAATGTTAATGTTCCAGTAGGGGAAATAGAAGGAGGAGTACTAAATAATGAATCACTGTCAGTTGTAACAGTGAATGCGACATTCATACTATTCTCATCAAACTTATCAGGACCAGGTCTGATATTCGTCGCAAATGCTGATTGAAGGTATCCATTCACCGCTTCATCCTCACACAATATTATAGCACAGACAGCACCTGTACAGGTGGTTCTCTTTGCACAACACTCCGGACCAAGTCTAAAGGTGGGTACATCATTAACACAATCAACTTTTATTTGAAAAGGTCGCCTAGCAGTATTAGACCCCCTTCCATTACAAGCTTGAATGTCACCATTATCTGATAAGATGATGTCAAGGTTTGCTACTCCGCACATGTCAGGAGCCAGTTCAAAGCGAAGCCTCCCAGTAGTTGTTGAGATCAGTTCAATATCAGGCTGAACAGTAAACAATCTTGGATTGTCATTCGTAACTGAAAATGACAGAGTCTGTGAGGCTTCATCACTAGGACCCCTCGACACCTGAACAGCAAAATTTGGCCAATCTGTAAGACTAGGTGGGTCATCCTCTGTCACAATCAACGGCATTGCCAACGGCAACTGAAACGACGGCGGATCAGACACTGGTAAAACTGTTATAGTAAAAGTACACGTCGGTCCCGCATTACTACCTGGCGGACCAGCTGGTCCAGTATCTCTACTGTTTACGGTTACTGTCGCAACACCATTTGCATTAGGAACTAGTTCAAATGTGAGAGTACCCGCAGCATCAATTGAGGGACCGTTTGCAAATAGCGCAGGATTACTATTTATTAAAGTAAAGATCATTCTCTGTCCTTCAAATCCTAACCCGACACCTTCATTAACAGCTCCCAGTGATATTTGAGTAGCCCAACCATTACCATCAGTGTATATAGGTGGTGTAGGTGATACAGGAAGATTATCCAAGTCTTCACACACAACTATGTCAGGACCACAAACATAAGAAGGTGGGTCGTTGATTGCATTTATAATAATAGTTAACCTACAGCACGAGGTAATTGGATCACAGGATCTATCACGTGGAGCCATTCCCCCGTCATCTCGTAGTCGGACATACAGCTCGACAACTCTCCCAAATGTATTAGCATCAGGCAGTGCTTGGAATGTAAGTGTTCCTGTAGTTGGGCTTATCGTCGGTTGCACCGCAAATAGATTAGCATGTGCCGGATTCACAAATTGCAAATCAAAAAATAAATTTTGAGTATTCTCAGCACTATCCATAAATCCATTTCCCTTACTAATTAAAGTAGCCCAGTTCGTTTGAGTGTAGAATCCATGGTCTTCATTAATCTGAACAGTATCACCACAAGTAAAAGATGGAGGATCGTTATCACAAGTTATTGTTATCAAGAATGTTCTTGGGGGAACCATCGTATCTGAACCTCCGTTATTTGTACCACCAGAATCTTGTAGCTGCACTGTCACCTGTGCCATTCCACACTGCCCTGCTGCTGGAGCATACGTTAAGTCAGCTGTCGCTGGATTCATAGCGTCCCATAAAATAGTCGGTTGAATAGCAAACAGCTGTGGGTTGTTATTGGTGACAGTCCACATTAAACTCTGTTCAAGTTCAAAATTTGTGATAGCAGCTCTGCTGTCACCAGCTCCCTTATTTATTTGGAAGGCCCAATTAACAACAGTGACAGTACCAGAGTCTTCTATTGAGACTTGGTCACCCAGATCACGAAATCTAGGAGGGTCATTAACACAAATCACAGTTACTACAAACTCAACTTCAACGGACACGTGACAATCTGTTGGTGAACATGCACCAGGACAGACAAACATACCATTGTTGGTTGTCACACCGTCGACACATGCAGGGTTTCCATCATCACGGAGTTCAACGCTTACAGTAGAAGTACCACATTGATCTGGAGCAGGAGTAAACGTCAGTATACCATCATCAGCAATAGTAGGCTGACCAGCAACCCCATCGAACAAAATAGGGTTTGCCGCAACTACTGTAAATGCAACACTTTGTCTGCCGGAGTTTGTTTCTCTGCCAGCAACAAGTGGACCATCTCCATCTACGATGTTTCTAGCCCATAACTCCGGTCCAAAAATGCCACTGTCCTCAACAACAGTGATGTCAGATCCCCTGTCAAATAACGGGTTGTGGTTAGGAATACCAGCCCCTGGCACTCCTGCCACGTGGTCCAAGGTTGTAATCCATCTTCTTGCTGTCGGTAACTTCTCCGATTCTTGTATAAGTCGATGGGTCTCATTATAAAGTGGTCTCACTGGTGCGTTCCTTTGGTTGTTCTTTCTCGCAGCAGCACCTGCAATCAGTGAGCGTCCCTCTACAAGTTCGAAATTCAAAGGACCCACCAATATCATATCATGTCCCTTTCTCGAATTCTCCACTTTGTGTTCTGATGCGACCACTATAGCAATGGTGAGCATCAGAGCGAACATTATACGTGGTGGATCTTTCATATCATTTGACGGGACTGAAAGAATACTGAATTACAATTTTTTTCGGCAATGAGCAGCACATCAACAGGGGAAAAAAAAAGAGGGAGGGGAATTCCCTTTTCTCTCATCATTTTCATCACCTGGGGAAATTTTTTTTTATACAAGAATAGAAATCTCATATAATAATAAATAAAATAAATAAAATTTCGATTCCGCCAGAGCAGCTGTCGTCTAGTGGTTAGGACGCTCGCCTCACACGCGAGAGATCACCAGTTCGATCCTGGTCAGTTGTACTTTTTACACTGTAAAAAGACGAAAACCCCACTGACTAAACTATTGCTGGGTCGTGCAATAGTAGATAAAGTAAAAAGGAAGGACTTGCCCGTGAAACACATCCCCGCTAAAGGGGGCATAAAGTCACTGAGTAGTTCTTTGTTTTGTCATCATTTCTCAATTAGTTTTGCTTGGCCTTTTTTGCATACAGTGATGCCTGATAGTCGAACCACATGTAAAAAGGAGTCTGAACAAGCACAATAAGAGGCTGAAGGATAAGTTCCAGGAAGAAGAAGGCTCTTGGAGTCACCCCTGACATGGAGCTGACAAGGAGGTTTTGAATGACATCGGCAGACTGAATGTGGTAATCACCCTGAAGAAAGCTGTGGATGGTCTGGTTTGCCACAGCTTCTGGGGAGTATGGCGTTGCTGGGAAACAGTTCTTGCATTCCTCAGGCTTTATTTCCATTTCTCTTTTAAATCCCGGGGTGTCTGTATCTGGAGGATAGCAAATTGAAACCTTGATGTTAAAGCCACTTAACTCATTGCGAAGTACATCAGCAAGTCCTCTGAGAGCCCACTTTGTAGGAGAATAGGTAGAAAATCCAATGAATCCACAAATACCAGCAGCTGAAGAGACGATCATAATTCTACCACCATCGTTTGAAACCATGAGGGGTGCAACAGTCTTGACAACGTTGACGGTTCCCATGTAATTAAGATTCATATTGTTTTCGAAAATTGATGTGTCTTGCTCCAAGAAGTATCCAGGGAAACTTGCACCAGCTGACGAAACCAGATAGTCAGGTGTTCCGAACTCCTTGTGCGCTGCACTAATTCCTTTCTTTACACTTTCCAAGTTGGTAACATCAATTGAGTAAGCCGCAAACTTCTGATCCTTGTTAAGGGCTACCTTCTTTAATTGTGCAACAGCGACTTCTAACTTGCTCATCGTTCTTGCCATTAATACAACATTAGCGCCTCTTCTGCTGAACTCTTCTCCCAAACAGAGACCAATGCCTTCAGATCCACCAGTGATAAAAACTAACTTTCCTTTCACATCCGCAGTTTTCTTAAGCATCCTTCTCACAAACGGAAGAAGCACCAGGCCAGCTAGGGCCAACCACCAGTAGCAGTTACAGCTGCAGACCATTGTTTATTCTTATTTCTGTGTGAAAGGCTGATTGACTTTATTGATCCATGTACTTAAAAGGTGCTTCTCAATCGCTTACAACTGTAGAGATGATCATGGAAAACTGAGCACTAAACTTGTCTAAAAAAAGCCAATTCAAAATTCTAAGGTACAGATTACAGTGTTATTTTATTTGTTCACACCATTGCAGTTTTTAATTTATTTCTGCAGTCAGCTATTTGGAGGTCTCGGGTGGCAAGTTCTGATGTAAGTGACGCGATACGAGACTGGACAACAGATATCTGTGATGAAACATATTGCTGTCTTGCTAATGCAGCTTCTTCAGGTGACAGCGGATGGTGTTGCTGTTGTCGCAAAGTTGGGTTGTCACTTGTAACCAGCACTGACCCACATCTACCGAGTGACGAGTGCCGAGCTGTGCGTATGCTCGACTGCCGACTTTGTGCTCTCGATCCACTTCTGCTTGCCTTTTCAAAGCAATTCGGCAACTCGTAGTGTCCAGGTCCCGGAGCTACATCACCTGCATCTCTCTTGGCCTTAGCTAATGATCTCTTCCAATCCTGCTCGGCTGCATTGGCATCGGAATACATAAGGAATACTGTTCTGGGTGGAAACCTTTTGAGCACACAAAGCAAAAAGAATGCAACACAAAATAATCTCTTGTCAACTATTCATATTTATCTCCTGATGAAGTATTCTAACTCATCAAATCAAAAGTAATATAAATTAATGTGACTTCAGAATTGAGGAACCACACAGTGGGAGTTCCAGAAGTCATTTTCAGCGAGAAAGTATAATTATATTTAAATCTATTTCACTGTTTGAAGTGTTAGGCTCTATATGAGAGACCAATCAGGTAGCAGAGCCAGGCTGGGCAATACTCGCAAAGATGTCATCGATCCAACCTTCTCGTACCTGGTTTGTGCCGTTAAAATGGTGGTCCCTGAATAAAAGGTTGTTTGGTTGGGGGAAAATAATACACACCCAGTTGAGATAATGTGCTCCGTCAGGAGAAGTGTGAATCATTGGCCAGCTCTTTGCAAAAGTATCAACAATCGGATAATTACGAAGACGAGCCAGCTCGTATTGTACTTTGTTGTATAATCTGTTTGTTAATTTCTTTTTGTTTTCTTGTAAACTTTTTGTTTAATTGTCATACCTGTGTCTCAGATTATTCCTGCAATCAACGCGGTGTTGGTGACTTCGAATATGTTTATTCAGAGGATGGGCAGGTACTCCCAACCAGATTATTTTTAATTTTGGATGAGCGTCGAATGTTGACATTGCCTCATTTACAACTTCAGAGTGTTTCCGAATTGACCAACAGCTTGATGCGTGGTGCTGACCAACACCAGCAACAATAATATCTCCATTTGAGAGCATATCCCGTGCTGTTGGTCTGGACATGTTCAGAAAGTAAGCCGCTACATATGAGATAGAAATATTATGTGAAGCTATTCTGTCAGTTCGATCCCCTCTCCAGACTTTATTATGCGGGAAATTGATGTTCATTCTTTGCAACAATCCATAAAATGTCATTCGCATGTGTGAGTCACCAAAAAGTGTAATTCTTCGATTCCGAAGAATCTCCAAAATCATTTCTTTTGGATACTTCGTATGTGTACAGCTGTAGGGTTCCCACTTGTACGATCTCTCAAAATTAATCCTTCCGAGAATATCAGGAGTGTGCTTATTTACTTTAGCTTCGTGTTTATAATGAAGCCAGTATCCAGGATATTCTTTCTGAAAATTAGAACGGTCTGAACCTGCATCGACCCATCTGCCCCATTCTAAACTTTGCGAAACACCACATGAATGACCTGGCTGGACCATGTCTTTCTTGCATACTAATTCCGTGTGTTCTGTCAAGTCGGTCCCTAAGATTGGATACCATGTCTTTTCCACAGTCTCAGCCACAGCACCATACTTTTCATAAAGATGCTCTGCCCACAACGAATACGTTCCAACCCTACCCAGAACAAAGTGTGAAATATAACTACAAGGTGGTTGCTTTCTTCCCTGAATTGACACTTCATCTAAATGAAATGTTGTATTCCCCATTACTATTTCTGGTCCTCGTAGCTGAATGCGAAGGTGTTCTGGTCCAAAGAATGTTTTAATCCAATTAAATATCGGAGGGTCGTTACTAAAGTGTTGATCTGTAACATAATCTTTACAGGAAGGTAACGATTCCCTAGAGACTGAAAGCCAACCAACACAAGATACTTGATCGTAGTACAGTTTACTTATGAACCCAGAAGCTGTGTAGGTTTTGACTAACAAATCGTTAGTGGAGTTCAACGTAGAATCCCACTCAGTACGCCCCTTTGTTTGTTGAGTCTTTGGTTGTGGGGTTTTTACATCTCTTTTGACATCACTGTCAGTGACATTAATTGTACTTCTCACAGGTGTCAATCTGTTTGTTGATTGCACAGTGCTAGTAGTACTTTGATAATAACCTTCTTCTTTCACCTCAGCCAAAGAAAACATCCCCACATAGCCAAGTGTTATTGCAGCGATACCAATGAGCCATAATCCTTTAATGCGAATGCCCATTTTGAATTATAAAAAGAAAACAGATCCTCAGTTACATAATCTCAGACAACCAGCCATCCTGTCAAAAAACAATAATTATGAAAAGAAAATTGATATTAACTTCTACAACAAGTACTCTCTTAGAGGAATAAAATTTGAACTCACTTTAAATACTAGGTTTGGTAATGGAAATTACCAAAGATGGTTAAACAAAAAATATCCGAATGATGCGGCTATTGTTATGCTGTGTTGTTGAGTCTGCGATAACGTGAATGTGCTGCCGTTGAGGGTCGTTCTGTGGATGGTTGAATAGGAATCTTGTGAGAGTACCACAACATTCTATTTAAACAACTATCTGTTATCTCATCTGTGGATGCGTTGGCACCGTTTACTAAGTACTTTTGAGCGAAGGTACGAAATCCACCAGCCTTGTGCCGTCGTTGCTGCTCTCTCTTGAGACGGAGTTCTCTAAGAAAATCTTCTCTGCATCGAATTTCCTGATGTGATAAATCAATAACAAGCTGACGATGATTCTGCTCCTCATCCCAAATTTTCGCAACCCTACTGAGGTAGCTGTTCAACAACAGTTTTGGTAACTGGATATTTAATAAAGAAGGTGGTAGACTTTGCTTTGCAGTCAAGGCAATGTGTGTGAATCCCAATGCCCAAGATGATTTTATTAACACCCTCTCGCGGTTCTCTCGAAGGTAATATTTCCAGAAATACCAAACTCGTTGTAGTTTCATAGCAGCGGCGATGTGTAACAATTTCCCAACGCATATCCAACTCTTTATTACAGAATCCGCACCCCTCCGTCGTAATTCAACTCTCCAGTAGAATTGGATGGTTGCAATTGCTCTGCGGCGGTGCATTACAAGGACGCCAGCTCGTAAGAATTTCGTAATTTTTCTTGCAGCTCGATCTCGTCGTTTAGCACGACTCTTTCTGTGAAGTCGATACCAAGCTTGAATCTGAAGTGTTGGAGCAAGAGCTGGCCGCTTCCACTGAATCCAAGCTCTCCAACAGAGTTGGACGGCCATCGCTGCCCATGCCTGTTCTCTTCCAAGAACTGCAACATTCTCTTGATACGATTCGTTACACATTCCTTCGATTGTCTTTCTAGAGAGTGCTACTCTCCAGGCTCTCTGAATAGTTAGTATTGATTCGTGAGTTATATTCTTATCATGAGACCACATGTTTCCCTTTTCTTGAAGAGCCAACATACGAATGTGACGTTTTAGACGAACATTTCTTGCGGCAAGTCTTCCTCTCCGACCTCTGTAACAAGATTGTATTCTGAGACAGCAGTTGGTTAATATTGCCGTCATGGCCCTGTCCTGTTTACATTCGTGATCGACGCGATTATCTTCGGTTCTCTTCTTCTTTTCAAATAAGCTCTTCAATAGCGACTGCGCTACTGACCGTCTGAATGCCGATTGTAGTTTGACTGCTGCCTTTTCACCAGCAGCAATGTCGTAGTAATTATCATTCGCTACGCGGGTTTCAGTAATCTCGTGAAGGACTCTCTTCCTTCGGAAGAGTTCTCGCCGAGCTCTGTAAAACGCTACCCAGTAAGAGCTGTGTGTTTTTACTTTTTGAACTACTTCATCCTGGTAGTTCTCTATCTCTACTCGTTTCTTTTGAAGTAGGATGTTGTTTTGAATCTTTTGTCGTAAGTCTAGTCTCACGGAATAGTTTCGCCATTCGGTTTGAATTTGCTTTGCGAATTCTGACCAGCGTATGTCCCTGACGTAGATTTCAATAAGTTTTGTTAAATGTCGTACATGTGCGATGGCCTGATGACGCCTCACGATTGATTGTATTCGAACTGCACTCTCAGTTCTGATAACAAGTTGATACGCAGTATTCTCTTTAGACATTAAGGCTGCTATGTATTCCTGTGATGATAGTTGTCTTCGATAAAGTCTGACACGTGCTCGAAATGATCTCGCCGCTTGCTGGAGTGTTATCGGAATGTTAGTACATGAGATATTCTCAAACCAAACTCTTGAACTGTTCCACTCGTTGTTATTATGGATCATTGTTTTCAATTGTTGTTTTGCTGAAAGTACTCTTCTATGTTCCTTCCAGAGTTCACTAATCTTAATAATGAATGCTTCGAGAGCATTCTCTGATGATAATAAATCTAAAATATTATTCTGAACAGTTGTTTTGATTATTCTAATCTTCTCTTTCGATTGGATCATCGCTGACTGCATTCGATACCACTGTTGAATTCTTACTGTCATATTGTGTTTGTCTTTTATAACTTCCTCCTGAAGTCTTGTTGTGTTGTAGAGTTTAATATGCTTTGATAAGAAGAATCGTTTTCGGTATCCTAACAATATCAACAGTCGATTAACTGATGGTGATTCCTCAATACAATTCTCTACGCGAATACGATTGTTGTTGTTTGTTTGAATTGCTATTTGTAGTTTACGTCTGCAGTAAATAGCTCTGAGAACCAGAATCGAATTCCTGAAAGCGAGGATCTCAGTTTGGTATTCCAATCCGTGAAGCTGCTTAATGTAATTACCAATTGCTAACTTTCTGTTTTGAAATTCCAAAACAGCAGCTCTATTTCTACCTAATCTCTGAATGGTTTGAGAGCTGATATCTCTGATGTTGTCTCGTTGAATCTGTGTTGTGATATAAAGTTGAACGACATGTTTAGTGTTACTGACAGTCATTTTAGACAAACAGGATTTCATCCAATATTGTATTGTGGTAGCAGCATGTGTGGTTCTGTCTTTTGTTATCAACTCAGTTATGTAATTCTTCACGTTGACAGATATCATCTCATATTGGATTCTAGTGACGTACCCTTTCCAGACTTTCTGAATTATGTTCGCTACCTGGTGTGGGTTTGAGTGTATTTCGAGGATCTTTTGAATGTAAGTTTCAACATTTCCTTTAATCGCAGTGTACTTGAGTCGTGCTAAGTACCCTCGCCAGTTCTTTTGAATAACACAACACGCAGAGTGCTCATGTCTTTCTATCACTACAAATATCTTTAAGTAGTCGCAGACAGCAGATTGTCTTTTTGTAAATAATGTGCGAGAATGGTGACACCTCCACGTTCTCTGAATGCAACAAGCAGGTTGATAATACGTATCTACTCCCTTAAGAAGCTTCAGGTAGTCGCCTACAGCGGTCTCCCTTTTTATTAACAACTTGCGAGATTGATGACACGCCCATGCTCTCTGAATGCAACAGACAGACTGAAATTGTTCCTCAAGAAGAAGAAGGTGGCTCACGTAATCGCATACAGCTGTCTGCTTTTTTGCGAACAACAGTCGAGAACGGTGGCACTTCCATGCTCTTTGAATGCAGTGGATGGGTTTATCGTAACCGTCACTTCTTGTAAGCAGCCTCAAGTAGTCGTCTGCAGTGGTTTGCCTTTTCGTAAACAACTTGCGAGCTTGTTGACATTTCCATGCTCTCTGAATGCAACAGGCAGACTGAAATTGTTTTTCAAGGAGAAAAAGATGCTCCAAGTGGTGACGCACAGCCGTCTGCTTTCTTACAAACAACAAACGACATTGATGCTGTCTCCAGTACCTTTGAATTATACGAGCTGGTTGATTACAAGTCTCAAAGAAATGAAGATTATTTAGGTAATCGCGTGCAGTAATTTGTTTTCTTGCAAATAACCCACGGGAGTAGTGACACTTCCAAAATCTTTGAATAGCAGCAGCGTTATTGTTTAGATTGATTACTGATTCAGACTCCAGTAACTTAGTTTGGAATTCGATTTGTGAGCTTTTCTTTTTAAATAACAGCTGCCGAGCACAATAACATCTCCAACTCTTCTGAATGATTAAAACTGCAGGACACTCAAATACAACAGTCTTTATGTAGCTTTGAGTGACTGATTGCAGGTGTTTGAAATTAGTAACCGTCTTAAGACCTTTCCAGATCTTTTGAATAGTGATTGCTGCATTATCATTGACATTCATCGTCTTTATATAAGATCGTATGTTGGAAACCTTTTTACTAAGAATTCCAGTTGCTGAAAACCTTCTCCAATTTCTTTGAATAATTATTGCGAAAACATCATCATCAACAATCCGCAAACATAAATTATTGATGTGCGATTTAACTTCATTCAATTTTTGTTGAAGTTGTTTACATGCGAGACGTCTTTTCCAAATTTTTTGAATCACAACAGCCGCATAATATTCTCGATCGTTGCTTAGGTAGTTCCGTATGGCGACTACTTTGCTCTTACAAACTGAAAGTGAATAATGTCTTCTCCAATTTGTTTGTATAAGGATCGCTGGGTGATGTGGAATTTCCTGTCTCCCTGTTATGTATTTATGAACAGCTTTCCTCAATCTAAAATAATATTTCATCGCTAATCGTCTTCTCACGGCTGATTGTATTCTGCAACAGGCATAGTCTTCGCGTATTTCTTGTTGCGCGTTTTTCAATCTAAAGCTGCGAATGATCTGTTGTTTGGTTGTGACTCTCTCGCAGCTTTGAAGTCTTCGTATCCAACGCTGGATTGATGTGGCAGCATTTTGATGATAAATAGGAATTTCTTCGTGTTGGCTGTCGATGATGTATTTTTGTATTGTTTTTAATTTTCGTTTTAAATTGTTTCGTGCCAACACCATTCTCATCCAATTTTGAATCAACAAAACATTTTTAAGAATCATTTTATTACTCTCAGATGTGATTCTATTCTCATTATAGACGTTAATTCGTGACTCACGTACCTCTCTCTCTGTCACTGCAACAACCCTCCTCCAGTTCCGCTGGATTACATTTACCGCCTTAACAGAATCGTTATACAGTTCCGTCATTTATTATTATGAGACGGCATTGCTGTAAATAGAACTAAAAGAGAAATTAAAAGTTAAATTTGGAATTACTCTTCAGAAAAGATAACGACCTCCGTAAATGGTCAGATAAATATTTTGTGTGGATAGCTTCCAGTGAGAGGACTGGACGAATCCCCAGAGCATCCAACAACAACAAAAAAAATATATTTTTAAAAAAAAAAAATCAAGGCAAGGAAGCATATTAACAAACAATTATGAATTATAATAAAAATAAAAACGAAAAACGAAAACAATAATAGGTTTTTAACTAACTGAATCGAATGGTGCACGAAAAAATCTTTTTTCAATAATATTATCCTCTCTCAGGTAAGCTAATATTGCATTATATTTTACTTACAAATTAACAAACAATCACTTTTGTGAGTACACAAAAAAACGTGTCATCTCTAATATGTGTTGTAAAAGATAAAATAGCAACAAAAGAGTCTTGAGATTACTATTTGTTCACATCAAATAATAAATAATAATTCCAAACAATTATGTATACACAAACAATAATATCAATACGAGTATCCAATCTGTTTCAGTTTGTGGTAACGTGTCTAACCAAGTACCAACCCTCCAAGCAGCAGTGGCAATGAGAAAACTAATAAAAATAGTACTGGACATCAGTACTACGATTCGAAACCAAGGCGTTGGATTTATAGCGTGAATAATGTAATGTCTGTTAACGTGAGGACACAAAGCAACAGGATTTAGAGAAAACCACCACTTCAGAGTTGCTGAACAAACATACCAACCAAGTACGAACAGAGGGATGAATAAAATACCCGCTGCTGACACAGTCCACACTCTCCAAGAAAAGTGAACAACATCAATAATTGCCAACACTGTTGGGTAGAACAACATATCCTGAACAAAGTCACGAATCTGAACGAGGATTCGAAGAGCAGCACTCCCAGCATCGTTTGCTTCTTTTGATAGTAATTTTGCTGCTCGCAACTTTGTTGGATATAATAAACATATTTCAGCTAACTCTTTGTGAAGTTCATCAGAATCATGTTCTGCGATACAGATTAAATGATCAGAAGAAACACGTTCGAATATCTGACGACGATCACCTTTTAAAACACTAACAACAACACTTCTTAATAAACTGTTAGTGTGAGCAAGCAAGAGCGCCTGTTGGATATTTACAACAGACATCTGTTTCTCGAATATATAAGAAAGGATTTGACTCCAACAGTCTACAGGGATACCCATTCCTAAATATCTTAAATCAGCGACTACTGATCGTGGTATCACTTGTGGAACGCTTAATAAAGGAATTCGTTCTTCCCTTTCATTCTCTTCTTCAAATATCCTCAGCATTTGATCAGATTGTAGTTATATAATCATTTGTTATGTGTGTGGGGATGTGGTGTTCTCTATAATGTTAAGGAATGGGATTTAATCAAATTAATAATAAAGTATTTCAATAAAAATTGCTGACAAAACCAAAAAAACAAAAAACAAAAAAACACTTTTTTTTTTATTTTCCATCATGATCACACTTACTAAACTGAAATCAAAGATAAGAGACTGAGACCCGACAGCCACAGCCCTGACGCATAGTAACGAAAGAAAAGCAATATTTTTATTCACAAATAGTAGTAAAAGTAGTACTCTACCATCAACTACTGTTTAAAGTACCTTGAGAAAGCTTTCATGTACGGCATCTTTCGTACTAGTTGTCTCCAGAAGTCTTCGACGGTTTTAATATCTTTATGACGTCTGTTCATATTCTTAGACACTCTCAAAACCATTAAATTCCATTTCGTGACGTTAACAGGAAGCTCTTCGTCGTCGTATTGAACGTGAAAACCGGCTATTTTACTGTTTTTTTTTGGGAATAAAATGTGTTGATTGTCTTATTTAGGTGGATATTGATTTTTTTTAAAAAAAGAAAATAATAATAATAAAGCATACTTTAATACATCACGAGGTTCAGCTTTCTCCTTATCTCCATAGAATCCTTCAAATTGCCATTTTTGACCAGACACCAAAATTGCACAGACATAAGGCCATTCTTCTGGTCTCCTGTAGTTGTTTTAGTTTTTTTTTTTTTTTGTCTTTTTTTGTTTTTTTCTGTTTCAAAATAAATTAAATACAAACATTTGCTTCACATTATCTCTAACAAGAAAATCTGTGAAAGGACAGTTAGACCTGTCGACTTTCATAACCTGACCTGACGGTAGGATTTCATGTTTAACCTTCAGAGGATCCTCCCACTTACCAGATGCTAAGAATGATCTCGCATTTCTTATATTAACAGCTGAAGTGATAGAACTCGGAACGAATATGATTGGACGGATCGAAGGAGTTAATGAAAGCTGTTTTGGTAAAGACTTCGAAAGGACTCTAATCGTTCTTGTTAAGATCTTGTGGATGTGTTCATTAGTAGCGTGTGGTTGAAACGAATTACGAATACTGTCGTATCCGAAACACTCGTCTCTAAATGAACATAACTTCTTACTGACAACATAGTTGACAGGTGCTAAGGCTTTTACTTTTAGTGTTTCTATGTCGTATTCAGACATTCTCTTTAGGATTTGCTCACATCTGTCATGACATTGTTTTAATTTCTTATTACTATTAGTTGGTCTTACAGCAGGACCAATTGCAGGTCCAATAATTGGTGTTGCTCCTGACAACCGAGACGATGTCTGCGATCCAATGTCATCATAAACGGGACTCGCTTCATACGCAGTTTTTGGTCGTTTTTTACGATATTTTGTTATATCTGTGTGGCTTCCAGCATCTCTACTGCTTCGGGTACCCGCAGAAGACAGGTATTCACTTGCACTAATTTCACTACCACCTCCATAGTTTGATACCTGACCAGTGATATTAATTACTGAATCAAAGAAACCTTCTTGTTGAGAAGGAACATCTTTACCCATTTTTTGATACAAGAAGTCGTGAACTTTTGCTTTTCTTGATCTCAAACTCTCACCCACACTGATTAGAGGAGTTGTATGTTTCTCTGTCTGTGCAGTACTCGATGATATTAACTGTCGAAGAGACTCTCTTGGTAGCTCTGCAGCAACAGCGTTATTCATGCTATTTATATCATGGAGGGTGGGATAAGTTTCAGAAGCAGTAGGTTCATCATTTGATGCGAAGTATCTATCGACGTAAGTCTCCCACTCAGAATAAGCGCTTTCAAAAGTCTTCTTTTCGGTGGTCGTCATTTTTCCTACCTGCCTATGGGGGAGAAAAAAAAAATTCAACAAAAAAAAAAAAAAAAAAAAAAAAACCTCACCAAATATCACTCATAACATTAGTTGCTGTAATAAAGAAGAATCATTCAATGGATGTGTTTTAAAAAATAAAAAATTTCTTTTTTTCTTTTTTTCCCCCAGGGATAGGACAGAAAAAAGAAAAAAAATAAGAGGGAAGACACCACTGCAGTTCCCCTCGAAAAGTATCAAAAGAAAAAAAAAATTATTATTCATAAGCCTATATTATGTAAAGAAAGTGAGCTCCAGGAGAAGCTTTAAAAATATTTATTCTGAAAAAAAATAAAAAAAGGGACGCCAAGTCGTTTTAAACTGATTACAGAATTCTAAGTTTATTAAAAAAAAAAAAAAAAAAAAAAAAAAAAAAATTAAATCTGAATGAAGTAATAATAAAAACAAAATAATAAAATAATCTCACTGAGCAATCAATCAATTCCCTCTTGTTAAGACCCCCTCAAACAGGATGCAGATTCTCAAAGAAGAATATTAAAATGAATTTATACAAAAAAAAAAAAAAAAAAAAAAAAAAAAAAAAAAAAAAAAAAGGGAGAGCTCTGAAGGGAACCCGACACCAGTCATAAGGAATTGTTTCCATTGAAATCCGTGTTTCTATTTACCTTTCGTGATTGCTTTCTTTATAACGAGGTGAAACTTTGACAATGTAAAAATAGCAACAACCTTAAGTTGTCTGTCAAAGAAAAGGTACGGTTAGAAGAAAGAAAATAAAACACATAATGATTTATAATGAAGGGAGAGAAAAAAATATAACACCTCGATGACAGAGAGTTTGTCGCATTCGCGAGCAAAAACATATGCGCGAAGAAAACAACCATTTTCCGCTTTTTCTGTTTTATTTAATATGGAATACTTCTTTCACAAATATTAAAAAAAAAAAAAAAAAAAAATGTTCTTTCGAACTATAAAAGGAAAATAACTGACCAGAGTTTACTACAATAAAAATAAAAAAATAAAGGGGATAGGCGGATTCTATGTATTGAGACGTACTGGGAGGTTAATCCTTTCGGACTTAAATTTTATTATTAAGTTGAAGAAGGTTATTATTACTTCTCTACCATGCGTGGTTGATGGGGAGCTATTTACATTCTCCGACGACACCGCTTAGGTAGAATTGCATTTGGTGGTGGGAGATGTAAAACGTTTAATACCGCCTGCGCCTGATTGATTAAAAAGAACTCTTCCTCATGTGTGCGACCAGAACTTGTTGAAGAACTCCCTGCAGATGGTTGTCTCCTAGCCGCTATCGATCTCCCAGTTGGTCGAGGCTTTGATGCAGTTCTCCTTCCACCAGAACAGCTTCTTCGTCGAATCGGTTTTCTTCTATTTTCTGATGACATTTTTATTACCCTGTCGTTGATAAGTATGATGGTGTCTAACTTTATTTATTAAAAGGGTAAGTGGGGTAACTCTTGGGTTGTTATTTTCTTTTTTTCTTTTTTTTTTTTCTTTTTTTCTTAACGAAAACATGAATGTACTATTTACAATTAGTGACTTCTACTGGAAAGCAGTGCCACAAACAGAACTTATTGAATAAAACTGCGTAGAAATGTTTACAACTTCATTCGGTGATGTGTAAGTGAGAGACAGTTTTCTTCTTCTCTTTTTTTTGAAGCTTAGACAAACGAGTGCCGTCCAACAGCTATTCTACTTCACTCTTTTCAATTAGATTGGCAATTTGAACAAAGAAAACTACTACCTTAACCTGATTAGAAAACTGACTAAACAAAGTGCTACTACATAATGTTTTTCACACTATCTTACTGTAGAACTAAATGCCAAGTCTCCAGCGAATCTTGTTATGTCGCAAGACTTCAACGCATGACTGAATTGAGCCTCGGGAGCCACCAACGGCTTTGAAAGCCACCCGATTTCTTGAGCTTCTGTAATCGGGTTTATATATTTATCAACAGGTGTTTTTTGTACAGATAGAAGACAGTCGCGAATTTCTTCAGCAGTTTTCTGGATTCGTTCTCTGTTAGAATCGACTTCGTCAGATTCACTTGTTACATTCCAATTGATGTCGTTGTTGACTTGAGAAAGTAGCTCACTGTTGGCTGATTTTCCCATCTGCTGTTGGATGCTCTCAAGTAAGAATCGTTCTTTTGAAAGAAATCGCTTTGATCTTTTTGTGATATTTTCACAAACAGGTTTAGTCTTTGCTAGCCTATAAGGATTTACTGAAAATTTCTCTTTTGAATTCCGATATTGTGATTCTGTCCTAACGTGTTCCTTCCAAATCTTTTCCTTCGCAACTTCACTAATTTTACTATTCTTCCAGTTCATTTTTTTTTTTTTAAAAAAAAGGTCCCTTACTTCTGCTAAGAAAATTATTATGATTTAAAAAAAAGTAAATAAATAAATAACTATGTAATATAGGTTTACTCCTATTCTTTTTTTTCTTTTTTTTTTTTTTGTATTTCTTTTTTTCTCGTCCGTTAGTTGTTATTTTAAAAATCGATATCGTTATTGACAACCAAAACCATGAACTTGAAGAGAGCCTCTTCGTGTAACTCAGACCGCAATATGCGAGATGAGGCGAGACTGAATAAAGGGAAACAAGGGGGGAAGTGTGTTTGAGAATATTTATAAAGACATAAATATAAGTATTGTATCAGAGCTAACAAAATCAAACGTTAATTATTTATAATACAATTAGAGGGGGACATGGGTTATCGTTTAAGAACAGCAAACAAGCTCGTTGCCAAAACTTGTCGTTTTTATTAATTTATTTTTTTCGATGCGATTATTGGAACATATCTTCTGAAGTAATGTTTCCTCGTCTTTGTTGTTCTGTTCAATTGTTTCTTTTGTTTTTTCTTAGTTTTATTTTTATGAGGCAAGCACAACCAAAGATCTGAAGTGTCGTTCACAAGAAACGATGCCTGTGTAGAGTAATTTGGATATCACACAAACCATTTACGGAATAACAAGATGTGCCTTCTCAACATGTGGGATAAGAAGAGTCTCATGTTGGTAGTAATCACATGATGAAGGAGGCTTAAGTGGTCCGAACACTTGAATTGGTTTTATATCTTCCATCTTGAAGCCACACTTCAATAAATGTGGAAGTTGTGTCTCTGCGAAGAGTTCCTCCCAAGCAGCCTTATCATCCTTGTTGGTATAACGAGGACGAAGAACTCCAAGAGAAGTCAAGTTGCAATAGGTTAAAACACCTCCCGGCTTTAAAATCCTCGGAGCGTGTTTGATAAAATCAAACTGATGAATATGTTGTGACTCCTCATTGTTTGGATAAGTGTCGTAGTAAATTCCATCGAATTCACTATCTGGGAGAGTACTGACAACATCCTGCCAAAGACCAAACTTTGGAATTACCTTGTGTGGCTGTTTCTCAGCCCATACTACCAACTTTTCAAAAACTTGTTTGTTAGCCTCGATGATAACATGTTCTTCTATGTCATGTGTTTGGATGGCGCTGGCACTCAAAGCGAGTCCGAAGCCAACTTCAAGAATTCTTCCTCCCTTGCTGCAAGCTACCTTAACAATAGCGTCTTGGTAAGGTTTCTCCCAACTCTCCATTACTGGATGGCCATCGATGTAAACAATGTCTTCTGTTATCTCAGAAGGCTTGTTTTGCCACAACTTTGGGTCCTCTCCCTTAACTAGACCGTGGTATCCTGACTCTGGCTGCTTCTCAGTACTCATTGTTGTGTTTTTGTTGTGAAATCTGAAAAAAGAAATGTTGCAATAACATAAGCCAGACTAAACTAAACTAAACCTGAGTCTATTCCCAGTGATATGTGCTACTCGTTTGTCAACTCCTACGGTATGTATTTACATCTGAAAAATGTGAATTTGAAGAAACATAATCCGAACAACTAGCAGTCTTAGTAAAGGAATAGCTATCGTTATCAAAAAAGACCTCTTCGTGTAACTCAGACCGCAATATGCGAGAGTGAGACGAGATCGAATAAAGGGAAACAGGGGGAACATGGGTTATCGTTTAAGAAGAGCAACAAGCTCGTTGCCAAAGCTTTTTGTTAATTTGAAATTGTTTTTATTATTTTATTTTTTTTCGATGCGATTATTGGAACATATCTTCTGAAGTAATGTTTCCTCGTCTTTGTTGTTCTGTTCAATTTTTTCTTTTGTTTTTTCTTAGTTTTGTTTTTATGAGGCAAGCACAACCAAAGATCTGAAGTGTCGTTCACAAGAAACGATGCCTGTGTAGATTAATTTGTATATCTCACAAACCATTTACGGAATAACAAGATGTGCCTTCTCAACATGTGGGATAAGAAGAGTCTCATGTTGGTAGTAATCACATGATGAAGGAGGCTTAAGTGGTCCGAACACTTGAATTGGTTTTATATCTTCCATCTTGAAGCCACACTTCAATAAATGTGGAAGTTGTGTCTCTGCGAAGAGTTCCTCCCAAGCAGCCTTATCATCCTTGTTGGTATAACGAGGACGAAGAACTCCAAGAGAAGTCAAGTTGCAATAGGTTAAAACACCTCCCGGCTTTAGAATCCTCGGAGCGTGTTTGATAAAATCAAACTGATGAATATGTTGTGACTCCTCATTGTTTGGATAAGTGTCGTAGTAAATTCCATCGAATTCACTATCTGGGAGAGTACTGACAACATCCTGCCAAAGACCAAACTTTGGAATTACCTTGTGTGGCTGTTTCTCAGCCCATACTACCAACTTTTCAAAAACTTGTTTGTTAGCCTCGATGATAACATGTTCTTCTATGTCATGTGTTTGGATGGCGCTGGCACTCAAAGCGAGTCCGAAGCCAACTTCAAGAATTCTTCCTCCCTTGCTGCAAGCTACCTTAACAATAGCGTCTTGGTAAGGTTTCTCCCAACTCTCCATTACTGGATGGCCATCGATGTAAACAATGTCTTCTGTTATCTCAGAAGGCTTGTTTTGCCACAACTTTGGGTCCTCTCCCTTAACTAGACCGTGGTATCCTGACTCTGGCTGCTTCTCAGTACTCATTGGTGTGTTTTTGTTGTGAAATCTGAAGAAGAAATGTTGCAATAACATAAACCAGAGTAAACTAAACCAAACCTGAGTCTATTCCCAGTAATCTGTGCTACTCGTTTATCATCTCCTGGTTGAAGAATAGGAATTGAAGAAAACATAATTGAATTCAATAAGCGGTTTAGTTAAAGAAACAAACAAGCTGAGCGGAAGCTTAGCACATTCATTTTAAGGAGAACTTAGCAAGGCACGGCCCGCAAGTGGAATTACGTCACATCGATCTCGAAGTACTCTAAATGGTCATTACTGTTGACGAAGAGGAGAATGATAAACAATATGAGAAGACGCATCTGAGCTATTGGGAGAGTAACTGTGAGTGTCTTCGATTGTTGACGAAGACTGACAACACTCACTATCAGTACTGTCAATAAATGATAAAAAGGTTTTTGCAACAGGCGGATTTTTAATGTCTGCCTTAACACTACGTGAAGACCATATTGAAGGGGTCTCAGCCATGTGTTGCCGAACATTTATTTTTCCAGACACCCTCGATGACATTGCAGAGAGAGGTCTTTGAGAAGATGCATTTTGTTTATAATCAGAGAATGAACCATTCATAGATCGAGTGAACTTAGAAGAGTTGGTCATGTTCTTTTTAGAATCTTTCATCTGATGAGTCTTCTCCTTTCGTTCGCGGGATTGGACTGCCACACAAGCTTTCTTTAAAGTAAAGATTGAAAGTACTGCTTCCTGATGACGTGCTTCTACTTCTTGCATTTCCGCCTCATGAATCGCATTATCAACTACGTGTTCTATAGAGTTTGAACTCTTCTTCGTATTAAATAGTACTCCAGACTTACTCATCATTCCATTGCTCGTGAGAGACTTTTTCCAAGCTCGTCTTCCCCAGTGCAAACACAGCGCCTTGTCTCTCAGACTGTTATATTCCTCTGGGTGAGTGCTTTCTAACCAACGTAGATCAAAGTCGGGTTTTTTATTCTTTGCTCCTGTTCCTCGAGACTTTCTCCTCGAGCGTATGGCACTGATGCCCATTCCATAACATTGCATTTATAAAGTGTAATTGAAGCCAACCAATTCTATTGTAAAGGTAATATTAATTCACGTGGTCAAAAGTGAAAATCAAAGGATTCACTTTCACAGAAGATGGCCGCATTACTGTATCTTCTTTAGACCTGAAGAAGGGTAGTTTTTAAAAAACAGAAATTCGGATTGCTCAGCAACTCAATTGTTATCGGGTTTGGGTACCTCTTCAGTTGCAGTATCCACAAACTCTTCTTCTCTTGGCCAAAGCATGCCCAATAAGTAGTTCATAATTACACTAACCGGCTTAAAAGAAAAGGGGGGACAAAAAGAAAACAAAATAAAAAGAAAACGGGCGTCGTGGGTATAAAGATGAAGAGACAATTGCAAAACTGGTAAATTATAAACGAACAATGATGCAAACATTTTTTTTAAAGTGTACGTAGCTGTCAAACCGCGAAAAAGAAAGAATGAAAAAAAAGAATTATCACGATGAGAATTAATTTTTTTGTGCTGTTTTTCTCATTACAATGCCAGCACGTATTCGGCCAGCTTTTCAAATAAAATTGTAAGGCGAGATAGCAGACAGCTCTGGTACGTAACCATTCACACGAAAAGAGGCAGAAGGTGGAAAAGCCTTAAAAAGAAAAATGTACTTCCACTCGAGTAGGTAAACTGGGGAACAGCATCAAGTATGTTTGCTGGATTTAAAAAAGGGGAATTCTTCACTAAACTTCATTTCTCCGGTTTTTTTTTTCTTTTTTTTATTTTCTTTTTTTTTTCATCTTTTTTTTTTTTTGTCTCTCACCTGAGTCTCCAAACCACTTGTCGCCCTTCGTTCTGTTCAAAAATAAAAAAATCAGTTGAAGGAATGAACGGGGAACATTGAGCGAAGGGAAAGATGAGTAGGGTAGGAGCCTCCAGCTCTCATTAACACTCGGAAATTCAATCATTATAAATGTCACCGGAACAGAGTATCAATTGTTAAGACCGGTCTACATTATGCAGATGTTTGTCGGCAAACGCTAACATATCGGAGCATGATACGAACACCCGCTGAAAGGCATAACTTCGGAACAGGAGGCGTACTCAACAATAACATGGAGACAGAAAACACATTTTACGGGTTAACAAAAAAAAATACCTCCGCAATACGAACCAGGCTCCAATCGTGGAATCCCGCTAGGAAACCTGTTCATGAAAGGTAATTATTTTCCCCTATTTCTCGGAGAGTAGGGACGAAGGGGAAAAAGGTGGAGGAAAAGGGAGGCAATACAACACCAAAGAAAAAAAACACGAAAAGAGTGCATCAAGACAGTACCAAATCACTTATCATTTGCGAGTTTTACGCTCGTAGTACATCTTCACCCACTCGGGACTGATCTTGTCGAGGGCAAGCTGTTTTATTTTTTTTTATAACAGGGAAAACGTGTGATCGCGTAAATGGAAAGAGTTAACAACAGTTTTTTTCTTTTGTTTTTTTGCTGTTGGATTTACCCGCCAATCAATCGGATACCTTAATGCGCACAGCGCTCGTCTGCCAAGAATAAAACATACCTTAGGGAAGATTCTCAACAACTCCCAGCAGAGGTCGAGTGATTCGAAGATAGTACGGTCCTCATTGTAATCCTGTGGATGAGTTATTTATTTAGATAGACGCAACGTTTATTCCTCGATGACATTGAAATACTCATCACACATGACAATAGGGGATCAAATAACTGAATACATACCTGCTCTAAGAATTTCTCTTCGAATTTAATAAGGAACTCGAGGAATCTCTTGTCTTCTTCGTTCAAAGCTTCTTCACCAACAACGGCCTTCATTGCCTGGGCATCCTTTGCCATCGCGTATGCTGCGTACATCTGGTTGCAGACACCTGAATGGTCCTCACGGGTCATCAATTCTTTGGTTTCATCGTCTCTTCCAATAGCGTTCTTCATTAATCTGCTCAATGATGGAAGGATGTTAATTGGTGGGTAGATACCCTTGTTGTTCAATTGTCTATCAACATAGATTTGTCCCTCAGTAATGTAACCCGTCAAATCAGGGATAGGGTGAGTAATGTCTGTTGTTTATTTGTTTAGCTTGTGTTACTTTCCATAAAATAATCCCAGCTAAGCGTTCTCAATTAACGCTATTTCAGTTGCAGTAAAACTCAGTAAATGATAATAATAAAAACATACCATCGTTAGGCATAGTAAGAATTGGGAACTGGGTGATCGATCCACTTCTACCGTTAACACGTCCTGCACGTTCGTAGATGCAGGCTAAATCGGTATACATATAACCTGGGTAACCACGTCTACCCGGAACTTCTTCTCTGGCAGCTGAGACCTCACGAAGGGCATCGGCGTATGAAGACATGTCAGTTAAGATGACGAGGACGTGAAGACCACAGTCATAGGCGAGGTATTCAGCGGTGGTTAGAGCCAAACGTGGGGTGATGATACGCTCGATAGTTGGATCGTTGGCAAGGTTCAAGAAGACAACGGCTTTTGAAAGTGCACCGTTCTGCTCGAATTCCTCCTTGAAGAAACGCGCGGTTTCCTGGTTCACACCCATCGCAGCAAACACAACAGCGAATTCTTCCTTCTTTCCCTCCTCACCCGGTTGCTGTACCAAACCTGCCTGTCTCACAATTTGAGCAGCAATTTCGTTATGCGGAAGACCAGCTCCGGAGAATAGAGGAATCTTTTGACCTCTCGCAATAGACATCATCACGTCGATTGAAGAGATACCTGTATTGTTATCATTCCAGTGAAGAAGAAACGTACTACTACGATTAACACAAAAAAGATGGCTTTGATTACCATTAACAGAAATAAAATTGATAAAATGCATACCAGTTTGAATCATCTGCTTTGGGTATTCTCTTGACTGTGGGTTGATAGGGATACCGGAAATGTCACGGTACTGTTCGGCAATAACGTCACCACCACCATCAATAGGTTTTCCTGATCCGTTGAAGATTCTTCCAAGCATATCTTCTGCAACTCCAAATTCAAGAATCTTTCCAGTGAACTCGCAGTGACTCTTCTGTGCGTCAATTCCTGATGTTCCCTCAAAAACCTGAACGACAGCCTTTGTACCATCTACTTCTAGCACCTGACCTCTTCTCTTTTCGCCATCTGGAAGCTCGATTGTTACAATTTCAGCGAACTTTGGGAGTCTGACGTTCTCCAAAATAACAAGCGGACCATTAACAGCGGTGATAGTACGGTAGTCCAATCTTGGCTTTAATTTGTATTCTTTCTTCAAGTCTTCCAAGTGCTTCTGAAGGAGCTCTTCCTTGGATTTTGGTGCAGCAGAATCGTGTTCTCCCATTTTATGTGGCCTAATATATCCTGAAAGGAAATGAAACCGTTAAAAGAAATTCAACAACTACTTTACATCACTTAACCTTCGCAATCAGAAGCATTGCACTAATATTATATGGTTCGACCCATGAATGCAAGGTTTAGGGTGTCAAACTCATAAGCCGCACTGAAAGGGACTTTATGTGCCAACCCCTGGGGGTGCAGCACAGCCCGATCCCGATTTATTGGAAAAGGATTTGAGGTAAAGTACACTTGTTGGGACCCGAAAAATGGTGAACTATGCCTGGATAGGACGAAGCCGGGGGAAAGTCTGGTGGAGGTCCGTTGCGGTGTCGATTGAACTTGAATGATAGAAGCACGGTTGTTTCTTCGTTTGTTTTGATGGCACGAGGTTACTTTGTTCTCACTCCACCATCGGTCACTTCCTCACATGGTATTAGAAAATCAGAGCCACCGAACATTTGCCAGATGTGATCGTATCCTCTCGCGTTGTGGAAGTAGATTGGGACATCTCCACAGATTACATTACTGCTGATGTTTATGTTGCAAGCTGAACGCGAAACTCTTCATTCACGTTGCCTCCTATTCACACTTAATTTCTGCGAGTAATAACAACAGTCTGTAGCCGTTTGTATTCATCTTTCCCCTTTGCAATCATCGTCATCGCCTTGATATCCTTGAATAAATGAGTATGATCCACAAACATGTTAATAGAACACATGATAGAGGGTTGTTGTAGAATGAGTGTAGTGTCTTCATCTAGTAATGCTGTCGTCGTTGTCATTATGTTCGTTGTTCAGTCTTCCGATCCCCTCACCTGTTGCATTGTCCCCATGTGCTTATGACCTAGTGTATGTCTATTATAATCACGTAAGCAGCTTTGTGGTTTACCTTGCCAGGTTCTTATCTAACACACTTTCGAAGTCACTGGGGAGGATGAATAGTTACGAATGGACTTGCACATAAAGTAATCTTTGTAGAATAGAATGTTGATCCATCCATTCTTTGGGTTTTTGCAGTCTCCAAATTGACCGTTTGGTATAACTTTGTCGATGGTATCAAGTGTATAAAGACACACTCATTGTTCTTAGTGAACTTCATGATGTCCTTCTCCTTGGCTGGAAACTCTAAACCATCGAAGTTGTACTAAGTAATGTGGCTCTTATGTGAGTGGCTGTGAACTGCAGAAGAAGTTCGATAATAACGATAAAACTAATAACAGTACCACTCACGCCGAAGTAAATCATATGTACGAAGTAAGAGAAGTGGAATAAAATACACACAAAGTAATTTTGGTATTTTATGTTTTCTTAATCATCGGTGTGTTTGCAGCTGGCAGTTTTTCGAAACTTTGCGTGTGGAGCTGGCAGTTCTTTGAAACTTTTTGCTTGCAGCTGGTGGTTTTTTAAAACTTTGTGTGTGGAGCTAGTGGTTTTTCAAAACTTCGCGTGTGGAGCTGGCAGTTTTTCGAAACTTTTTGTTGTGTGGAGCTGGTGGTTTTTCAAAACTTTGCGTGTGGAGCTGGCAGTTTTTTGAAACTTTGCGTGTGGAGCTGGTAGTTTTTTGAAACTTTGCATGTGGAGCTGGCAGTTTTTTGAAACTTTTTGTTTGGAGCTGGTGGTTTTTTAAAACTTTTTGTGTGGAGCTGGCAGTTTTTCGAAACTTTTTGTTTGCAGCTGGTGGTTTTTCGAAACTTTGCGTGTGGATCTGGTAGTTTTTTAAAACTTTGTGTGTGGAGCTGGTGGTTTTTCGAAACCTCAAAACTTTGCGTGTGGAGCTGGCAGTTTTCTCAAATTTTGTGTGGAGCTGGTGGTTTTTCAAAACTTTTTGTTTGCAGCTGGCAGTTTTTCGAAACTTTGCGTGTGGAACTGGCAGTTTTTTGAAACTTTTTGTTTGCAGCTGGCAGTTTTTCGAAACTTTGCGTGTGGAGCTGGTGGTTTTTCGAAACCTCAAAACTTTGCGTGTGGAGCTGGCAGTTTTCTCAAATTTTGTGTGGAGCTGGTGGTTTTTCAAAACTTTTTGTTTGCAGCTGGCAGTTTTTCGAAACTTTGCGTGTGGAACTGGCAGTTTTTTGAAACCTTTTGTTTGCAGCTGGTGGTTTTTTAAAACTTTGTGTGTGGAGCTGGTGGTTTTTCAAAGCTTCGCGTGTGGAGCTGGCAGTTTTTCGAAACTTTTTGTTTGCAGCTGGTGGTTTTTCGAAACTTTGCGTGTGGATCTGGTAGTTTTTTAAAACTTTGTGTGTGGAGCTGGTGGTTTTTCGAAACCTCAAAACTTTGCGTGTGGAGCTGGCAGTTTTTTGAAACTTTTTGTTTGCAGCTGGCAGTTTTTCAAAACTTTGCGTGTGGAGCTGGCAGTTTTCTCAAATTTTGTGTGGAGCTGGTGGTTTTTCAAAACTTTTTGTTTGCAGCTGGCAGTTTTTCGAAACTTTGCGTGTGGAGCTGGCAGTTTTTTGAAACTTTTTGTTTGCAGCTGGCAGTTTTTCGAAACTTTGCGTGTGGAACTGGCAGTTTTTTGAAACTTTTTGTTTGCAGCTGGCAGTTTTTCGAAACTTTGCGTGTGGAGCTGGCAGTTTTTTGAAACCTTTTGTTTGCAGCTGGTGGTTTTTTAAAACTTTGCATGTGGAGCTGGCAGTTTTTTGAAACTTTTTGTTTGGAGCTGGTGGTTTTTTAAAACTTTTTGTGTGGAGCTGGCAGTTTTTCGAAACTTTTTGTTTGCAGCTGGTGGTTTTTCGAAACTTTGCGTGTGGATCTGGTAGTTTTTTAAAACTTTGTGTGTGGAGCTGGTGGTTTTTCGAAACCTCAAAACTTTGCGTGTGGAGCTGGCAGTTTTCTCAAATTTTGTGTGGAGCTGGTGGTTTTTCAAAACTTTTTGTTTGCAGCTGGCAGTTTTTCGAAACTTTGCGTGTGGAGCTGGCAGTTTTTTGAAACTTTTTGTTTGCAGCTGGCAGTTTTTCGAAACTTTGCGTGTGGAGCTGGCAGTTTTTTGAAACTTTTTGTTTGCAGCTGGCAGTTTTTCGAAACTTTGCGTGTGGAACTGGCAGTTTTTTGAAACTTTTTGTTTGCAGCTGGCAGTTTTTCGAAACTTTGCGTGTGGAGCTGGCAGTTTTTTGAAACCTTTTGTTTGCAGCTGGTGGTTTTTTAAAACTTTGCATGTGGAGCTGGCAGTTTTTTGAAACTTTTTGTTTGGAGCTGGTGGTTTTTTAAAACTTTTTGTGTGGAGCTGGCAGTTTTTCGAAACTTTTTGTTTGCAGCTGGTGGTTTTTCGAAACTTTGCGTGTGGATCTGGTAGTTTTTTAAAACTTTGTGTGTGGAGCTGGTGGTTTTTCGAAACCTCAAAACTTTGCGTGTGGAGCTGGCAGTTTTCTCAAATTTTGTGTGGAGCTGGTGGTTTTTCAAAACTTTTTGTTTGCAGCTGGCAGTTTTTCGAAACTTTGCGTGTGGAGCTGGCAGTTTTTTGAAACTTTTTGTTTGCAGCTGGCAGTTTTTCGAAACTTTGCGTGTGGAGCTGGCAGTTTTTTGAAACTTTTTGTTTGCAGCTGGCAGTTTTTCGAAACTTTGCGTGTGGAGCTGGCAGTTTTTTGAAACCTTTTGTTTGCAGCTGGTGGTTTTTTAAAACTTTGCATGTGGAGCTGGCAGTTTTTTGAAACTTTTTGTTTGGAGCTGGTGGTTTTTTAAAACTTTTTGTGTGGAGCTGGCAGTTTTTCGAAACTTTTTGTTTGCAGCTGGTGGTTTTTCGAAACTTTGCGTGTGGATCTGGTAGTTTTTTAAAACTTTGTGTGTGGAGCTGGTGGTTTTTCGAAACCTCAAAACTTTGCGTGTGGAGCTGGCAGTTTTTTGAAACTTTTTGTTTGCAGCTGGCAGTTTTTCAAAACTTTGCGTGTGGAGCTGGCAGTTTTCTCAAATTTTGTGTGGAGCTGGTGGTTTTTCAAAACTTTGCGTGTGGAACTGGCAGTTTTTTGAAACTTTTTGTTTGCAGCTGGCAGTTTTTCGAAACTTTGCGTGTGGAGCTGGCAGTTTTTTGAAACTTTTTGTTTGCAGCTGGCAGTTTTTCGAAACTTTGCGTGTGGAGCTGGCAGTTTTTTGAAACTTTTTGTTTGCAGCTGGCAGTTTTTCGAAACTTTGCGTGTGGAGCTGGCAGTTATTTGAAACTTTTTGTTTGCAGCTGGTGGTTTTTTAAAACATTGTGTGTGGAGCTGGTGGTTTTTCAAAACTTTTTGTGTGGAGCTGGCAGTTTTTTGAAACTTTTTGTTTGCAGCTGGTGGTTTTTTAAAACTTTGCGTGTGGAGCTGGCAGTTTTCTCAAATTTTGTGTGGAGCTGGTGGTTTTTCAAAACTTTGCTTGTGGAACTGGCAGTTTTTCAAAACTTTGCGTGTGGAGCTGGCAGTTTTTTAAAACTTTGCGTGTGGAGCTGGTGGTTTTTCAAAACTTTTCGTGTGGAGCTGGCAGTTTTTCAAAACTTTGCGTGTGGAGCTAGTGGTTTTTCAAAATTTTTTGTTTGCAGCTGGTGGTTTTTTAAAACTTTGTGTGTGGAGCTGGTGGTTTTTCAAAACTTCGCGTGTGGAGCTGGCAGTTTTTTGAAACTTTTTGTTTGGAGCTGGTGGTTTTTTGAAACTTTGCGTGTGTAGCTGGCAGTTTTTCAAAGCTTTGCGTATGGAGCTGGCAGTTTTTCAAAACTTCGCGTGTGGAGCTGGTGGTTTTCTCAGATTTAGTGTGGAGCTGGCAGTTTTTTGAAACTTTTTGTTTGGAGCTGGTGGTTTTTTGAAACTTTGCGTGTGGAGCTGGCAGTTTTTCAAAACTTTGCGTATGGAGCTGGCAGTTTTTCAAAACTTTGCGTGTGGAGCTGGTGGTTTTCTCAGATTTAGTGTGGAGCTGGCAGTTTTTTGAAACTTTTTGTTTGGAGCTGGTGGTTTTTTGAAACTTTGCGTGTGGAGCTGGCAGTTTTTCGTCGCGGGCAGTGTTACCTCAGTTTGCTACTCTCGTATCTGTGTTGTGTTAACTCATGTAAGTGATCTTAACTCCTGTTAAATAAAAAAAAAAAAAAAAAAAAAAAAAAGAAATTAAAAAAGAAGAATTTTCAAATGAAGTTATATCAACCCCTGCCACCCATTATGATCAATTCCGCTTGTTTTTTTTTTTTTTTTTCTTTCTTTTCTTCAAATATAAAAAAAAAATTAAAAAATATAAAAGATGAAACAATGTTATCATTGTTTTTTTTATCGATCGACTATGTCGATTACTTCCAGTTTTCCGTCCTGGTCAAGACGCTAAACTGATTGTTTTTTTTTTTTTTTCAAAATTAATAAAAAGAATATAAAAAAAAAAAAAAAAAAAGAATAAACAATGTTATCATTGTTTTTTTTTTATCGTTCGACTTTGTCGACTAATTTCTATTTTCCGTTTCTTTTCTTTAAAGAATAAATAAAAAGAATTTAAAATAAAAAAAAAGAATAAACAATGTTATCATTGTTTTTTTATCGATCGACTATGTCGATTACTTTCTATTTTCCGTCCTGGTCAAGACGCTAAACTGATTGTTTTTTTTTTTTCAAAATTAATAAAAAAGAATAAAAAAAATACAAAAAAAAGAATAAACAATGTTATCATTGTTTTTTTTATCGTTCGACTTTGTCGACTAATTTCTATTTTCCGTTTTTTTTTTTTCTTTAAAAAATAAATAAAAAGAATTTAAAATAAAAAAAAAGAATAAACAACGTTATCATTGTTTTTTTATCGATCGACTATGTCGATCACTTTCTATTTTCCGTCCTGGTCAAGACGCTAAACTGATTGTTTTTTTTTCAAAATTAATAAAAAAGAATATTAAAAAAAATACAAAAAAAAAAGAATAAACAATGTTATCATTGTTTTTTTTTATCGTTCGACTTTGTCGACTAATTTCTATTTTCCGTTTTTTTTCTTTAAAAAATAAATAAAAAGAATTTAAATAAAAAAAAAGAATAAACAATGTTATCATTGTTTTTTTATCGATCGACTATGTCGATCACTTTCTATTTTCCGTCCTGGTCAAGACGCTAAACTGATTGTTTTTTTTTTCAAAATTAATAAAAAAGAATATAAAAAAAAAAAAAAAAAAGAATAAACAATGTTATCATTGTTTTTTTTTATCGTTCGACTTTGTCGACTAATTTCTATTTTCCGTTTCTTTTCTTTAAAGAATAAATAAAAAGAATTTAAAATAAAAAAAAAGAATAAACAATGTTATCATTGTTTTTTTTTATCGTTCGACTTTGTCGACTAATTTCTATTTTCCGTTTTTTTTCTTTAAAAAATAAATAAAAAGAATTTAAAATAAAAAAAAAGAATAAACAATGTTATCATTGTTTTTTTTATCGATCGACTATGTCGATCACTTTCTATTTTCCGTCCTGGTCAAGACGCTAAACTGATTGTTTTTTTTTTTTCAAAATTAATAAAAAAGAATATAAAAAAATACAAAAAAAAGAATAAACAATGTTATCATTGTTTTTTTTATCGTTCGACTTTGTCGACTAATTTCTATTTTCCGTTTTTTTTTTCTTTAAAACATAGATGGAAGTGCCCTACAATTTGGAGGGCGTGTAGGGCGCTTGTAGGGCGCTTTTAATATAAATATTATTTTGGAGGGCGCTTTTTTTTACCTTTTTTATTACTATAAGACAGCTAAATTGACGTCGACTTACACTGACGCACAAGTATTTTGACGCAGAAGCCAAAAAAAAATTTTGACATGCTTGGCAGTCTTTCGAAAAAGAGAAAAAAGGGTGTCACGGGGTTCGAACCCGAGACCTCCAGGTCATGGTTCGGAGGTCAGCAATGGCAAAAACAATGGGCCACTCCTTGAGAGCTTCCGGAGCCTGCTGCAATCCCTGAAGCTGAAACTCATTTCAGTGGACGATGCATCCCAGATCTACAAGGAACTAATAGCCCGCAGAATGCACCGAGTCGAATATAGAGGGATTCGAGGAGGGAGAGTGCGTTCTTGCTAACCTGTTAATAGGCCGGTCTTCACGGTACCTTGTGAGAAAAAAAAGAAGTTTACTGGTGGCAAGTAAACTGATATCCCAGAGACGCATTTGATCGGGCGAACCGGAGAAAAGTCAAATAAGATGCGATTCGACCCTCGCTGAGGGCAGGGGTGTGTCAAAATGAACTCGGCATTATATTAAATTTAATTAAAAAAGCGCCCTACGCGCCCTCCAGCGCCCTATTTTGGCCCTATTTTGGCCCTACAATGGCCCTATTTTGGCCCTACAAATTTTTGAGGCTGATTTTCACCAGGCGCCCTCCAAATTTGGAGGGCACTTCCATCTATGTTAAAAAATAAATAAAAAGAATTTAAAATAAAAAAAAGAATAAACAATGTTATCATTGTTTTTTTATCGATCGACTATGTCGATCACTTTCTATTTTCCGTCCTGGTCAAGACGCTAAACTGATTGTTCTTTTTTCAAAATTAATAAAAAAGAATAATAAAAAAAATACAAAAAAAAAAGAATAAACAATGTTATCATTGTTTTTTTTTATCGTTCGACTTTGTCGACTAATTTCTATTTTCCGTTTTTTTTCTTTAAAAAATAAATAAAAAGAATTTAAAATAAAAAAAAAGAATAAACAATGTTATCATTGTTTTTTTATCGATCGACTATGTCGATCACTTTCTATTTTCCGTCCTGGTCAAGACGCTAAACTGATTGTTTTTTTTTTTTCAAAATAAAAAAAAATATTTAAAAAAAAAAAATAAAAAAAAAGAATAAACAATGTTATCATTGTTTTTTTTATCGTTCGACTTTGTTGACTAATTTCTATTTTCTGTTTTTTTTTTCAAAATAAAAAAAAATATTTAAAAAAAAAAAATAAAAAAAAAGAATAAACAATGTTATCATTGTTTTTTTATCGATCGACTATGTCGATCACTTTCTATTTTCCGTCCTGGTCAAGACGCTAAACTGATTGTTTTTTTTTCAAAATAAAAAAAATATTAAAAAAAAAAAAATAAAAAAAAAAGAATAAACAATGTTATCATTGTTTTTTTTTATCGTTCGACTTTGTTGACTAATTTCTATTTTCCGTTTTTTTTTCTTTAAAAAATAAATAAAAAGAATTTAAAAAAAAAAAAAAAAAAAAAGAATAAACAATGTTATCATTGTTCTTTTTATCGATCGACTATGTCGATTACTTTCTATTTTCCGTCCTGGTCAAGACGCTAAACTGATTGTTTTTTTTTTCAAAATTAATAAAAAAGAATATAAAAAAAATAAAATAAAAAAGAATAAACAATGTTATCATTGTTTTTTTTTATCGTTCGACTTTGTTGACTAATTTCTATTTTCCTTTTTTTTCTTTTTAACCCATTACGGACGGGGGTAAAACCCGGTTTTTGGACTTTTTTTGAAAAAAGAGCTAACGGGGAAAAGGGGTAGGGGGGCTCGGAAAGGTGATGTGACAAAGTGAACCGCCATTGCCTGCCCGTTAAAAATACACACACATTCACCACCTAAAGGGTGAACAGAACAAATGAAAACACCACCAAAGACAAAAATAAGCTCAGTTCTTATGACTCCTTGCGCCTCTTCAATTTTGATGTTGTTGTGAGTGCAGGGGTCTTCCCCTTAGTACATTCTTCCCGGATAGCACCTCCCGACACAGAGGTAGTGGTATGGGACGCAAATGTTCTCCCCTTTGTAAGATTTAAGTGGTATTTGCCAAAACAGGGTGCAGGACACATAAAAACCTCACACCCCTGGCATCCATAAGTAGTCCTCACTCGAGTATTGTGTTTAGCAGTGCCAAATATTGATGGATAATGCTCAGTGGTGCTGAACATGTGTGAAAAGTGCGAACCCGGGTCAATAGTAGATGTAGTATTGGTTGTCTTGTCTCTCGACGTCCCGTCACTGACGAGTTGCATAGCGAGCTCCTCTACATACCGTGTGTAGGTACCAGTATCCTTACCGCATTTCCTTTGAAGGGTAAACGTGTTGAACATCGAAACTTTCAGCAAGTAGTCGAAAACCTTTAGATGCCATCGTTTAGTTTGAAGGTTTCTGTTCGCCCTTGCCTTCACGCTATCCATCAGGTCAACACCTCCCATCGTCTTGTTGTACCTGTCTACCTGCACCGGTAGTTTGATCGGCACTTTTTCTTTTTTATTTCTCTTCCTAATCCAGCGATATACATCGACACGGTGCTCACGTAAGGGAAGAGTACTGAAAAGATGCACATCCTTTGAGTCTCTCCACTTTATATGGTGGATAAGGTGCTTGACTGAAGGTAAGAAGCAGTAAGATTCTTCGGTCTTTCTTTCACTTCCGATTTGCTTAGTCGTCCGGTCCAGGGGTAGCCTTCGGTTTTGTAACATCAACAGAACTCCCTTTCTGTTCCGTCAGGCTGTTCCAACACAGTGGAACCCTTTCGCCAACATCAAAACAAGAAATGCGTATGACGAATTGAAATTGTCAAACGTCACCCAATGCCCTTTATTATTATGGGGTTTAACAAGACTATGAACATAAGAAGCAGGAATGTGTTTGTTAGCAGTGTGGAAATTACGGAGAAAGCATTTCAGTTCACCAACTTCTAGTGACTTCATGGACGTCTCTTTGTCAATCGGGTAGGTAAGAGTGTGTCGAAATATCATTTTAAGCACATGATCAGTGAAAATGAGTTGGATGCCTTCAATTCGCTCATTTCATTAAAGTCGCTCACACTCTGGGTAGGTCCTTTCCGTTTTTTCCTGGGGATTCTCTTGGTTTTGCCCCCCCACTTGATACCTTTGCTGTGTTGCTGTCAGATGACGACTCCGATACAGAATCCATCATCATCAGACCTTCATTGGACGCCGAACTTGTATTAATTTCAACAGGCACACGAAACTTCTTGTTAGGTGGTAAAATTTCGATTATTAGTTTTGAATTTCATGAATAAAAACACAGCGAACCACGCCATCCCACCCAAGATTCGTCGCGAAACGGCCTCGATTACACCCCCCCTGGGTAGCGTTAGCCGGGTTTTCCCCTTAGCGAAAATAAAATTTCAAAATAACCACTGTAGTGGACCTCCCGTCCTTAATGGGTTAAAAATAAATAAAAAGAATTAAAATAAAAAAAAAAAAAGAATAAACAATGTTATCATTGTTTTTTTTATCGATCGACTATGTCGATTACTTTCTATTTTCCGTCCTGGTCAGGACGCTAAACTGATTGTTTTTTCTTTAAAAATAAATAAAAAGAATAAAAAAAAAAAAAAAAGGAATAAACAATGTTATCATTGTTTTTTTTTTTATCGATCGACTATGTCGATTACTTACTATTTTCCGTCCTGGTCAAGACGCTAAACTGATTGTTTTTTCTTTAAAATAATTAAAAGGATTTAAAAAAAAAAAAAAAAAAAAAAGAATAAACAATGTTATCATTGTTTTTTTTCTATCGATCAACTATGTCGATTAATTTCTATTTTCCGTCCTGATCGAGACGCTAAACTGATTGTTTCCTTTTTTTAAATAATAAATAAAAAAAAAAAAAAAAAAAAAAGAGCATCTCCCTGCTATCCCTCATATCCCCACAATAATATTATACCTTTTCATTTTCTCTTTCCTTTTCTGGTCTTTTTTTTTCTTTTTTTTTCCTTTTTCATACAACGTTTTTTTATTTATATATATATATATTTTTTTTTTTTTTTTCATGTTTGATTATTTCCTCTTCATTTTTTTTTTTTCTTTTCTTTTCTTTCTTTTTTTTTTTTTTTTTCTCTGCCTCTCTCTTAATTCTGTTCGTTTCTTTGAAACGAAAATTCATTTGAATATTATTCCTTGGTCAGCAACCATCATTGTCGCCCTTTGGGCCTGTTAAAAAAAATAAAAATAAAAAGAAAGTTTACATCGGGAATAGGGCAGGAGCCAAAAGCTCCCAGTCCGTTACTTCCCACTTTATCGAAATTCAGCTTTAAACTTTGCGTGTGGAGCTGGCAGTTTTTTGAAACTTTTTGTTTGCAGCTGGTGGTTTTTTAAAACTTTGCGTGTGGAGCTGGTGGTTTTTTGAAACTTTTTGTTTGCAGCTGGTGGTTTTTTTAAACTTTGTGTGTGGAGCTGGCAGTTTTTTGAAACTTTTTGTTTGCAGCTGGCAGTTTTTCAAAACTTTGCGTGTGGATCTGGTAGTTTTTTAAAACTTTGTGTGGAGCTGGTGGTTTTTCGAAACCTCAAAACTTTGCGTGTGGACAGCTGGTGGTTTTTTAAAACTTTGTGTGTGGAGCTGGCAGTTTTTTGAAACTTTGCGTGTGGAGCTGGCAGTTTTTTGAAACTTTTTGTTTGCAGCTGGCAGTTTTTCAAAACTTTGCGTGTGGAGCTGGCAGTTTTCTCAAATTTTGTGTGGAGCTGGTAGTTTTTCAAAACTTTTTGTTTGCAGCTGGCAGTTTTTTGAAACTTTGCGTGTGGAGCTGGCAGTTTTTCAAAACTTTGCGTGTGGATCTGGTAGTTTTTTAAAACTTTGTGTGGAGCTGGTGGTTTTTCGAAACCTCAAAACTTTGCGTGTGGAGCTGGCAGTTTTCTCAAATTTTGTGTGGAGCTGGTGGTTTTTCAAAACTTTTTGTTTGCAGCTGGCAGTTTTTCGAAACTTTGCGTGTGGAACTGGCAGTTTTTTGAAACTTTTTGTTTGCAGCTGGCAGTTTTTTGAAACTTTGCGTGTGGAGCTGGCAGTTTTTTGAAACTTTTTGTTTTCAGCTGGTGGTTTTTTAAAACTTTGTGTGTGGAGCTGGTGGTTTTTCAAAACTTCGCGTGTGGAGCTGGCAGTTTTTTGAAACCTTTTGTTTGGAGCTGGTGGTTTTTTGAAACTTTGCGTGTGGAGCTGGCAGTTTTTCAAAACTTCGCGTGTGGAGCTGGCAGTTTTTTGAAACTTTGTGTGTGGAGCTGGCAGTTTTTTGAAACTTTTTGTTTGGAGCTGGTGGTTTTTTGAAACTTTGCGTGTGGAGCTGGCAGTTTTTCAAAACTTTGCGTGTGGAGCTGGCAGTTTTTTGAAACTTTGTGTGTGGAGCTGGCAGTTTTTTGAAACTTTTTGTTTGCAGCTGGTGGTTTTTTAAAACTTTGTGTGTGGAGCTGGTGGTTTTTCAAAACTTCGCGTGTGGAGCTGGTGGTTTTCTCAGATTTAGTGTGGAGCTGGCAGTTTTTTGAAACTTTTTGTTTGCAGCTGGTGGTTTTTTAAAACTTTGTGTGTGGAGCTGGTGGTTTTTCAAAACTTCGCGTGTGGAGCTGGTGGTTTTCTCAGATTTAGTGTGGAGCTGGCAGTTTTTTGAAACTTATTGTTTTCAGCTGGCAGTTTTTTGAAACTTTGTGTGTGGAGCTGGCAGTTTTTTGAAACTTTGCGTGTGGAGCTGGTGGTTTTTCAAAACTTCGCGTGTGGAGCTGGCAGTTTTTTGAAACTTATTGTTTTCAGCTGGCAGTTTTTTGAAACTTTGCGTGTGGAGCTGGCAGTTTTTTGAAACTTTGTGTGTGGAGCTGGCAGTTTTTTGAAACTTTTTGTTTGCAGCTGGTGGTTTTTTAAAACTTTGTGTGTGGAGCTGGTGGTTTTTCAAAACTTCGCGTGTGGAGCTGGTGGTTTTCTCAGATTTAGTGTGGAGCTGGCAGTTTTTTGAAACTTATTGTTTTCAGCTGGCAGTTTTTTGAAACTTTGTGTGTGGAGCTGGCAGTTTTTTGAAACTTTGCGTGTGGAGCTGGTGGTTTTTCAAAACTTCGCGTGTGGAGCTGGCAGTTTTTTGAAACTTATTGTTTTCAGCTGGCAGTTTTTTGAAACTTTGCGTGTGGAGCTGGCAGTTTTCTCAAATTTTGTGTGGAGCTGGTGGTTTTTCAAAACTTTTTGTTTGCAGCTGGCAGTTTTTCGAAACTTTGCGTGTGGAACTGGCAGTTTTTTGAAACTTTTTGTTTGCAGCTGGCAGTTTTTTGAAACTTTGCGTGTGGAGCTGGCAGTTTTTTGAAACTTTTTGTTTTCAGCTTGTGGTTTTTTAAAACTTTGTGTGTGGAGCTGGTGGTTTTTCAAAACTTCGCGTGTGGAGCTGGCAGTTTTTTGAAACTTTGTGTGTGGAGCTGGCAGTTTTTTGAAACTTTTTGTTTGCAGCTGGTGGTTTTTTGAAACTTTGCGTGTGGAGCTGGCAGTTTTTCAAAACTTTGCGTGTGGAGCTGGCAGTTTTTTGAAACTTTGTGTGTGGAGCTGGCAGTTTTTTGAAACTTTGCGTATGGAGCTGGTGGTTTTTCAAAACTTCGCGTGTGGAGCTGGCAGTTTTTTGAAACTTTGTGTGTGGAGCTGGCAGTTTTTTGAAACTTTTTGTTTGCAGCTGGTGGTTTTTTGAAACTTTGCGTGTGGAGCTGGCAGTTTTTTGAAACTTATTGTTTTCAGCTGGCAGTTTTTTGAAACTTTGTGTGTGGAGCTGGCAGTTTTTTGAAACTTTTTGTTTGCAGCTGGTGGTTTTTTAAAACTTTGTGTGTGGAGCTGGTGGTTTTTCAAAACTTCGCGTGTGGAGCTGGTGGTTTTCTCAGATTTAGTGTGGAGCTGGCAGTTTTTTGAAACTTTTTGTTTGCAGCTGGTGGTTTTTTAAAACTTTGTGTGTGGAGCTGGTGGTTTTTCAAAACTTCGCGTGTGGAGCTGGTGGTTTTCTCAGATTTAGTGTGGATCTGGCAGTTTTTTGAAACTTTGTGTGTGGAGCTGGCAGTTTTTTGAAACTTTTTGTTTGCAGCTGGTGGTTTTTTAAAACTTTGCGTGTGGAGCTGGCAGTTTTTCAAAACTTTGCGTGTGGAGCTGGCAGTTTTTTGAAACTTTGTGTGTGGAGCTGGCAGTTTTTTGAAACTTTTTGTTTGCAGCTGGTGGTTTTTTAAAACTTTGTGTGTGGAGCTGGTGGTTTTTCAAAACTTCGCGTGTGGAGCTGGTGGTTTTCTCAGATTTAGTGTGGAGCTGGCAGTTTTTTGAAACTTTTTGTTTGCAGCTGGTGGTTTTTTAAAACTTTGTGTGTGGAGCTGGTGGTTTTTCAAAACTTCGCGTGTGGAGCTGGTGGTTTTCTCAGATTTAGTGTGGAGCTGGCAGTTTTTTGAAACTTATTGTTTTCAGCTGGCAGTTTTTTGAAACTTTGTGTGTGGAGCTGGCAGTTTTTTGAAACTTTGCGTGTGGAGCTGGTGGTTTTTCAAAACTTCGCGTGTGGAGCTGGCAGTTTTTTGAAACTTTGTGTGTGGAGCTGGCAGTTTTTTGAAACTTTTTGTTTGCAGCTGGTGGTTTTTTGAAACTTTGCGTGTGGAGCTGGCAGTTTTTCAAAACTTTGCGTGTGGAGCTGGCAGTTTTTTGAAACTTTGTGTGTGGAGCTGGCAGTTTTTTGAAACTTTTTGTTTGCAGCTGGTGGTTTTTTAAAACTTTGTGTGTGGAGCTGGTGGTTTTTCAAAACTTCGCGTGTGGAGCTGGTGGTTTTCTCAGATTTAGTGTGGAGCTGGCAGTTTTTTGAAACTTTTTGTTTGCAGCTGGTGGTTTTTTAAAACTTTGTGTGTGGAGCTGGTGGTTTTTCAAAACTTCGCGTGTGGAGCTGGCAGTTTTTTGAAACTTATTGTTTTCAGCTGGCAGTTTTTTGAAACTTTGCGTATGGAGCTGGTGGTTTTTCAAAACTTCGCGTGTGGAGCTGGCAGTTTTTTGAAACTTTGTGTGTGGAGCTGGCAGTTTTTTGAAACTTTTTGTTTGCAGCTGGTGGTTTTTTGAAACTTTGCGTGTGGAGCTGGCAGTTTTTTGAAACTTATTGTTTTCAGCTGGCAGTTTTTTGAAACTTTGTGTGTGGAGCTGGCAGTTTTTTGAAACTTTTTGTTTGCAGCTGGTGGTTTTTTAAAACTTTGTGTGTGGAGCTGGTGGTTTTTCAAAACTTCGCGTGTGGAGCTGGTAGTTTTCTCAGATTTAGTGTGGAGCTGGCAGTTTTTTGAAACTTTTTGTTTGCAGCTGGTGGTTTTTTAAAACTTTGTGTGTGGAGCTGGTGGTTTTTCAAAACTTCGCGTGTGGAGCTGGTGGTTTTCTCAGATTTAGTGTGGATCTGGCAGTTTTTTGAAACTTTGTGTGTGGAGCTGGCAGTTTTTTGAAACTTTTTGTTTGCAGCTGGTGGTTTTTTAAAACTTTGCGTGTGGAGCTGGCAGTTTTTCAAAACTTTGCGTGTGGAGCTGGCAGTTTTTTGAAACTTTGTGTGTGGAGCTGGCAGTTTTTTGAAACTTTTTGTTTGCAGCTGGTGGTTTTTTAAAACTTTGTGTGTGGAGCTGGTGGTTTTTCAAAACTTCGCGTGTGGAGCTGGTGGTTTTCTCAGATTTAGTGTGGAGCTGGCAGTTTTTTGAAACTTTTTGTTTGCAGCTGGTGGTTTTTTAAAACTTTGTGTGTGGAGCTGGTGGTTTTTCAAAACTTCGCGTGTGGAGCTGGTGGTTTTCTCAGATTTAGTGTGGAGCTGGCAGTTTTTTGAAACTTATTGTTTTCAGCTGGCAGTTTTTTGAAACTTTGTGTGTGGAGCTGGCAGTTTTTTGAAACTTTGCGTGTGGAGCTGGTGGTTTTTCAAAACTTCGCGTGTGGAGCTGGCAGTTTTTTGAAACTTTGTGTGTGGAGCTGGCAGTTTTTTGAAACTTTTTGTTTGCAGCTGGTGGTTTTTTGAAACTTTGCGTGTGGAGCTGGCAGTTTTTCAAAACTTTGCGTGTGGAGCTGGCAGTTTTTTGAAACTTTGTGTGTGGAGCTGGCAGTTTTTTGAAACTTTTTGTTTGCAGCTGGTGGTTTTTTAAAACTTTGTGTGTGGAGCTGGTGGTTTTTCAAAACTTCGCGTGTGGAGCTGGTGGTTTTCTCAGATTTAGTGTGGAGCTGGCAGTTTTTTGAAACTTTTTGTTTGCAGCTGGTGGTTTTTTAAAACTTTGTGTGTGGAGCTGGTGGTTTTTCAAAACTTCGCGTGTGGAGCTGGCAGTTTTTTGAAACTTATTGTTTTCAGCTGGCAGTTTTTTGAAACTTTGCGTATGGAGCTGGTGGTTTTTCAAAACTTCGCGTGTGGAGCTGGCAGTTTTTTGAAACTTTGTGTGTGGAGCTGGCAGTTTTTTGAAACTTTTTGTTTGCAGCTGGTGGTTTTTTGAAACTTTGCGTGTGGAGCTGGCAGTTTTTTGAAACTTATTGTTTTCAGCTGGCAGTTTTTTGAAACTTTGTGTGTGGAGCTGGCAGTTTTTTGAAACTTTTTGTTTGCAGCTGGTGGTTTTTTGAAACTTTGCGTGTGGAGCTGGCAGTTTTTTGAAACTTATTGTTTTCAGCTGGCAGTTTTTTGAAACTTTTTGTTTGCAGCTGGTGGTTTTTTAAAACTTTGTGTGTGGAGCTGGTGGTTTTTCAAAACTTCGCGTGTGGAGCTGGTGGTTTTCTCAGATTTAGTGTGGAGCTGGCAGTTTTTTGAAACTTTTTGTTTGCAGCTGGTGGTTTTTTAAAACTTTGTGTGTGGAGCTGATGGTTTTTCAAAACTTCGCGTGTGGAGCTGGTGGTTTTCTCAGATTTAGTGTGGATCTGGCAGTTTTTTGAAACTTTGTGTGTGGAGCTGGCAGTTTTTTGAAACTTTTTGTTTGCAGCTGGTGGTTTTTTAAAACTTTGCGTGTGGAGCTGGCAGTTTTTCAGAACTTTGCGTGTGGAGCTGGCAGTTTTTTGAAACTTTGTGTGTGGAGCTGGCAGTTTTTTGAAACTTATTGTTTTCAGCTGGCAGTTTTTTGAAACTTTGTGTGTGGAGCTGGCAGTTTTTTGAAACTTTGTGTGTGGAGCTGGCAGTTTTTTGAAACTTTTTGTTTGCAGCTGGTGGTTTTTTAAAACTTTGTGTGTGGAGCTGGTGGTTTTTCAAAACTTCGCGTGTGGAGCTGGTGGTTTTCTCAGATTTAGTGTGGAGCTGGCAGTTTTTTGAAACTTTGTGTGTGGAGCTGGCAGTTTTTTGAAACTTTTTGTTTGCAGCTGGTGGTTTTTTAAAACTTTGCGTGTGGAGCTGGCAGTTTTTCAAAACTTTGCGTGTGGAGCTGGCAGTTTTTTGAAACTTTGTGTGTGGAGCTGGCAGTTTTTTGAAACTTATTGTTTTCAGCTGGCAGTTTTTTGAAACTTTGTGTGTGGAGCTGGCAGTTTTCTGAAACTTTTTGTTTGCAGCTGGTGGTTTTTTAAAACTTTGCGTGTGGAGCTGGTGGTTTTTCAAAACTTCGCGTGTGGAGGTGGCAGTTTTTTGAAACTTTGTGTGTGGAGCTGGCAGTTTTTTGAAACTTTTTGTTTGCAGCTGGTGGTTTTTTGAAACTTTGCGTGTGGAGCTGGCAGTTTTTCAAAACTTTGCGTGTGGAGCTGGCAGTTTTTTGAAACTTTGTGTGTGGAGCTGGCAGTTTTTTGAAACTTTTTGTTTGCAGCTGGTGGTTTTTTAAAACTTTGTGTGTGGAGCTGGTGGTTTTTCAAAACTTCGCGTGTGGAGCTGGTGGTTTTCTCAGATTTAGTGTGGAGCTGGCAGTTTTTTGAAACTTTTTGTTTGCAGCTGGTGGTTTTTTAAAACTTTGTGTGTGGAGCTGGTGGTTTTTCAAAACTTCGCGTGTGGAGCTGGTGGTTTTCTCAGATTTAGTGTGGAGCTGGCAGTTTTTTGAAACTTATTGTTTTCAGCTGGCAGTTTTTTGAAACTTTGCGTGTGGAGCTGGCAGTTTTCTCAAATTTTGTGTGGAGCTGGTGGTTTTTCAAAACTTTTTGTTTGCAGCTGGCAGTTTTTCGAAACTTTGCGTGTGGAACTGGCAGTTTTTTGAAACTTTTTGTTTGCAGCTGGCAGTTTTTTGAAACTTTGCGTGTGGAGCTGGCAGTTTTTTGAAACTTTTTGTTTTCAGCTTGTGGTTTTTTAAAACTTTGTGTGTGGAGCTGGTGGTTTTTCAAAACTTCGCGTGTGGAGCTGGCAGTTTTTTGAAACTTTGTGTGTGGAGCTGGCAGTTTTTTGAAACTTTTTGTTTGCAGCTGGTGGTTTTTTGAAACTTTGCGTGTGGAGCTGGCAGTTTTTCAAAACTTTGCGTGTGGAGCTGGCAGTTTTTTGAAACTTTGTGTGTGGAGCTGGCAGTTTTTTGAAACTTTGCGTATGGAGCTGGTGGTTTTTCAAAACTTCGCGTGTGGAGCTGGCAGTTTTTTGAAACTTTGTGTGTGGAGCTGGCAGTTTTTTGAAACTTTTTGTTTGCAGCTGGTGGTTTTTTGAAACTTTGCGTGTGGAGCTGGCAGTTTTTTGAAACTTATTGTTTTCAGCTGGCAGTTTTTTGAAACTTTGTGTGTGGAGCTGGCAGTTTTTTGAAACTTTTTGTTTGCAGCTGGTGGTTTTTTAAAACTTTGTGTGTGGAGCTGGTGGTTTTTCAAAACTTCGCGTGTGGAGCTGGTGGTTTTCTCAGATTTAGTGTGGAGCTGGCAGTTTTTTGAAACTTTTTGTTTGCAGCTGGTGGTTTTTTAAAACTTTGTGTGTGGAGCTGGTGGTTTTTCAAAACTTCGCGTGTGGAGCTGGTGGTTTTCTCAGATTTAGTGTGGATCTGGCAGTTTTTTGAAACTTTGTGTGTGGAGCTGGCAGTTTTTTGAAACTTTTTGTTTGCAGCTGGTGGTTTTTTAAAACTTTGCGTGTGGAGCTGGCAGTTTTTCAAAACTTTGCGTGTGGAGCTGGCAGTTTTTTGAAACTTTGTGTGTGGAGCTGGCAGTTTTTTGAAACTTTTTGTTTGCAGCTGGTGGTTTTTTAAAACTTTGTGTGTGGAGCTGGTGGTTTTTCAAAACTTCGCGTGTGGAGCTGGTGGTTTTCTCAGATTTAGTGTGGAGCTGGCAGTTTTTTGAAACTTTTTGTTTGCAGCTGGTGGTTTTTTAAAACTTTGTGTGTGGAGCTGGTGGTTTTTCAAAACTTCGCGTGTGGAGCTGGTGGTTTTCTCAGATTTAGTGTGGAGCTGGCAGTTTTTTGAAACTTATTGTTTTCAGCTGGCAGTTTTTTGAAACTTTGTGTGTGGAGCTGGCAGTTTTTTGAAACTTTGCGTGTGGAGCTGGTGGTTTTTCAAAACTTCGCGTGTGGAGCTGGCAGTTTTTTGAAACTTTGTGTGTGGAGCTGGCAGTTTTTTGAAACTTTTTGTTTGCAGCTGGTGGTTTTTTGAAACTTTGCGTGTGGAGCTGGCAGTTTTTCAAAACTTTGCGTGTGGAGCTGGCAGTTTTTTGAAACTTTGTGTGTGGAGCTGGCAGTTTTTTGAAACTTTTTGTTTGCAGCTGGTGGTTTTTTAAAACTTTGTGTGTGGAGCTGGTGGTTTTTCAAAACTTCGCGTGTGGAGCTGGTGGTTTTCTCAGATTTAGTGTGGAGCTGGCAGTTTTTTGAAACTTTTTGTTTGCAGCTGGTGGTTTTTTAAAACTTTGTGTGTGGAGCTGGTGGTTTTTCAAAACTTCGCGTGTGGAGCTGGCAGTTTTTTGAAACTTATTGTTTTCAGCTGGCAGTTTTTTGAAACTTTGCGTATGGAGCTGGTGGTTTTTCAAAACTTCGCGTGTGGAGCTGGCAGTTTTTTGACACTTTGTGTGTGGAGCTGGCAGTTTTTTGAAACTTTTTGTTTGCAGCTGGTGGTTTTTTGAAACTTTGCGTGTGGAGCTGGCAGTTTTTTGAAACTTATTGTTTTCAGCTGGCAGTTTTTTGAAACTTTGTGTGTGGAGCTGGCAGTTTTTTGAAACTTTTTGTTTGCAGCTGGTGGTTTTTTAAAACTTTGTGTGTGGAGCTGGTGGTTTTTCAAAACTTCGCGTGTGGAGCTGGTGGTTTTCTCAGATTTAGTGTGGAGCTGGCAGTTTTTTGAAACTTTTTGTTTGCAGCTGGTGGTTTTTTAAAACTTTGTGTGTGGAGCTGGTGGTTTTTCAAAACTTCGCGTGTGGAGCTGGTGGTTTTCTCAGATTTAGTGTGGATCTGGCAGTTTTTTGAAACTTTGTGTGTGGAGCTGGCAGTTTTTTGAAACTTTTTGTTTGCAGCTGGTGGTTTTTTAAAACTTTGCGTGTGGAGCTGGCAGTTTTTCAAAACTTTGCGTGTGGAGCTGGCAGTTTTTTGAAACTTTGTGTGTGGAGCTGGCAGTTTTTTGAAACTTTTTGTTTGCAGCTGGTGGTTTTTTAAAACTTTGTGTGTGGAGCTGGTGGTTTTTCAAAACTTCGCGTGTGGAGCTGGTGGTTTTCTCAGATTTAGTGTGGAGCTGGCAGTTTTTTGAAACTTTTTGTTTGCAGCTGGTGGTTTTTTAAAACTTTGTGTGTGGAGCTGGTGGTTTTTCAAAACTTCGCGTGTGGAGCTGGTGGTTTTCTCAGATTTAGTGTGGAGCTGGCAGTTTTTTGAAACTTATTGTTTTCAGCTGGCAGTTTTTTGAAACTTTGTGTGTGGAGCTGGCAGTTTTTTGAAACTTTGCGTGTGGAGCTGGTGGTTTTTCAAAACTTCGCGTGTGGAGCTGGCAGTTTTTTGAAACTTTGTGTGTGGAGCTGGCAGTTTTTTGAAACTTTTTGTTTGCAGCTGGTGGTTTTTTGAAACTTTGCGTGTGGAGCTGGCAGTTTTTCAAAACTTTGCGTGTGGAGCTGGCAGTTTTTTGAAACTTTGTGTGTGGAGCTGGCAGTTTTTTGAAACTTTTTGTTTGCAGCTGGTGGTTTTTTAAAACTTTGTGTGTGGAGCTGGTGGTTTTTCAAAACTTCGCGTGTGGAGCTGGTGGTTTTCTCAGATTTAGTGTGGAGCTGGCAGTTTTTTGAAACTTTTTGTTTGCAGCTGGTGGTTTTTTAAAACTTTGTGTGTGGAGCTGGTGGTTTTTCAAAACTTCGCGTGTGGAGCTGGCAGTTTTTTGAAACTTATTGTTTTCAGCTGGCAGTTTTTTGAAACTTTGCGTATGGAGCTGGTGGTTTTTCAAAACTTCGCGTGTGGAGCTGGCAGTTTTTTGAAACTTTGTGTGTGGAGCTGGCAGTTTTTTGAAACTTTTTGTTTGCAGCTGGTGGTTTTTTGAAACTTTGCGTGTGGAGCTGGCAGTTTTTTGAAACTTATTGTTTTCAGCTGGCAGTTTTTTGAAACTTTGTGTGTGGAGCTGGCAGTTTTTTGAAACTTTTTGTTTGCAGCTGGTGGTTTTTTGAAACTTTGCGTGTGGAGCTGGCAGTTTTTTGAAACTTATTGTTTTCAGCTGGCAGTTTTTTGAAACTTTTTGTTTGCAGCTGGTGGTTTTTTAAAACTTTGTGTGTGGAGCTGGTGGTTTTTCAAAACTTCGCGTGTGGAGCTGGTGGTTTTCTCAGATTTAGTGTGGAGCTGGCAGTTTTTTGAAACTTTTTGTTTGCAGCTGGTGGTTTTTTAAAACTTTGTGTGTGGAGCTGATGGTTTTTCAAAACTTCGCGTGTGGAGCTGGTGGTTTTCTCAGATTTAGTGTGGATCTGGCAGTTTTTTGAAACTTTGTGTGTGGAGCTGGCAGTTTTTTGAAACTTTTTGTTTGCAGCTGGTGGTTTTTTAAAACTTTGCGTGTGGAGCTGGCAGTTTTTCAGAACTTTGCGTGTGGAGCTGGCAGTTTTTTGAAACTTTGTGTGTGGAGCTGGCAGTTTTTTGAAACTTATTGTTTTCAGCTGGCAGTTTTTTGAAACTTTGTGTGTGGAGCTGGCAGTTTTTTGAAACTTTGTGTGTGGAGCTGGCAGTTTTTTGAAACTTTTTGTTTGCAGCTGGTGGTTTTTTAAAACTTTGTGTGTGGAGCTGGTGGTTTTTCAAAACTTCGCGTGTGGAGCTGGTGGTTTTCTCAGATTTAGTGTGGAGCTGGCAGTTTTTTGAAACTTTGTGTGTGGAGCTGGCAGTTTTTTGAAACTTTTTGTTTGCAGCTGGTGGTTTTTTAAAACTTTGCGTGTGGAGCTGGCAGTTTTTCAAAACTTTGCGTGTGGAGCTGGCAGTTTTTTGAAACTTTGTGTGTGGAGCTGGCAGTTTTTTGAAACTTATTGTTTTCAGCTGGCAGTTTTTTGAAACTTTGTGTGTGGAGCTGGCAGTTTTCTGAAACTTTTTGTTTGCAGCTGGTGGTTTTTTAAAACTTTGCGTGTGGAGCTGGTGGTTTTTCAAAACTTCGCGTGTGGAGGTGGCAGTTTTTTGAAACTTTGTGTGTGGAGCTGGCAGTTTTTTGAAACTTTTTGTTTGCAGCTGGTGGTTTTTTGAAACTTTGCGTGTGGAGCTGGCAGTTTTTCAAAACTTTGCGTGTGGCAGTTTTTTGAAACTTTTTGTTTGCAGCTGGTGGTTTTTTGAAACTTTGCGTGTGGAGCTGGCAGTTTTTTGAAACTTTGTGTGTGGAGCTGGCAGTTATTTGAAACTTTTTGTTTGCAGCTGGTGGTTTTTTGAAACTTTGCGTGTGGAGCTGGCAGTTTTTTGAAACTTTGTGTGTGGCAGTTTTTTGAAACTTTTTGTTTGCAGCTGGTGGTTTTTTAAAACTTTGTGTGTGGAGCTGGTGGTTTTTCAAAACTTCGCGTGTGGAGCTGGTGGTTTTCTCAGATTTAGTGTGGAGCTGGCAGTTTTTTGAAACGAATTTCGATAAAGTGGGAAGTAACGGACTGGGAGCTTTTGGCTCCTGCCCTATTCCCGATGTAAACTTTCTTTTTATTTTTTATTTTTTTTTAACAGGCCCAAAGGGCGACAATGATGGTTGCTGACCAAGGAATAATATTCAAATGAATTTTCGTTTCAAAGAAACGAACAGAATTAAGAGAGAGGCAGAGAAAAAAAAAAAAAAAAAAAAATGAAGAGGAAATAATCAAACATGAAAAAAAAAAAAAAAAAAAAAAAAATATTAGTCATTCCAAAAATAACCGTCCATTTTAGGGTTCCAGTATTTCATGGGTGAAAATAGGGAGTAAAACTTAAAACCGAATACCCATTTTAATCGCTTTTGCACCGCCGATTTCATTCCCGCTGCGATTCAAAAAAATGCAGCTGAGATTCAAAAAAATTGTGACATTTTTGTGTGGTGAAATTTTTGAATAATGGAACTGTTGATGTCTAATCGGCTGCCCCGGGTGCTAAAATGAAAGATCGGTATATGGTTCTATATCCGGCCGTACCTGGTCGGATGTTTTACTCTGAAACAGTTACAAAGGCTGCTCGAAGCAAAACAGTACCTTGTACATCTTACACTACACAGCCTATTTTTATTTTTGATTAGGCTTAGCTTTTTTGGCAACTTTTACTGCTGGCCTTCTTCGTTTTCCTACCGGCAATGAACCGATAATAGAACTAGTTGAACACAGCGATCTGAAACTGGAACTAGAACTAGATTCACTAACAGAGTAAGAGCCAGTAGAAGACTCACCAGAATCTGAGGTGGGTTCAGTTGTTTCTGAAATAGACTCACTCTCAGTGTTGGTAGCAGGTGAAAGTTGGCTCGCACCAACCCACATTTAGGCCTTTTGTCACAAAACTGAGCATATGAGATAGCTGTGTGAGTTCTGCAGAAGGCACTCCAAGGCAAGGTATGGTTCTTTTACATGGAGGACTGTCTCTTTACTTGTCTCGCCGGTTATGTAGTCTTTGCTGAGGACCACGCGGTTTGACTCAGGGCGTGCATTGGAAATCCAGAAGTTCCAGATATCTCTGTCTTGGCTGCGCTGCTTTACTGATTGGGAGGGATCGTGCTGTTCCAGCCTCTGTAGCTGCTTACGCATTGAAGAATCCCTGACATGGGCATTAATCTGGCTATCAGTGTAGCTTAGCGTGAGACAGAGTCTCAAAAACTGAGAACGGACAGCAGGAACTGATTCTTTCACGCGTTCAAAAATATCGGAGAGCGGTTCCGGATTGATCGGCTCTGCAGGGACACTGACGGATGCGTAATGCGGATCACTAGTCAGCCTTTTTGCTCGCTGGTAGCAAGCGTTGCAGATTGAGCGCAGAGGAGCATACGCCGGGATTTCAAGACTACCGCGAAGTGGCTCAAGAAGCTTGTTGAACTTCGGATTCCATCTTTTCGCGTTAGTGTGCGAGGTGCAGTTGTAGTTGTCTGAGGAGCACGCCTTGTCGGTTCTTGTATTCCCGAAGTGCTTGTATTTCCGGAGGCATGCGATGCAGATTGCCTTTTCTCCCACTCCGATCTAGCGTCCTCATTACCGGTTCTGGCAAATCCGCGACGACATACTCAGCTGGCATCTCGTGGCACGTGTGACAAGAGAAGTTTAAGCTGGTGCTTAAGGGAATAATAAGTGTAGTTACGAGAAAAAATGCCAATCTCTGATGCATTTCCCTTTTTTTTCCAGAAAAAAATTAAATGCAGCAACAGGATTAACTTTTCCGTGCCGACAGTGACATTCTCTTAGTACCCATAACGCACCTGTCGGGTTCCAACGGTCAGTAAAAAAAGTGAAAAAAAAATAATCCCATCGCGTAAAATGAGAGATTGGGGCCGAACCTTTCCACCTCGTAAAAAATCTCGAAAATGGATGCATTTTTGACCAACGGCTGCTCGAAGCAAAACTGGTTTTCGCGGCCGGTTATTTTTGGAATGACTAATTAGTCATTCCAAAAATAACCGTCCATTTTAGGGTTCCAGTATTTCATGGGTGAAAATAGGGAGTAAAACTTAAAACCGAATACCCATTTTAATCGCTTTTGCACCGCCGATTTCATTCCCGCTGCGATTCAAAAAAATGCAGCTGAGATTCAAAAAAATTGTGACATTTTTGTGTGGTGAAATTTTTGAATAATGGAACTGTTGATGTCTAATCGGCTGCCCCGGGTGCTAAAATGAAAGATCGGTATATGGTTCTATATCCGGCCGTACCTGGTCGGATGTTTTACTCTGAAACAGTTACAAAGGCTGCTCGAAGCAAAACAGTACCTTGTACATCTTACACTACACAGCCTATTTTTATTTTTGATTAGGCTTAGCTTTTTTGGCAACTTTTACTGCTGGCCTTCTTCGTTTTCCTACCGGCAATGAACCGATAATAGAACTAGTTGAACACAGCGATCTGAAACTGGAACTAGAACTAGATTCACTAACAGAGTAAGAGCCAGTAGAAGACTCACCAGAATCTGAGGTGGGTTCAGTTGTTTCTGAAATAGACTCACTCTCAGTGTTGGTAGCAGGTGAAAGTTGGCTCGCACCAACCCACATTTAGGCCTTTTGTCACAAAACTGAGCATATGAGATAGCTGTGTGAGTTCTGCAGAAGGCACTCCAAGGCAAGGTATGGTTCTTTTACATGGAGGACTGTCTCTTTACTTGTCTCGCCGGTTATGTAGTCTTTGCTGAGGACCACGCGGTTTGACTCAGGGCGTGCATTGGAAATCCAGAAGTTCCAGATATCTCTGTCTTGGCTGCGCTGCTTTACTGATTGGGAGGGATCGTGCTGTTCCAGCCTCTGTAGCTGCTTACGCATTGAAGAATCCCTGACATGGGCATTAATCTGGCTATCAGTGTAGCTTAGCGTGAGACAGAGTCTCAAAAACTGAGAACGGACAGCAGGAACTGATTCTTTCACGCGTTCAAAAATATCGGAGAGCGGTTCCGGATTGATCGGCTCTGCAGGGACACTGACGGATGCGTAATGCGGATCACTAGTCAGCCTTTTTGCTCGCTGGTAGCAAGCGTTGCAGATTGAGCGCAGAGGAGCATACGCCGGGATTTCAAGACTACCGCGAAGTGGCTCAAGAAGCTTGTTGAACTTCGGATTCCATCTTTTCGCGTTAGTGTGCGAGGTGCAGTTGTAGTTGTCTGAGGAGCACGCCTTGTCGGTTCTTGTATTCCCGAAGTGCTTGTATTTCCGGAGGCATGCGATGCAGATTGCCTTTTCTCCCACTCCGATCTAGCGTCCTCATTACCGGTTCTGGCAAATCCGCGACGACATACTCAGCTGGCATCTCGTGGCACGTGTGACAAGAGAAGTTTAAGCTGGTGCTTAAGGGAATAATAAGTGTAGTTACGAGAAAAAATGCCAATCTCTGATGCATTTCCCTTTTTTTTCCAGAAAAAAATTAAATGCAGCAACAGGATTAACTTTTCCGTGCCGACAGTGACATTCTCTTAGTACCCATAACGCACCTGTCGGGTTCCAACGGTCAGTAAAAAAAGTGAAAAAAAAATAATCCCATCGCGTAAAATGAGAGATTGGGGCCGAACCTTTCCACCTCGTAAAAAATCTCGAAAATGGATGCATTTTTGACCAACGGCTGCTCGAAGCAAAACTGGTTTTCGCGGCCGGTTATTTTTGGAATGACTAATTAGTCATTCCAAAAATAACCGTCCATTTTAGGGTTCCAGTATTTCATGGGTGAAAATAGGGAGTAAAACTTAAAACCGAATACCCATTTTAATCGCTTTTGCACCGCCGATTTCATTCCCGCTGCGATTCAAAAAAATGCAGCTGAGATTCAAAAAAATTGTGACATTTTTGTGTGGTGAAATTTTTGAATAATGGAACTGTTGATGTCTAATCGGCTGCCCCGGGTGCTAAAATGAAAGATCGGTATATGGTTCTATATCCGGCCGTACCTGGTCGGATGTTTTACTCTGAAACAGTTACAAAGGCTGCTCGAAGCAAAACAGTACCTTGTACATCTTACACTACACAGCCTATTTTTATTTTTGATTAGGCTTAGCTTTTTTGGCAACTTTTACTGCTGGCCTTCTTCGTTTTCCTACCGGCAATGAACCGATAATAGAACTAGTTGAACACAGCGATCTGAAACTGGAACTAGAACTAGATTCACTAACAGAGTAAGAGCCAGTAGAAGACTCACCAGAATCTGAGGTGGGTTCAGTTGTTTCTGAAATAGACTCACTCTCAGTGTTGGTAGCAGGTGAAAGTTGGCTCGCACCAACCCACATTTAGGCCTTTTGTCACAAAACTGAGCATATGAGATAGCTGTGTGAGTTCTGCAGAAGGCACTCCAAGGCAAGGTATGGTTCTTTTACATGGAGGACTGTCTCTTTACTTGTCTCGCCGGTTATGTAGTCTTTGCTGAGGACCACGCGGTTTGACTCAGGGCGTGCATTGGAAATCCAGAAGTTCCAGATATCTCTGTCTTGGCTGCGCTGCTTTACTGATTGGGAGGGATCGTGCTGTTCCAGCCTCTGTAGCTGCTTACGCATTGAAGAATCCCTGACATGGGCATTAATCTGGCTATCAGTGTAGCTTAGCGTGAGACAGAGTCTCAAAAACTGAGAACGGACAGCAGGAACTGATTCTTTCACGCGTTCAAAAATATCGGAGAGCGGTTCCGGATTGATCGGCTCTGCAGGGACACTGACGGATGCGTAATGCGGATCACTAGTCAGCCTTTTTGCTCGCTGGTAGCAAGCGTTGCAGATTGAGCGCAGAGGAGCATACGCCGGGATTTCAAGACTACCGCGAAGTGGCTCAAGAAGCTTGTTGAACTTCGGATTCCATCTTTTCGCGTTAGTGTGCGAGGTGCAGTTGTAGTTGTCTGAGGAGCACGCCTTGTCGGTTCTTGTATTCCCGAAGTGCTTGTATTTCCGGAGGCATGCGATGCAGATTGCCTTTTCTCCCACTCCGATCTAGCGTCCTCATTACCGGTTCTGGCAAATCCGCGACGACATACTCAGCTGGCATCTCGTGGCACGTGTGACAAGAGAAGTTTAAGCTGGTGCTTAAGGGAATAATAAGTGTAGTTACGAGAAAAAATGCCAATCTCTGATGCATTTCCCTTTTTTTTCCAGAAAAAAATTAAATGCAGCAACAGGATTAACTTTTCCGTGCCGACAGTGACATTCTCTTAGTACCCATAACGCACCTGTCGGGTTCCAACGGTCAGTAAAAAAAGTGAAAAAAAAATAATCCCATCGCGTAAAATGAGAGATTGGGGCCGAACCTTTCCACCTCGTAAAAAATCTCGAAAATGGATGCATTTTTGACCAACGGCTGCTCGAAGCAAAACTGGTTTTCGCGGCCGGTTATTTTTGGAATGACTAATTAGTCATTCCAAAAATAACCGTCCATTTTAGGGTTCCAGTATTTCATGGGTGAAAATAGGGAGTAAAACTTAAAACCGAATACCCATTTTAATCGCTTTTGCACCGCCGATTTCATTCCCGCTGCGATTCAAAAAAATGCAGCTGAGATTCAAAAAAATTGTGACATTTTTGTGTGGTGAAATTTTTGAATAATGGAACTGTTGATGTCTAATCGGCTGCCCCGGGTGCTAAAATGAAAGATCGGTATATGGTTCTATATCCGGCCGTACCTGGTCGGATGTTTTACTCTGAAACAGTTACAAAGGCTGCTCGAAGCAAAACAGTACCTTGTACATCTTACACTACACAGCCTATTTTTATTTTTGATTAGGCTTAGCTTTTTTGGCAACTTTTACTGCTGGCCTTCTTCGTTTTCCTACCGGCAATGAACCGATAATAGAACTAGTTGAACACAGCGATCTGAAACTGGAACTAGAACTAGATTCACTAACAGAGTAAGAGCCAGTAGAAGACTCACCAGAATCTGAGGTGGGTTCAGTTGTTTCTGAAATAGACTCACTCTCAGTGTTGGTAGCAGGTGAAAAAAACAATGATAACATTGTTTATTCTTTTTTTTTTTTTTTTTAATTCTTTTTATTTATTTTTAAAAAGAAAAAAAATGGAAAATAGAAATTAGTCAACAAAGTCGAACGATAAAAAAAAACAATGATAACATTGTTTATTCTTTTTTTTTTTATTTTTTTTATATTCTTTTTTATTAATTTTGAAAAAAAAAACAATCAGTTTAGCGTCTTGACCAGGACGGAAAATAGAAAGTAATCGACATAGTCGATCGATAAAAAAACAATGATAACATTGTTTATTCTTTTTTTTTTATTTTAAATTCTTTTTATTTATTTTTTAAAGAAAAAAAAACGGAAAATAGAAATTAGTCGACATAGTCGAACGATAAAAAAAAACAATGATAACATTGTTTATTCTTTTTTTTTTATTTTTTTTTTTTAATATTTTTTTTATTTTGAAAAAAAAAAACAATCAGTTTAGCGTCTTGACCAGGACGGAAAATAGAAAGTAATCGACATAGTCGATCGATAAAAAAACAATGATAACATTGTTTATTCTTTTTTTTTTATTTTTTATTCTTTTTATTTATTTTTTAAAGAAAAAAAACGGAAAATAGAAATTAGTCGACAAAGTCGAACGATAAAAAAAAACAATGATAACATTGTTTATTCTTTTTTTTGTATTTTTTTATATTCTTTTTTATTAATTTTGAAAAAAAAACAATCAGTTTAGCGTCTTGACCAGGACGGAAAATAGAAAGTGATCGACATAGTCGATCGATAAAAAAACAATGATAACATTGTTTATTCTTTTTTTTTTTTTATTTTTTTATTTTAAATTCTTTTTATTTATTTTTTAAAGAAAAAAAAAAACGGAAAATAGAAATTAGTCGACATAGTCGAACGATAAAAAAAAACAATGATAACATTGTTTATTCTTTTTTTTTTATTTTTTTTTTTTAATATTTTTTTATTTTGAAAAAAAAAAACAATCAGTTTAGCGTCTTGGCCAGGACGGAAAATAGAAAGTAATCGACATAGTCGATCGATAAAAAAAAACAATGATAACATTGTTTATTCTTTTTTTTTTTATTTTAAATTCTTTTTATTTATTTTTCAAAGAAAAAAAAAACGGAAAATAGAAATTAGTCGACAAAGTCGAACGATAAAAAAAACAATGATAACATTGTTTAATCTTTTTTTTTGTACTTTTTTTATATTCTTTTTTATTAATTTTGAAAAAAAAAACAATCAGTTTAGCGTCTTGACCAGGACGGAAAATAGAAAGTGATCGACATAGTCGATCGATAAAAAAACAATGATAACATTGTTTATTCTTTTTTTTATTTTAAATTCTTTTTATTTATTTTTTAAAGAAAAAAAAACGGAAAATAGAAATTAGTCGACAAAGTCGAACGATAAAAAAAAACAATGATAACATTGTTTATTCTTTTTTTGTATTTTTTTATATTCTTTTTTATTAGTTTTGAAAAAAAAACAATCAGTTTAGCGTCTTGACCAGGACGGAAAATAGAAAGTGATCGACATAGTCGATCGATAAAAAAACAATGATAACATTGTTTATTCTTTTTTTGTATTTTTTTATATTCTTTTTTATTAATTTTGAAAAAAAAACAATCAGTTTAGCGTCTTGACCAGGACGGAAAATAGAAAGTGATCGACATAGTCGATCGATAAAAAAACAATGATAACATTGTTTATTCTTTTTTTTTTATTTTAAATTCTTTTTATTTATTTTTTAAAGAAAAAAAACGGAAGTTGAATTTACAGGTGAGATTTGGACTGTTAGCTTTTGGCTAAGGCCCTCCCTGAAGAGCAAGAACAAAAAAACTACTCACACCTGAAGAAAACATACACAAAGAACACACTGTAAGCTGTGTGTGTATTTTGTGTTTGTCACAACAGGAGAGAAAAGAAAGAATGTCAAGGTTGGTCACCTTGCCTATCAACGCACAACATTGGTGGTCTCTACTAGACCCTGAGTGATCCCACTGGATCTCTCATCGTTCATAGTACCTATGTGAAGTTATAAAATCAAAGGTAAACTATGAACTACAAATGACTTAGCCTGTTATTATAATGCCACAGGCAGGCCCTGCATTCAGCAACTATCCAGCAGTGCTTGGATGTCCTGATCTTCTTCTAAAAAAAAGAAAGAAAAACAAAACTGTAGCTGGGATCACTCAGGATCAACAGACTACCAATGCTACCTGTTGTACTTGCTCACTATGGGGGGTGATGCCAAACACCCAGAAGTACTCAACTACTTTCCTTCTTGCTGCCCAGGAGTTTCTGACCAGAACTAATAGAAAATAAAAAGTAGATGGGAAACAATAAAAAGTAAAATGGATATAACTGAAGTTATACAAGACAAATGAAGTAACAGACCAGAACAGAAAGAGGATTGTAATAGAAGATTACAAATAAAAAAATGCAAGTATCAACACATAATCAAGATACACCAGCAGCTAACAAACAACATAAAATTGAAGATCAGTTGCCAGAGTATTTCAACCATGGTAGAATACTCGCCCCTCTGGCAGGGATTATCCCAGACTTGTCCTTTAATCTAGTTGGACACCATGGTTCCCACCTTATGATTTTCTTGAAGAAAAAAAATAGAAGTCATAATGGTGCTTCCCTCTGGAAGGGTTGTAAGCCATGGTGTCCAACTAGATTAAAGGACAAGTCTGGGATAATCCCTGCCAGAGGGGCGAGTATTCTACCATGGTTGAAATACTCTGGCAACTGATCTTCAATTTTATGTTGTTTGTTAGCTGCTGGTGTATCTAGAATTCGATAGAGTGGGAAGTAACGGACTGGGAGCTTTTGGCTCCTGCCCTATTCCCGATGTAAACTTTCTTTTTATTTTTTTTTTTTTTTTTTAACAGGCCCAGAGGGCGACAATGACTGTTGCTGACCAAGGAATAATATTCAAATGAATTTTCGTTTCAAAGAAACGAACAGAATGAGTTGAATTACCAGGTGAGATTTGGACAGTTAGCTTTTGGCTAAGGCCCTCCCTGAAGAGCAAGAACAGAAAAACTACTCACACCTGAAGAAAACATACACAAAGAACACACTGTAAGCTGTGTGTGTATTTTGTGTTTGTCACAACAGGAGAGAAAAGAAAGAATGTCAAGGTTGGTCACCTTGCCTATCAACGCACAACATTGGTGGTCTCTACTAGACCCTGAGTGATCCCACTGGATCTCTCATCGTTCATAGTACCCTGTGTGAAGTTATAAAATCAAAGGTAAACTATGAACTACAAATGACTTAGCCTGTTATTATAATGCCACAGGCAGGCCCTGCATTCAGCAACTATCCAGCAGTGCTTGGATGTCCTGATCTTCTTCTAAAAAAAAGAAAGAAAAACAAAACTGTAGCTGGGATCACTCAGGATCAACAGACTACCAATGCTACCTGTTGTACTTGCTCACTATGGGGGGTGATGCCAAACACCCAGAAGTACTTAACTACTTTCCTTCTTGCTGCCCAGGAGTTTCTGACCAGAACTAATAGAAAATAAAAAGTAGATGGGAAACAATAAAAAGTAAAATGGATATAACTGAAGTTAAACAAGACAAATGAGGTAACAGACCAGAACAGAAAGAGGATTGTAATAGAAGATTACAAATAAAAAAAAATGCAAGTATCAACACATAATCAAGATACACCAGCAGCTAACAAACAACATAAAATTGAAGATCAGTTGCCAGAGTATTTCAACCATGGTAGAATACTCGCCCCTCTGGCAGGGATTATCCCAGACTTGTCCTTTAATCTAGTTGGACACCATGGCTTACAACCCTTCCAGAGGGAAGCACCATTATGACTTCTATTTTTTTTCTTCAAGAAAATCATATGGTGGGAACAAAGAAAAATGCTAAGAGGAACCCCCTATTAACCTAAGACATCTAAACTGCAGCCCAGCCTATGCCCAATGCACTAACAGGTCATTCCCTCACACTCAGATCAAAAAATCAAAGTTCAGAGTGCATCTTAGCGTGAATGAGAGAATTTCCTCCCGCTTATTTTGAACAAAAGGGATAGGAGAAGGGATAGAAAACGAACATAAAAATAAGATTCTAAGTGAGAAACACTTAGCAGAAATACTTAGCAGCTTTTAAGGAGCTGAAAAGCAAAAAAAAAATCTAAGTGAGAAACACTTAGTAGAAACAATTTGTAGCTAATTAAGCTGAAAATAAAAAAATAAAAAATTTCTAAGTGAGAAATACTTAGCAACTTTTAGAACAAATATTTCAGTAAATAACCTGTAATGATTAAACCATTACAGGTTTGATGTCAAAACTGACAAGGACTGAGTTGAATTACCAGGTGAGATTTGGACAGTTAGCTTTTGGCTAAGGCCCTCCCTGAAGAGCAAGAACAGAAAAACTACTCACACCTGAAGAAAACATACACAAAGAACACACTGTAAGCTGTGTGTGTATTTTGTGTTTGTCACAACAGGAGAGAAAAGAAAGAATGTCAAGGTTGGTCACCTTGCCTATCAACGCACAACATTGGTGGTCTCTACTAGACCCTGAGTGATCCCACTGGATCTCTCATCGTTCATAGTACCCTGTGTGAAGTTATAAAATCAAAGGTAAACTATGAACTACAAATGACTTAGCCTGTTATTATAATGCCACAGGCAGGCCCTGCATTCAGCAACTATCCAGCCGTGCTTGGATGTCCTGATCTTCTTCTAAAAAAAAGAAAGAAAAACAAAACTGTAGCTGGGATCACTCAGGATCAACAGACTACCAATGCTACCTGTTGTACTTGCTCACTATGGGGGGTGATGCCAAACACCCAGAAGTACTTAACTACTTTCCTTCTTGCTGCCCAGGAGTTTCTGACCAGAAGAGAGAGGCAGAGAAAAAAAAAAAAAAAAGAAAGAAAAGAAAAAAAAAATATGAAGAGGAAATAATCAAACATGAAAAAAATAAAAAAAAAAAAATAAAATATAAATAAAAAACGTTGTATGAAAAAGGAAAAAAAAGAAAAAAAAAAAAAAAAGACAAGAAAAGGAAAGAGAAAATGAAAAGGTATAATATTATTGTGGGGATATGAGGATAGCAGGGAGATGCTCTTTTTTTTTTTTTTTTTTTTTTTTTTTTTATTTATTATTTAAAAAAAAGGAAACAATCAGTTTAGCGTCTCGATCGGGACGGAAAATAGAAATTAATCGACAGGATAAGAGATTTGGGAGAGGAATAGGGGCAGTGAACTTTTGGTTCAGGCCCTTCCCATCGAACAGGACGAAGACTTCTAAAACCTGAGATGAACCAATTGAGTTGAAACAAACAAATAACAGAGACGCAACACATACCGGAACATCATCGCAAGCAATGCTTCGGACCTCCGTCGACCTTCGTTCTTCCGGCGGCAAAGGGAAACAAGAAAGAACGGGCAATGAGACAAACCTGTTAGTTGGTGTTGTGTTGTTGTTAAAAACAAAAACATAAACGCCAGGAAGTTCGACAACGAAGACATCGACATCGATCGCTGCTCTGCAGATGTCCGGCGGGTGTTTGTCTACACTGTGTTTATTGTTTGTTTTTTTCCCAAGGTTCAACCTTGGGAAGAGAAGTAAAAAATTCCGTCAATGTTGGCCTTCCTGTTCGAAGGTGCGCACCAATGACGATAAATAGAGTGGGGGGAGAAAACCTTTGATCCAACTGGATCCCTTCACGAGCTGACATTGCCATGTGAAGTTAAATATTCTGGCGATGCCAGCTCAGGCGACTTAGCCTGCTTTTTTCTTTAAATAAAAAACAACAGGTGACGCTAAACACCCAGGGGATACAAACCAAACTTTCCCCCTGTTGCCCTGTTTGAAATAAATTAAAAAAAGAACAAGAAAACAGAATACAATACTCAGCAATCAGACTCGTTCACTCGCTTCGCCAGAGCCGTTCGAGCCGATGCTCATGTAAAGTTACCTGTTTTCTTTTAACAAATTAAATAAAATAAGATAAATAAAAATAAAGTAGCGCAACGGAGAGGAATACATAACACCTCGACTCTTGCGCTAGCATCGCAAGGGGGGTACCCGGGAGATACAAACCAAACTTTCTCTGGAATACAATACCTAACAATCAGTGCGTTCACTGGCCTTAGGGCTGTTCGGACTTATGCTTTGGACTGTTCCCTTGCAGAAAAAAAAAGTAAAATAAACCAACTTTGGGACATTAGAAAAGCATAAAATAAAAGTTGCTACAACCAAAAGACAACTGCAAAAAAAAAAGGTTTTTGTAGGGGAGCTACAATGTAGCAATAATGTCACACAGTCATGTGGCAAGCTGGATAAGAGATTTGGGAGAGGAATAGGGGCAGTGAACTTTTGGTTCAGGCCCTTCCCATCGAACAGGACGAAGACTTCTAAAACCTGAGATGAACCAATTGAGTTGAAACAAACAAATAACAGAGACGCAACACATACCGGAACATCATCGCAAGCAATGCTTCGGACCTCCGTCGACCTTCGTTCTTCCGGCGGCAAAGGGAAACAAGAAAGAACGGGCAATGAGACAAACCTGTTAGTTGGTGTTGTGTTGTTGTTAAAAACAAAAACATAAACGCCAGGAAGTTCGACAACGAAGACATCGACATCGATCGCTGCTCTGCAGATGTCCGGCGGGTGTTTGTCTACACTGTGTTTATTGTTTGTTTTTTTCCCAAGGTTCAACCTTGGGAAGAGAAGTAAAAAATTCCGTCAATGTTGGCCTTCCTGTTCGAAGGTGCGCACCAATGACGATAAATAGAGTGGGGGGAGAAAACCTTTGATCCAACTGGATCCCTTCACGAGCTGACATTGCCATGTGAAGTAGTCGATCGATAGAAAAAAAAACAATGATAACATTGTTTATTTTTTTTTTTTTTTTTTTTTTTTTTTTTTAAATCCTTTTAATTATTTTAAAGAAAAAACAATCAGTTTAGCGTCTTGACCAGTACGGAAAATAGAAAGTGATCGACATAGTCGATCGATAAAAAAACAATGATAACATTGTTTATTCTTTTTTTTTATTTTAAATTCTTTTTATTTATTCTTTAAAGAAAAGAAAACGGAAAATAAAAATTAGTCGACAAAGTCGAACGATAAAAAAAAAACAATGATAACATTGTTTATTCTTTTTTTTTTTGTTTTTTTTTTATATTCTTTTTTATTAATTTTGAAAAAAAAAACAATCAGTTTAGCGTCTTGACCAGGACGGAAAATAGAAAGTAATCGACATAGTCGATCGATAAAAAAACAATGATAACCATGGTGTCCAACTAAATTAAAGGACAAGTCTGGGATAATCCCTGCCAGAGGGGCGAGTATTCTACCATGGTTGAAATACTCTGGCAACTGATCTTCAATTTTATGTTGTTTGTTAGCTGCTGGTGTATCTAGATTATGTGTTGATACTTGCATTTTTTTATTTGTAATCTTCTATTACAATTCTCTTTCTGTTCTGGTCTGTTACTTCATTTGTCTTGTTTAACTTCAGTTATATCCATTTTACTTTTTATTGTTTCCCATCTACTTTTTATTTTCTATTAGTTCTGGTCAGAAACTCCTGGGCAGCAAGAAGGAAAGCAGTTTAGTACTTCTGGGTGTTTGGCATCACCCCCCATAGTGAGCAAGTACAACAGGTAGCATTGGTAGTCTGTTGATCCTGAGTGATCCCAGCTACAGTTTTGTTTTTCTTTCTTTTTTTTAGAAGAAGATCAGGACATCCAAGCACTGCTGGATAGTTGCTGAATGCAGGGCCTGCCTGTGGCATTATAATAACAGGCTAAGTCATTTGTAGTTCATAGTTTACCTTTGATTTTATAACTTCACATAGGGTACTATGAACGATGAGAGATCCAGTGGGATCACTCAGGGTCTAGTAGAGACCACCAATGTTGTGCGTTGATAGGCAAGGTGACCAACCTTGACATTCTTTCTTTTCTCTCCTGTTGTGACAAACACAAAATACACACACAGCTTACAGTGTGTTCTTTGTGTATGTTTTCTTCAGGTGTGAGTAGTTTTTTTGTTCTTGCTCTTCAGGGAGGGCCTTAGCCAAAAGCTAACAGTCCAAATCTCACCTGGAAATTCAACTCAGTCCTTGTCAGTTTTGGCATCAAACTTGTAATGGTTTAATCATTACAGGTTATTTACTGAAATATTTGTTCTAAAAGTTGCTAAGTATTTCTCACTTAGAAATTTTTTATTTTTTTATTTTCAGCTTAATTAGCTACAAATTGTTTCTACTAAGTGTTTCTCACTTAGTTTTTTTTTTTGCTTTTCAGCTCCTTAAAAGCTGCTAAGTGTTTCTGCTAAGTGTTTCTCACTTAGAATTTTATTTTTATGTTCGTTTTCTATCCCTTCTCCTATCCCTTTTGTTCAAAATAAGCGGGAGGAAATTCTCTCATTCACGCTAAGATGCACTCTGAACTTTGATTTTTTGATCTGAGTGTGAGGGAATGACCTATTAGTGCATTGGGCATAGGCTGGGCTGCAGTTTAGATGTCTTAGGTGTTAATAGGGGGTTCCTCTTAGCATTTTTCTTTGTTCCCACCATATGATTTTCTTGAAGAAAAAAAATAGAAGTCATAATGGTGCTTCCCTCTGGAAGGGTTGTAAGCCATGGTGTCCAACTAAATTAAAGGACAAGTCTGGGATAATCCCTGCCAGAGGGGCGAGTATTCTACCATGGTTGAAATACTCTGGCAACTGATCTTCAATTTTATGTTGTTTGTTAGCTGCTGGTGTATCTAGATTATGTGTTGATACTTGCATTTTTTTATTTGTAATCTTCTATTACAATTCTCTTTCTGTTCTGGTCTGTTACTTCATTTGTCTTGTTTAACTTCAGTTATATCCATTTTACTTTTTATTGTTTCCCATCTACTTTTTATTTTCTATTAGTTCTGGTCAGAAACTCCTGGGCAGCAAGAAGGAAAGCAGTTTAGTACTTCTGGGTGTTTGGCATCACCCCCCATAGTGAGCAAGTACAACAGGTAGCATTGGTAGTCTGTTGATCCTGAGTGATCCCAGCTACAGTTTTGTTTTTCTTTCTTTTTTTTAGAAGAAGATCAGGACATCCAAGCACTGCTGGATAGTTGCTGAATGCAGGGCCTGCCTGTGGCATTATAATAACAGGCTAAGTCATTTGTAGTTCATAGTTTACCTTTGATTTTATAACTTCACATAGGGTACTATGAACGATGAGAGATCCAGTGGGATCACTCAGGGTCTAGTAGAGACCACCAATGTTGTGCGTTGATAGGCAAGGTGACCAACCTTGACATTCTTTCTTTTCTCTCCTGTTGTGACAAACACAAAATACACACACAGCTTACAGTGTGTTCTTTGTGTATGTTTTCTTCAGGTGTGAGTAGTTTTTTTGTTCTTGCTCTTCAGGGAGGGCCTTAGCCAAAAGCTAACAGTCCAAATCTCACCTGGAAATTCAACTCATTGTTTAATCTTTTTTTTTAAATTCTTTTTATTTATTTTTTAAAGAAAAAAAACGGAAAATAGAAATTAGTCGACAAAGTCGAACGATAAAAAAACAATGATAACATTGTTTATTCTTTTTTTTTATTTTTTTTATATTTTTTTTTAATTAATTTTGAAAAAAAAACAATCAGTTTAGCGTCTTGACCAGGACGGAAAATAGAAAGTGATCGACATAGTCGATCGATAAAAAAACAATGATAACATTGTTTATTCTTTTTTTTTATTTTAAATTCTTTTTATTTATTTTTTAAAGAAAAAAAAACGGAAAATAGAAATTAGTCGACAAAGTCGAACGATAAAAAAAACAATGATAACATTGTTTATTCTTTTTTTTATTTTTTTTTTTATATTCTTTTTTATTAATTTTGAAAAAAAAAAAAAAAAAACAACCAGTTTAGCGTCTTGACCAGGACGGAAAATAGAAAGTAATCGACATAGTCGATCGATAAAAAAACAATGATAACATTGTTTATTCTTTTTTTTTTTAAATTCTTTTTATTTATTTTTTAAAGGAAAAAAAAAAACGGAAAATAGAAATTAGTCGACAAAGTCGAACGATAAAAAAAAAAAAACAATGATAACATTGTTTATTCTTTTTTTTTTTTTTTAATTCTTTTTATTTATTAAAAAAAAAAAACAATCAGTTTAGCGTCTTGACCAGGACGGAAAATAGAAAGTGATCGACATAGTCGATCGATAAAAAAACAATGATAACATTGTTTATTCTTTTTTTTTATTTTAAATTCTTTTTATTTATTTTTTAAAGAAAAAAAAAAACGGAAAATAGAAATTAGTCGACAAAGTCGAACGATAAAAAAAAAAAAACAATGATAACATTGTTTATTCTTTTTTTTTTTATTTTTTTATATTCTTTTTTATTAATTTTGAAAAAAAAACAATCAGTTTAGCGTCTTGACCAGGACGGAAAATAGAAAGTGATCGACATAGTCGATCGATAAAAAAACAATGATAACATTGTTTATTCTTTTTTTTTATTTTAAATTCTTTTTATTTATTCTTTAAAGAAAAGAAACGGAAAATAGAAATTAGTCGACAAAGTCGAACGATAAAAAAAACAATGATAACATTGTTTATTCTTTTTTTTATTTTTTTTTTATATTCTTTTTTATTAATTTTGAAAAAAAAAAAAAAAAAAAAAAAATCAGTTTAGCGTCTTGACCAGGACGGAAAATAGAAAGTAATCGACATAGTCGATCGATAAAAAAACAATGATAACATTGTTTATTCTTTTTTTTTTTTAAATTCTTTTTATTTATTTTTTAAAGGAAAAAAAAAACGGAAAATAGAAATTAGTCGACAAAGTCGAACGATAAAAAAACAATGATAACATTGTTTATTTTTTTTTTTTTTTTTTTTTATTTCTTTTTATTTATTAAAAAAAAAAACAATCAGTTTAGCGTCTTGACCAGGACGGAAAATAGAAAGTGATCGACATAGTCGATCGATAAAAAAACAATGATAACATTGTTGGATAAGAGATTTGGGAGAGGAATAGGGGCAGTGAACTTTTGGTTCAGGCCCTTCCCATCGAACAGGACGAAGACTTCTAAAACCTGAGATGAACCAATTGAGTTGAAACAAACAAATAACAGAGACGCAACACATACCGGAACATCATCGCAAGCAATGCTTCGGACCTCCGTCGACCTTCGTTCTTCCGGCGGCAAAGGGAAACAAGAAAGAACGGGCAATGAGACAAACCTGTTAGTTGGTGTTGTGTTGTTGTTAAAAACAAAAACATAAACGCCAGGAAGTTCGACAACGAAGACATCGACATCGATCGCTGCTCTGCAGATGTCCGGCGGGTGTTTGTCTACACTGTGTTTATTGTTTGTTTTTTTCCCAAGGTTCAACCTTGGGAAGAGAAGTAAAAAATTCCGTCAATGTTGGCCTTCCTGTTCGAAGGTGCGCACCAATGACGATAAATAGAGTGGGGGGAGAAAACCTTTGATCCAACTGGATCCCTTCACGAGCTGACATTGCCATGTGAAGTTAAATATTCTGGCGATGCCAGCTCAGGCGACTTAGCCTGCTTTTTTCTTTAAATAAAAAAAATAAAAAGATACCAACAGGTGGGGTGATGGGTTGCGCCACTGCAATCCAGTCACAAAAAGAAACAAAGGTAATCTCAAGGGTTCTCGACCCTTGGCTCTCCCTGCGCAAGCATCGCATGGAGGGTGACGCTAAGCACCCGGGGGGTACGAAACAAACTTTCCCCCTGCTGTCCTGTTTGAAATAAAAAAAAAAAAACAAAGGGATAGAAGTAAACAGAATACGTTACACCTCAACAGGTGACGCTAAACACCCAGGGGATACAAACCAAACTTTCCCCCTGTTGCCCTGTTTGAAATAAATTAAAAAAAGAACAAGAAAACAGAATACAATACTCAGCAATCAGACTCGTTCACTCGCTTCGCCAGAGCCGTTCGAGCCGATGCTCATGTAAAGTTACCTGTTTTCTTTTAACAAATTAAATAAAATAAGATAAATAAAAATAAAAATAAAGTAGCGCAACGGAGAGGAATACATAACACCTCGACTCTTGCGCTAGCATCGCAAGGGGGGTACCCGGGAGATACAAACCAAACTTTCTCTGGAATACAGTACCTAACAATCAGTGCGTTCACTGGCCTTAGGGCTGTTCGAACTTATGCTTTGGACTGTTCCCTTGCAGAAAAAAAAAGTAAAATAAACCAACTTTGGGACATTAGAAAAGCATAAAATAAAAGTTGCTACAACCAAAAGACAACTGCAAAAAAAAAGGTTTTTGTAGGGGAGCTACAATGTAGCAATAATGTCACACAGTCATGTGGCAAGCTGGATAAGAGATTTGGGAGAGGAATAGGGGCAGTGAACTTTTGGTTCAGGCCCTTCCCATCGAACAGGACGAAGACTTCTAAAACCTGAGATGAACCAATTGAGTTGAAACAAACAAATAACAGAGACGCAACACATACCGGAACATCATCGCAAGCAATGCTTCGGACCTCCGTCGACCTTCGTTCTTCCGGCGGCAAAGGGAAACAAGAAAGAACGGGCAATGAGACAAACCTGTTAGTTGGTGTTGTGTTGTTGTTAAAAACAAAAACATAAACGCCAGGAAGTTCGACAACGAAGACATCGACATCGATCGCTGCTCTGCAGATGTCCGGCGGGTGTTTGTCTACACTGTGTTTATTGTTTGTTTTTTTCCCAAGGTTCAACCTTGGGAAGAGAAGTAAAAAATTCCGTCAATGTTGGCCTTCCTGTTCGAAGGTGCGCACCAATGACGATAAATAGAGTGGGGGGAGAAAACCTTTGATCCAACTGGATCCCTTCACGAGCTGACATTGCCATGTGAAGTTAAATATTCTGGCGATGCCAGCTCAGGCGACTTAGCCTGCTTTTTTCTTTAAATAAAAAAAATAAAAAGATACCAACAGGTGGGGTGATGGGTTGCGCCACTGCAATCCAGTCACAAAAAGAAACAAAGGTAATCTCAAGGGTTCTCGACCCTTGGCTCTCCCTGCGCAAGCATCGCATGGAGGGTGACGCTAAGCACCCGGGGGGTACGAAACAAACTTTCCCCCTGCTGTCCTGTTTGAAATAAAAAAAAAAAAACAAAGGGATAGAAGTAAACAGAATACGTTACACCTCAACAGGTGACGCTAAACACCCAGGGGATACAAACCAAACTTTCCCCCTGTTGCCCTGTTTGAAATAAATTAAAAAAAGAACAAGAAAACAGAATACAATACTCAGCAATCAGACTCGTTCACTCGCTTCGCCAGAGCCGTTCGAGCCGATGCTCATGTAAAGTTACCTGTTTTCTTTTAACAAATTAAATAAAATAAGATAAATAAAAATAAAAATAAAGTAGCGCAACGGAGAGGAATACATAACACCTCGACTCTTGCGCTAGCATCGCAAGGGGGGTACCCGGGAGATACAAACCAAACTTTCTCTGGAATACAGTACCTAACAATCAGTGCGTTCACTGGCCTTAGGGCTGTTCGAACTTATGCTTTGGACTGTTCCCTTGCAGAAAAAAAAAGTAAAATAAACCAACTTTGGGACATTAGAAAAGCATAAAATAAAAGTTGCTACAACCAAAAGACAACTGCAAAAAAAAAGGTTTTTGTAGGGGAGCTACAATGTAGCAATAATGTCACACAGTCATGTGGCAAGCTGGATAAGAGATTTGGGAGAGGAATAGGGGCAGTGAACTTTTGGTTCAGGCCCTTCCCATCGAACAGGACGAAGACTTCTAAAACCTGAGATGAACCAATTGAGTTGAAACAAACAAATAACAGAGACGCAACACATACCGGAACATCATCGCAAGCAATGCTTCGGACCTCCGTCGACCTTCGTTCTTCCGGCGGCAAAGGGAAACAAGAAAGAACGGGCAATGAGACAAACCTGTTAGTTGGTGTTGTGTTGTTGTTAAAAACAAAAACATAAACGCCAGGAAGTTCGACAACGAAGACATCGACATCGATCGCTGCTCTGCAGATGTCCGGCGGGTGTTTGTCTACACTGTGTTTATTGTTTGTTTTTTTCCCAAGGTTCAACCTTGGGAAGAGAAGTAAAAAATTCCGTCAATGTTGGCCTTCCTGTTCGAAGGTGCGCACCAATGACGATAAATAGAGTGGGGGGAGAAAACCTTTGATCCAACTGGATCCCTTCACGAGCTGACATTGCCATGTGAAGTAGTCGATCGATAGAAAAAAAAACAATGATAACATTGTTTATTTTTTTTTTTTTTTTTTTTTTTTTTTTTTAAATCCTTTTAATTATTTTAAAGAAAAAACAATCAGTTTAGCGTCTTGACCAGTACGGAAAATAGAAAGTGATCGACATAGTCGATCGATAAAAAAACAATGATAACATTGTTTATTCTTTTTTTTTATTTTAAATTCTTTTTATTTATTCTTTAAAGAAAAGAAAACGGAAAATAAAAATTAGTCGACAAAGTCGAACGATAAAAAAAAAACAATGATAACATTGTTTATTCTTTTTTTTTTTGTTTTTTTTTTATATTCTTTTTTATTAATTTTGAAAAAAAAAACAATCAGTTTAGCGTCTTGACCAGGACGGAAAATAGAAAGTAATCGACATAGTCGATCGATAAAAAAACAATGATAACCATGGTGTCCAACTAAATTAAAGGACAAGTCTGGGATAATCCCTGCCAGAGGGGCGAGTATTCTACCATGGTTGAAATACTCTGGCAACTGATCTTCAATTTTATGTTGTTTGTTAGCTGCTGGTGTATCTAGATTATGTGTTGATACTTGCATTTTTTTATTTGTAATCTTCTATTACAATTCTCTTTCTGTTCTGGTCTGTTACTTCATTTGTCTTGTTTAACTTCAGTTATATCCATTTTACTTTTTATTGTTTCCCATCTACTTTTTATTTTCTATTAGTTCTGGTCAGAAACTCCTGGGCAGCAAGAAGGAAAGCAGTTTAGTACTTCTGGGTGTTTGGCATCACCCCCCATAGTGAGCAAGTACAACAGGTAGCATTGGTAGTCTGTTGATCCTGAGTGATCCCAGCTACAGTTTTGTTTTTCTTTCTTTTTTTTAGAAGAAGATCAGGACATCCAAGCACTGCTGGATAGTTGCTGAATGCAGGGCCTGCCTGTGGCATTATAATAACAGGCTAAGTCATTTGTAGTTCATAGTTTACCTTTGATTTTATAACTTCACATAGGGTACTATGAACGATGAGAGATCCAGTGGGATCACTCAGGGTCTAGTAGAGACCACCAATGTTGTGCGTTGATAGGCAAGGTGACCAACCTTGACATTCTTTCTTTTCTCTCCTGTTGTGACAAACACAAAATACACACACAGCTTACAGTGTGTTCTTTGTGTATGTTTTCTTCAGGTGTGAGTAGTTTTTTTGTTCTTGCTCTTCAGGGAGGGCCTTAGCCAAAAGCTAACAGTCCAAATCTCACCTGGAAATTCAACTCAGTCCTTGTCAGTTTTGGCATCAAACTTGTAATGGTTTAATCATTACAGGTTATTTACTGAAATATTTGTTCTAAAAGTTGCTAAGTATTTCTCACTTAGAAATTTTTTATTTTTTTATTTTCAGCTTAATTAGCTACAAATTGTTTCTACTAAGTGTTTCTCACTTAGTTTTTTTTTTTGCTTTTCAGCTCCTTAAAAGCTGCTAAGTGTTTCTGCTAAGTGTTTCTCACTTAGAATTTTATTTTTATGTTCGTTTTCTATCCCTTCTCCTATCCCTTTTGTTCAAAATAAGCGGGAGGAAATTCTCTCATTCACGCTAAGATGCACTCTGAACTTTGATTTTTTGATCTGAGTGTGAGGGAATGACCTATTAGTGCATTGGGCATAGGCTGGGCTGCAGTTTAGATGTCTTAGGTGTTAATAGGGGGTTCCTCTTAGCATTTTTCTTTGTTCCCACCATATGATTTTCTTGAAGAAAAAAAATAGAAGTCATAATGGTGCTTCCCTCTGGAAGGGTTGTAAGCCATGGTGTCCAACTAAATTAAAGGACAAGTCTGGGATAATCCCTGCCAGAGGGGCGAGTATTCTACCATGGTTGAAATACTCTGGCAACTGATCTTCAATTTTATGTTGTTTGTTAGCTGCTGGTGTATCTAGATTATGTGTTGATACTTGCATTTTTTTATTTGTAATCTTCTATTACAATTCTCTTTCTGTTCTGGTCTGTTACTTCATTTGTCTTGTTTAACTTCAGTTATATCCATTTTACTTTTTATTGTTTCCCATCTACTTTTTATTTTCTATTAGTTCTGGTCAGAAACTCCTGGGCAGCAAGAAGGAAAGCAGTTTAGTACTTCTGGGTGTTTGGCATCACCCCCCATAGTGAGCAAGTACAACAGGTAGCATTGGTAGTCTGTTGATCCTGAGTGATCCCAGCTACAGTTTTGTTTTTCTTTCTTTTTTTTAGAAGAAGATCAGGACATCCAAGCACTGCTGGATAGTTGCTGAATGCAGGGCCTGCCTGTGGCATTATAATAACAGGCTAAGTCATTTGTAGTTCATAGTTTACCTTTGATTTTATAACTTCACATAGGGTACTATGAACGATGAGAGATCCAGTGGGATCACTCAGGGTCTAGTAGAGACCACCAATGTTGTGCGTTGATAGGCAAGGTGACCAACCTTGACATTCTTTCTTTTCTCTCCTGTTGTGACAAACACAAAATACACACACAGCTTACAGTGTGTTCTTTGTGTATGTTTTCTTCAGGTGTGAGTAGTTTTTTTGTTCTTGCTCTTCAGGGAGGGCCTTAGCCAAAAGCTAACAGTCCAAATCTCACCTGGAAATTCAACTCATTGTTTAATCTTTTTTTTTAAATTCTTTTTATTTATTTTTTAAAGAAAAAAAACGGAAAATAGAAATTAGTCGACAAAGTCGAACGATAAAAAAACAATGATAACATTGTTTATTCTTTTTTTTTATTTTTTTTATATTTTTTTTTAATTAATTTTGAAAAAAAAACAATCAGTTTAGCGTCTTGACCAGGACGGAAAATAGAAAGTGATCGACATAGTCGATCGATAAAAAAACAATGATAACATTGTTTATTCTTTTTTTTTATTTTAAATTCTTTTTATTTATTTTTTAAAGAAAAAAAAACGGAAAATAGAAATTAGTCGACAAAGTCGAACGATAAAAAAAACAATGATAACATTGTTTATTCTTTTTTTTATTTTTTTTTTTATATTCTTTTTTATTAATTTTGAAAAAAAAAAAAAAAAAACAACCAGTTTAGCGTCTTGACCAGGACGGAAAATAGAAAGTAATCGACATAGTCGATCGATAAAAAAACAATGATAACATTGTTTATTCTTTTTTTTTTTAAATTCTTTTTATTTATTTTTTAAAGGAAAAAAAAAAACGGAAAATAGAAATTAGTCGACAAAGTCGAACGATAAAAAAAAAAAAACAATGATAACATTGTTTATTCTTTTTTTTTTTTTTTTAATTCTTTTTATTTATTAAAAAAAAAAAACAATCAGTTTAGCGTCTTGACCAGGACGGAAAATAGAAAGTGATCGACATAGTCGATCGATAAAAAAACAATGATAACATTGTTTATTCTTTTTTTTTATTTTAAATTCTTTTTATTTATTTTTTAAAGAAAAAAAAAAACGGAAAATAGAAATTAGTCGACAAAGTCGAACGATAAAAAAAAAAAAACAATGATAACATTGTTTATTCTTTTTTTTTTTATTTTTTTATATTCTTTTTTATTAATTTTGAAAAAAAAACAATCAGTTTAGCGTCTTGACCAGGACGGAAAATAGAAAGTGATCGACATAGTCGATCGATAAAAAAACAATGATAACATTGTTTATTCTTTTTTTTTATTTTAAATTCTTTTTATTTATTCTTTAAAGAAAAGAAACGGAAAATAGAAATTAGTCGACAAAGTCGAACGATAAAAAAAACAATGATAACATTGTTTATTCTTTTTTTTATTTTTTTTTTATATTCTTTTTTATTAATTTTGAAAAAAAAAAAAAAAAAAAAACAATCAGTTTAGCGTCTTGACCAGGACGGAAAATAGAAAGTAATCGACATAGTCGATCGATAAAAAAACAATGATAACATTGTTTATTCTTTTTTTTTTTTAAATTCTTTTTATTTATTTTTTAAAGGAAAAAAAAAACGGAAAATAGAAATTAGTCGACAAAGTCGAACGATAAAAAAACAATGATAACATTGTTTATTTTTTTTTTTTTTTTTTTTTATTTCTTTTTATTTATTAAAAAAAAAAACAATCAGTTTAGCGTCTTGACCAGGACGGAAAATAGAAAGTGATCGACATAGTCGATCGATAAAAAAACAATGATAACATTGTTGGATAAGAGATTTGGGAGAGGAATAGGGGCAGTGAACTTTTGGTTCAGGCCCTTCCCATCGAACAGGACGAAGACTTCTAAAACCTGAGATGAACCAATTGAGTTGAAACAAACAAATAACAGAGACGCAACACATACCGGAACATCATCGCAAGCAATGCTTCGGACCTCCGTCGACCTTCGTTCTTCCGGCGGCAAAGGGAAACAAGAAAGAACGGGCAATGAGACAAACCTGTTAGTTGGTGTTGTGTTGTTGTTAAAAACAAAAACATAAACGCCAGGAAGTTCGACAACGAAGACATCGACATCGATCGCTGCTCTACTATGTCGATTACTTTCTATTTTCCGTCCTGGTCAAGACGCTAAACTGATTGTTTTTTCTTTAAAAAAAAAAAAAGGATTTAAAAAAAAAAAAAAAAAAAAAAAAAAAAAAGAATAAACAATGTTATCATTGTTTTTTTTTTATCGATCGACTATGTCGATCACTTTCTATTTTCCGTCCTGGTCAAGACGCTAAACTGATTGTTTTTTTTTTCAAAATTAATAAAAAAGAATATAAAAAAAAAAATAAAAAAAAAAGAATAAACAATGTTATCATTGTTTTTTTTTTTATCGTTCGACTTTGTTGACTAATTTCTATTTTCCGTTTTTTTTCTTTTTAAAATAAAAAGAATTTAAAAAAAAAAAAAAAAAAGAGTAAACAATGTTATCATTGTTTTTTTTATCGATCGACTATGTCGATTACTTTCTATTTTCCGTCCTGGTCAAGACGCTAAACTGATTGTTTTTTTTTCAAAATTAATAAAAAAGAATATAAAAAAAAACAAAAAAAAAAAGAATAAACAATGTTATCATTGTTTTTTTTTATCGTTCGACTTTGTCGACTAATTTTTATTTTCCGTTTTTTTTCTTTAAAAATAAATAAAAAGAATTTAAAAAAAAAAAAAAAAAAAGAATAAACAATGTTATCATTGTTTTTTTATCGATCGACTATGTCGATCACTTTCTATTTTCCGTCCTGGTCAAGACGCTAAACTGATTGTTTTTTCTTTAAAATAATAAAAAGGATTAAAAAAAAAAAAAAAAAAAAAAAAGAATAAACAATGTTATCATTGTTTTTTATCGATCGACTATGTCGATCACTTTCTATTTTCCGTCCTGGTCAAGACGCTAAACTGATTGTTTTTTCTTTAAAAAATAATTAAAAGGTTTAAAAAAAAAAAAAAAAAAAAAAAAAAGAATAAACAATGTTATCATTGTTTTTTTATCGATCGACTATGTCGATCACTTTCAATTTTCCGTCCTGGTCAGGACGCTAAACTGATTGTTTTTTCTTTAAAAATAAATAAAAAGAATAAAAAAAAAGAAAAAAAAAAGGAATAAACAATGTTATCATTGTTTTTTTTTTATCGATCGACTATGTCGATTACTTTCTATTTTCCGTCCTGGTCAGGACGCTAAACTGATTGTTTTTTCTTTAAAAATAAATAAAAAGAATAAAAAAAAAAGAAAAAAAAAAGGAATAAACAATGTTATCATTGTTTTTTATCGATCGACTATGTCGATCACTTTCTATTTTCCGTCCTGGTCAAGACGCTAAACTGATTGTTTTTTCTTTAAAATAATTAAAAGGATTTAAAAAAAAAAAAAAAAAAAAAAAAAAGAATAAACAATGTTATCATTGTCTTTTTTCTATCGATCGACTATGTGGATCACTTTCAATTTTCCGTCCTGGTCAGGACGCTAAACTGATTGTTTTTTCTTTAAAAATAAATAAAAAGAATAAAAAAAAAAAAAAAAAAAAGGAATAAACAATGTTATCATTGTTTTTTTTCTATCGATCGACTATGTCGATTAATTTCTATTTTCCGTCCTGATCGAGACGCTAAACTGATTGTTTCCTTTTTTTAAATAATAAATAAAAAAAAAAAAAAAAAAAAAAAAAAAAAAAAGAGCATCTCCCTGCTATCCTCATATCCCCACAATAATATTATACCTTTTCATTTTCTCTTTCCTTTTCTGGTCTTTTTTTTTTCTTTTTTTCCTTTTTCATACAACGTTTTTTATTTATATTTTATTTTTTTTTTTTTTTTTCATGTTTGATTATTTCCTCTTCATATTTTTTTTCTATTCTTTCTTTTTTTTTTTTTTTTTTTTTTTCTCTACCTCTCTCTTAATTCTGTTCGTTTCTTTGAAACGAAAATTCATTTGAATATTATTCCTTGGTCAGCAACCATCATTGTCGCCCTTTGGGCCTGTTAAAAAAAAAAAAAAAATAAAAAGAAAGTTTACGTCGGGAATAGGGCAGGAGCCAAAAGCTCCCAGTCCGTTACTTCCCACTTATCGAAATTCAGATGTCCGGCGGGTGTTTGTCTACACTGTGTTTATTGTTTGTTTTTTTCCCAAGGTTCAACCTTGGGAAGAGAAGTAAAAAATTCCGTCAATGTTGGCCTTCCTGTTCGAAGGTGCGCACCAATGACGATAAATAGAGTGGGGGGAGAAAACCTTTGATCCAACTGGATCCCTTCACGAGCTGACATTGCCATGTGAAGTTAAATATTCTGGCGATGCCAGCTCAGGCGACTTAGCCTGCTTTTTTCTTTAAATAAAAAAAATAAAAAGATACCAACAGGTGGGGTGATGGGTTGCGCCACTGCAATCCAGTCACAAAAAGAAACAAAGGTAATCTCAAGGGTTCTCGACCCTTGGCTCTCCCTGCGCAAGCATCGCATGGAGGGTGACGCTAAGCACCCGGGGGGTACGAAACAAACTTTCCCCCTGCTGTCCTGTTTGAAATAAAAAAAAAAAACAAAGGGATAGAAGTAAACAGAATACGTTACACCTCAACAGGTGACGCTAAACACCCAGGGGATACAAACCAAACTTTCCCCCTGTTGCCCTGTTTGAAATAAATTAAAAAAAGAACAAGAAAACAGAATACAATACTCAGCAATCAGACTCGTTCACTCGCTTCGCCAGAGCCGTTCGAGCCGATGCTCATGTAAAGTTACCTGTTTTCTTTTAACAAATTAAATAAAATAAGATAAATAAAAATAAAAATAAAGTAGCGCAACGGAGAGGAATACATAACACCTCGACTCTTGCGCTAGCATCGCAAGGGGGGTACCCGGGAGATACAAACCAAACTTTCTCTGGAATACAGTACCTAACAATCAGTGCGTTCACTGGCCTTAGGGCTGTTCGAACTTATGCTTTGGACTGTTCCCTTGCAGAAAAAAAAAGTAAAATAAACCAACTTTGGGACATTAGAAAAGCATAAAATAAAAGTTGCTACAACCAAAAGACAACTGCAAAAAAAAAGGTTTTTGTAGGGGAGCTACAATGTAGCAATAATGTCACACAGTCATGTGGCAAGCTGGATAAGAGATTTGGGAGAGGAATAGGGGCAGTGAACTTTTGGTTCAGGCCCTTCCCATCGAACAGGACGAAGACTTCTAAAACCTGAGATGAACCAATTGAGTTGAAACAAACAAATAACAGAGACGCAACACATACCGGAACATCATCGCAAGCAATGCTTCGGACCTCCGTCGACCTTCGTTCTTCCGGCGGCAAAGGGAAACAAGAAAGAACGGGCAATGAGACAAACCTGTTAGTTGGTGTTGTGTTGTTGTTAAAAACAAAAACATAAACGCCAGGAAGTTCGACAACGAAGACATCGACATCGATCGCTGCTCTGCAGATGTCCGGCGGGTGTTTGTCTACACTGTGTTTATTGTTTGTTTTTTTCCCAAGGTTCAACCTTGGGAAGAGAAGTAAAAAATTCCGTCAATGTTGGCCTTCCTGTTCGAAGGTGCGCACCAATGACGATAAATAGAGTGGGGGGAGAAAACCTTTGATCCAACTGGATCCCTTCACGAGCTGACATTGCCATGTGAAGTTAAATATTCTGGCGATGCCAGCTCAGGCGACTTAGCCTGCTTTTTTCTTTAAATAAAAAAAATAAAAAGATACCAACAGGTGGGGTGATGGGTTGCGCCACTGCAATCCAGTCACAAAAAGAAACAAAGGTAATCTCAAGGGTTCTCGACCCTTGGCTCTCCCTGCGCAAGCATCGCATGGAGGGTGACGCTAAGCACCCGGGGGGTACGAAACAAACTTTCCCCCTGCTGTCCTGTTTGAAATAAAAAAAAAAAAACAAAGGGATAGAAGTAAACAGAATACGTTACACCTCAACAGGTGACGCTAAACACCCAGGGGATACAAACCAAACTTTCCCCCTGTTGCCCTGTTTGAAATAAATTAAAAAAAGAACAAGAAAACAGAATACAATACTCAGCAATCAGACTCGTTCACTCGCTTCGCCAGAGCCGTTCGAGCCGATGCTCATGTAAAGTTACCTGTTTTCTTTTAACAAATTAAATAAAATAAGATAAATAAAAATAAAAATAAAGTAGCGCAACGGAGAGGAATACATAACACCTCGACTCTTGCGCTAGCATCGCAAGGGGGGTACCCGGGAGATACAAACCAAACTTTCTCTGGAATACAGTACCTAACAATCAGTGCGTTCACTGGCCTTAGGGCTGTTCGAACTTATGCTTTGGACTGTTCCCTTGCAGAAAAAAAAAGTAAAATAAACCAACTTTGGGACATTAGAAAAGCATAAAATAAAAGTTGCTACAACCAAAAGACAACTGCAAAAAAAAAGGTTTTTGTAGGGGAGCTACAATGTAGCAATAATGTCACACAGTCATGTGGCAAGCTGGATAAGAGATTTGGGAGAGGAATAGGGGCAGTGAACTTTTGGTTCAGGCCCTTCCCATCGAACAGGACGAAGACTTCTAAAACCTGAGATGAACCAATTGAGTTGAAACAAACAAATAACAGAGACGCAACACATACCGGAACATCATCGCAAGCAATGCTTCGGACCTCCGTCGACCTTCGTTCTTCCGGCGGCAAAGGGAAACAAGAAAGAACGGGCAATGAGACAAACCTGTTAGTTGGTGTTGTGTTGTTGTTAAAAACAAAAACATAAACGCCAGGAAGTTCGACAACGAAGACATCGACATCGATCGCTGCTCTGCAGATGTCCGGCGGGTGTTTGTCTACACTGTGTTTATTGTTTGTTTTTTTCCCAAGGTTCAACCTTGGGAAGAGAAGTAAAAAATTCCGTCAATGTTGGCCTTCCTGTTCGAAGGTGCGCACCAATGACGATAAATAGAGTGGGGGGAGAAAACCTTTGATCCAACTGGATCCCTTCACGAGCTGACATTGCCATGTGAAGTTAAATATTCTGGCGATGCCAGCTCAGGCGACTTAGCCTGCTTTTTTCTTTAAATAAAAAAAATAAAAAGATACCAACAGGTGGGGTGATGGGTTGCGCCACTGCAATCCAGTCACAAAAAGAAACAAAGGTAATCTCAAGGGTTCTCGACCCTTGGCTCTCCCTGCGCAAGCATCGCATGGAGGGTGACGCTAAGCACCCGGGGGGTACGAAACAAACTTTCCCCCTGCTGTCCTGTTTGAAATAAAAAAAAAAAACAAAGGGATAGAAGTAAACAGAATACGTTACACCTCAACAGGTGACGCTAAACACCCAGGGGATACAAACCAAACTTTCCCCCTGTTGCCCTGTTTGAAATAAATTAAAAAAAGAACAAGAAAACAGAATACAATACTCAGCAATCAGACTCGTTCACTCGCTTCGCCAGAGCCGTTCGAGCCGATGCTCATGTAAAGTTACCTGTTTTCTTTTAACAAATTAAATAAAATAAGATAAATAAAAATAAAAATAAAGTAGCGCAACGGAGAGGAATACATAACACCTCGACTCTTGCGCTAGCATCGCAAGGGGGGTACCCGGGAGATACAAACCAAACTTTCTCTGGAATACAGTACCTAACAATCAGTGCGTTCACTGGCCTTAGGGCTGTTCGAACTTATGCTTTGGACTGTTCCCTTGCAGAAAAAAAAAGTAAAATAAACCAACTTTGGGACATTAGAAAAGCATAAAATAAAAGTTGCTACAACCAAAAGACAACTGCAAAAAAAAAGGTTTTTGTAGGGGAGCTACAATGTAGCAATAATGTCACACAGTCATGTGGCAAGCTGGATAAGAGATTTGGGAGAGGAATAGGGGCAGTGAACTTTTGGTTCAGGCCCTTCCCATCGAACAGGACGAAGACTTCTAAAACCTGAGATGAACCAATTGAGTTGAAACAAACAAATAACAGAGACGCAACACATACCGGAACATCATCGCAAGCAATGCTTCGGACCTCCGTCGACCTTCGTTCTTCCGGCGGCAAAGGGAAACAAGAAAGAACGGGCAATGAGACAAACCTGTTAGTTGGTGTTGTGTTGTTGTTAAAAACAAAAACATAAACGCCAGGAAGTTCGACAACGAAGACATCGACATCGATCGCTGCTCTGCAGATGTCCGGCGGGTGTTTGTCTACACTGTGTTTATTGTTTGTTTTTTTCCCAAGGTTCAACCTTGGGAAGAGAAGTAAAAAATTCCGTCAATGTTGGCCTTCCTGTTCGAAGGTGCGCACCAATGACGATAAATAGAGTGGGGGGAGAAAACCTTTGATCCAACTGGATCCCTTCACGAGCTGACATTGCCATGTGAAGTTAAATATTCTGGCGATGCCAGCTCAGGCGACTTAGCCTGCTTTTTTCTTTAAATAAAAAAAATAAAAAGATACCAACAGGTGGGGTGATGGGTTGCGCCACTGCAATCCAGTCACAAAAAGAAACAAAGGTAATCTCAAGGGTTCTCGACCCTTGGCTCTCCCTGCGCAAGCATCGCATGGAGGGTGACGCTAAGCACCCGGGGGGTACGAAACAAACTTTCCCCCTGCTGTCCTGTTTGAAATAAAAAAAAAAAAACAAAGGGATAGAAGTAAACAGAATACGTTACACCTCAACAGGTGACGCTAAACACCCAGGGGATACAAACCAAACTTTCCCCCTGTTGCCCTGTTTGAAATAAATTAAAAAAAGAACAAGAAAACAGAATACAATACTCAGCAATCAGACTCGTTCACTCGCTTCGCCAGAGCCGTTCGAGCCGATGCTCATGTAAAGTTACCTGTTTTCTTTTAACAAATTAAATAAAATAAGATAAATAAAAATAAAAATAAAGTAGCGCAACGGAGAGGAATACATAACACCTCGACTCTTGCGCTAGCATCGCAAGGGGGGTACCCGGGAGATACAAACCAAACTTTCTCTGGAATACAGTACCTAACAATCAGTGCGTTCACTGGCCTTAGGGCTGTTCGAACTTATGCTTTGGACTGTTCCCTTGCAGAAAAAAAAAGTAAAATAAACCAACTTTGGGACATTAGAAAAGCATAAAATAAAAGTTGCTACAACCAAAAGACAACTGCAAAAAAAAAGGTTTTTGTAGGGGAGCTACAATGTAGCAATAATGTCACACAGTCATGTGGCAAGCTGGATAAGAGATTTGGGAGAGGAATAGGGGCAGTGAACTTTTGGTTCAGGCCCTTCCCATCGAACAGGACGAAGACTTCTAAAACCTGAGATGAACCAATTGAGTTGAAACAAACAAATAACAGAGACGCAACACATACCGGAACATCATCGCAAGCAATGCTTCGGACCTCCGTCGACCTTCGTTCTTCCGGCGGCAAAGGGAAACAAGAAAGAACGGGCAATGAGACAAACCTGTTAGTTGGTGTTGTGTTGTTGTTAAAAACAAAAACATAAACGCCAGGAAGTTCGACAACGAAGACATCGACATCGATCGCTGCTCTGCAGATGTCCGGCGGGTGTTTGTCTACACTGTGTTTATTGTTTGTTTTTTTCCCAAGGTTCAACCTTGGGAAGAGAAGTAAAAAATTCCGTCAATGTTGGCCTTCCTGTTCGAAGGTGCGCACCAATGACGATAAATAGAGTGGGGGGAGAAAACCTTTGATCCAACTGGATCCCTTCACGAGCTGACATTGTTTTTTTTATTTTAAATTCTTTTTATTTATTTTTTAAAGAAAAAAAAACGGAAAATAGAAATTAGTCGACAAAGTCGAACGATAAAAAAAACAATGATAACATTGTTTATTCTTTTTTTTATTTTTTTTTTTATATTCTTTTTTATTAATTTTGAAAAAAAAAAAAAAAAAACAACCAGTTTAGCGTCTTGACCAGGACGGAAAATAGAAAGTAATCGACATAGTCGATCGATAAAAAAACAATGATAACATTGTTTATTCTTTTTTTTTTTAAATTCTTTTTATTTATTTTTTAAAGGAAAAAAAAAACGGAAAATAGAAATTAGTCGACAAAGTCGAACGATAAAAAAAAAAAAACAATGATAACATTGTTTATTCTTTTTTTTTTTTTTTTAATTCTTTTTATTTCATAGATGGAAGTGCCCTACAATTTGGAGGGCGTGTAGGGCGCTTGTAGGGCGCTTTTAATATAAATATTATTTTGGAGGGCGCTTTTTATGAGGAAAGAGAAAGTAAAATAAGACTTTTCTATACTCAACAGGAGGTCGAGAGTTTGCGTGCCGCGCGTCCCCGTATGACCCACTTTAGTCAACAAGTTTCCCCCCGAACCCCCGTTCTGTATGAATCTGTTGCTATGATGAAGATAGCAAAGAACTACCTCTCGCTCTTTACAACTACGAGTAGTCTTTTTACTCCTCTTATTAAACCCCTTATCCCTACCCTTAATTATATCACCCCTCTTTGTCCTCTAGCCTCAATTCCTCCGACAATGCCGCAGAGTGAAGCTCTCGACCGCACGCCGACCAAGATTTTACGACAAGAGAGTCACGTTATCTCCGTTAAAGAGAATACACCTATTGCGAGACAATGGTCCGAGGGTAGGATTGACTTACTCGAGAATTACTGTCGAGCAGTAGATGACTCTCTCGAAACAAACGAGAAAGCGGCAGAGCTCTCAGAACAACTTCTGGATGCCCAACTTCGCCTCTCGGAGCTGAATCACCAACGGTGTACAACTCACGCAGAGCAGCTTGAGCAATCCATGATGTTAACGGGACTGGCGAGCGATTTAAATGCTCAACTCGCCTTGGCACGGTCTCAAATTGCGGCCCTGAAGTTCCAATTAGCTTCATGGGCAGAAGGTTTGAGTCCGCCAGACACAGAAGAACATGAGGAAAATGAAACTCCGCCGAGAAAGTCTGAGCGTTCAACTCTGAAAAAACGAACCCCTCCATCAAGATATCGTTACAATCGAAGGAGATGTTCTGCTGATGACGTTCACGGTGACTCCACCCCCTTGTAATTCTCTTTTTCCTTACTTTCACATCACTTTGTTTAGTTAGTTTTTTAGCTTATTTATTATTTATTGTTCGTTTTTGTTTGTATTATTTTATCGATATGTTTATGTCCGTCAGATCATAACGTTAATCAGGTTAATTGTTAATTGTTAATTATAAATGGTCTAAACCCCAATCCAAGTTCCCAAGGCTTGGCATAGATTTGAGTGACGCCTTACTGGCCTCCTCATCCTCTATGAGTGGTGAGGGGGCCAGCAATGGTTTTTTTTTTTTTTTTTTTTCTCTTATTTCTTTTTTTCTTTTTCTTTTACTCTAATATGAAATATTTTTGAACAAAATGTGATTATTAATTTAAAAAAAAAAAAAAAAAATAATAATGTAAATGAATAATAAAAAAAAAAAAAAAAAAACATGCCTTGGGAATACAATCAAAGCCCCAATTAATCGGTCCTTTCTTTTTCCTTCTTGTCAAGTGATCGCTCCACTCGTCGATCACCAAAACCGATTGTATTTATATCTGTTCTTTTCTCAACGATCGGCTATACCGACCATTTTTTTTTTATAAATAATTGTTTTCTTCTTCTCGACGATCAGATCCAATTGATCGACCTTTTTTTTTTTTTTTTTTCCTTTATTCCTTCCATCCCTCCCGCTCCCCTAATTTTAAATAAAAACAAGATCAGCTCAGCTTGATCGTTAATCTTTTTTTCTTTTTTTAATTTAAACTGATTGTATTTATATCTGTTTATTTTTCTCGACGATCGGCTATACCGATCAACCTTTAAAATAATTTCTTCTTCTCGACGATCAGATCCAATTGATCAACCTTTTCTTTTTTTTTCCTCTATTCCTTCCATCCCTCCCGCTCCCCTATTTGTAATAAAAACAAGATCAGCTCAGCTTGATCGTTAATCTTTTTTTCTTTTTTTAATTTAAACTGATTGTATTTATATCTGTTTATTTTTCTCAACGATCGGCTATACCGATCAACCTTTAAAAAAATTTCCTCTTCTCGACGATCAGATCCAATTGATCAACCTTTTCTTTTTTTTTTCCTCTATTCCTTCCATCCCTCCCGCTCCCCTATTTGTAATAAAAACAAGATCAGCTCAGCTTGATCGTTAAATTTTTTTTTCTTTCTTTTTTGTTGGTCCTAGTCAAGACCTTAAACTGACTAACCGGTCTTAATTTTAAATAAGTGTTAACCTAGTTTCTCTTTTCCTTTTCAATTTCCTTTTAATACTCTCTATCTGGTCTGTTATGTCATATTTCTCATTTAATTTTATCATCCATTTTACTTTTCACTGTTTCCCATCTACATTTTATTTTCAAATAGTTACGGTCTGTTAAAAAAAAAAAAAAAGTTTAAATAAGTTAAATTGAACATGTTAACTCAATTCCTCAATTCTTCCGTCATGGTCATGACATTCTTTTTCGTTTCTCTAATGCACAAGAGATACCATCACTCATGAGATACCAACGCACATACGAGATACCAGCACTCCAGAGATACCGACACGCTAGAGATACCAAGTCACTTGAGATACCTCCTTGTAAATTAATTCCCGGTATTTCAAATTTGAATTGATAGTGTCAACTCTGCTTGCTGCTCTTGTTAATGTGTTGTCTCCTGAAAGTGATCTTAACTCCTGTAAAAAGAAAAAAAAAAAGAAATCAAAAAAGAAGAATTTTCAAACGAAGTTATAACAACCCCTACCACCCATTATGATCAATTCCGCTTGTTTTTTTTTTTTTTTTTTAAAACAAAAAAAAAAATAAAAAATTATAAAAGATTAAACAATGTTATCATTGTATTTTTATCGATCGACTATGTCGATTACTTTCTATTTTCCGTCCTGGTCAAGACGCTAAACTGATTGTTTTTTTTTTTTTTTCAAAATTAATAAAAAAGAATATAAAAAAAAAAATAAAAAAAAGAATAAACAATGTTATCATTGTTTTTTTATCGTTCGACTTTGTCGACTAATTTCTATTCTCCGTTTTTTTCTTAAAAAATAAATAAAAAGAATTTAAAAAAAAAAAAAAAAAAAAAAGAATAAACAATGTTATCATTGTTTTTTTATCGATCGACTATGTCGATTACTTTCTATTTTCCGTTTTTTTCTTTAAAAATAAATAAAAAGAATAAAAAAAAAAAAAAAAGGAATAAACAATGTTATCATTGTTTTTATTTTATCGATCGACTATGTCGATTACTTTCTATTTTCCGTCCTGGTCAAGACGCTAAACTGATTGTTTTTTCTTTAAAAAATAAAAAGAAGGATTTAAAAAAAAGAAGAAAAAAAAAAAAAAGAATAAACAATGTTATCATTGTTTTTTTATCGATCGACTATGTCGATCACTTTCTATTTTTCGTCCTGGTCAAGACGCTAAACTGATTGTTTTTTCTTTAAAAATAATAAAAAGGATTTAAAAAAAAAAAAAAAAAAAAAAAGAATAAACAATGTTATCATTGTTTTTTTATCGATCGACTATGTCGATCACTTTCTATTTTCCGTCCTGGTCAAGACGCAAAACTGATTGTTTTTTTTTCAAAATTAATAAAAAAGAATACAAAAAAAAATAAAAAAAAAAAGAATAAACAATGTTATCATTGTTTTTTTTTTTATCGTTCGACGTTGTTGACTAATTTCTATTTTCCGTTTTTTTTTTTTCTTTTTAAAAAATAAATAAAAAGATTTAAAAAAAAAAAAAAAAAGAATAAACAATGTTATCATTGTTTTTTTTATCGATCGACTATGTCGATTACTTTCTATTTTCCGTCCTGGTCAAGACGCTAAACTGATTGTTTTTTCTTTAAAAAAAAAAAAAGGATTTAAAAAAAAAAAAAAAAAAAAAAAAAAAAAAGAATAAACAATGTTATCATTGTTTTTTTTTTATCGATCGACTATGTCGATCACTTTCTATTTTCCGTCCTGGTCAAGACGCTAAACTGATTGTTTTTTTTTTCAAAATTAATAAAAAAGAATATAAAAAAAAAAATAAAAAAAAAAGAATAAACAATGTTATCATTGTTTTTTTTTTTATCGTTCGACTTTGTTGACTAATTTCTATTTTCCGTTTTTTTTCTTTTTAAAATAAAAAGAATTTAAAAAAAAAAAAAAAAAAGAGTAAACAATGTTATCATTGTTTTTTTTATCGATCGACTATGTCGATTACTTTCTATTTTCCGTCCTGGTCAAGACGCTAAACTGATTGTTTTTTTTTCAAAATTAATAAAAAAGAATATAAAAAAAAACAAAAAAAAAAAGAATAAACAATGTTATCATTGTTTTTTTTTATCGTTCGACTTTGTCGACTAATTTTTATTTTCCGTTTTTTTTCTTTAAAAATAAATAAAAAGAATTTAAAAAAAAAAAAAAAAAAAGAATAAACAATGTTATCATTGTTTTTTTATCGATCGACTATGTCGATCACTTTCTATTTTCCGTCCTGGTCAAGACGCTAAACTGATTGTTTTTTCTTTAAAATAATAAAAAGGATTAAAAAAAAAAAAAAAAAAAAAAAAGAATAAACAATGTTATCATTGTTTTTTATCGATCGACTATGTCGATCACTTTCTATTTTCCGTCCTGGTCAAGACGCTAAACTGATTGTTTTTTCTTTAAAAAATAATTAAAAGGTTTAAAAAAAAAAAAAAAAAAAAAAAAAAGAATAAACAATGTTATCATTGTTTTTTTATCGATCGACTATGTCGATCACTTTCAATTTTCCGTCCTGGTCAGGACGCTAAACTGATTGTTTTTTCTTTAAAAATAAATAAAAAGAATAAAAAAAAAGAAAAAAAAAAGGAATAAACAATGTTATCATTGTTTTTTTTTTATCGATCGACTATGTCGATTACTTTCTATTTTCCGTCCTGGTCAGGACGCTAAACTGATTGTTTTTTCTTTAAAAATAAATAAAAAGAATAAAAAAAAAAGAAAAAAAAAAGGAATAAACAATGTTATCATTGTTTTTTATCGATCGACTATGTCGATCACTTTCTATTTTCCGTCCTGGTCAAGACGCTAAACTGATTGTTTTTTCTTTAAAATAATTAAAAGGATTTAAAAAAAAAAAAAAAAAAAAAAAAAAGAATAAACAATGTTATCATTGTCTTTTTTCTATCGATCGACTATGTGGATCACTTTCAATTTTCCGTCCTGGTCAGGACGCTAAACTGATTGTTTTTTCTTTAAAAATAAATAAAAAGAATAAAAAAAAAAAAAAAAAAAAGGAATAAACAATGTTATCATTGTTTTTTTTCTATCGATCGACTATGTCGATTAATTTCTATTTTCCGTCCTGATCGAGACGCTAAACTGATTGTTTCCTTTTTTTAAATAATAAATAAAAAAAAAAAAAAAAAAAAAAAAAAAAAAAAGAGCATCTCCCTGCTATCCTCATATCCCCACAATAATATTATACCTTTTCATTTTCTCTTTCCTTTTCTGGTCTTTTTTTTTTCTTTTTTTCCTTTTTCATACAACGTTTTTTATTTATATTTTATTTTTTTTTTTTTTTTTCATGTTTGATTATTTCCTCTTCATATTTTTTTTCTATTCTTTCTTTTTTTTTTTTTTTTTTTTTTTCTCTACCTCTCTCTTAATTCTGTTCGTTTCTTTGAAACGAAAATTCATTTGAATATTATTCCTTGGTCAGCAACCATCATTGTCGCCCTTTGGGCCTGTTAAAAAAAAAAAAAAAATAAAAAGAAAGTTTACGTCGGGAATAGGGCAGGAGCCAAAAGCTCCCAGTCCGTTACTTCCCACTTATCGAAATTCTACCTTTTTTATTACTATAAGACAGCTAAATTGACGTCGACTTACACTGACGCACAAGTATTTTGACGCAGAAGCCAAAAAAAATTTTTGACATGCTTGGCAGTCTTTCGAAAAAGAGAAAAAAGGGTGTCACGGGGTTCGAACCCGAGACCTCCAGGTCATGGTTCGGAGGTCAACAATGGCAAAAACAATGGGCCACTCCTTGAGAGCTTCCGGAGCCTGCTGCAATCCCTGAAGCTGAAACTCATTTCAGTGGACGATGCATCCCAGATCTACAAGGAGCTGATTAGCCCGCAGAATGCACCGAGTCGAATATAGAGGGATTCGAGGAGGGAGAGTGCGTTCTTACTAACCTGTTAATAGGCCGGTCTTCACGGTACCTTGTGAGAAAAAAAAGAAGTTTACTGGTGGCAAGTAAACTGATATCCCAGAGACGCATTTGATCGGGCGAACCGGAGAAAAGTCAAATAAGATGCGATTCGACCCTCGCTGAGGGCAGGGGTGTGTCAAAATGAGCTCGGCATTATATTAAATTTAATTAAAAAAGCGCCCTACGCGCCCTCCAGCGCCCTATTTTGGCCCTATTTTGGCCCTACAATGGCCCTATTTTGGCCCTACAAATTTTTGTGGCTGATTTTCACCAGGCGCCCTCCAAATTTGGAGGGCACTTCCATCTATGTTATTTATTAAAAAAAAAAAACAATCAGTTTAGCGTCTTGACCAGGACGGAAAATAGAAAGTGATCGACATAGTCGATCGATAAAAAAACAATGATAACATTGTTTATTCTTTTTTTTTATTTTAAATTCTTTTTATTTATTTTTTAAAGAAAAAAAAAAACGGAAAATAGAAATTAGTCGACAAAGTCGAACGATAAAAAAAAAAAAACAATGATAACATTGTTTATTCTTTTTTTTTTTATTTTTTTATATTCTTTTTTATTAATTTTGAAAAAAAAACAATCAGTTTAGCGTCTTGACCAGGACGGAAAATAGAAAGTGATCGACATAGTCGATCGATAAAAAAACAATGATAACATTGTTTATTCTTTTTTTTTATTTTAAATTCTTTTTATTTATTCTTTAAAGAAAAGAAACGGAAAATAGAAATTAGTCGACAAAGTCGAACGATAAAAAAAACAATGATAACATTGTTTATTCTTTTTTTTATTTTTTTTTTATATTCTTTTTTATTAATTTTGAAAAAAAAAAAAAAAAAAAAACAATCAGTTTAGCGTCTTGACCAGGACGGAAAATAGAAAGTAATCGACATAGTCGATCGATAAAAAAACAATGATAACATTGTTTATTCTTTTTTTTTTTTAAATTCTTTTTATTTATTTTTTAAAGGAAAAAAAAAACGGAAAATAGAAATTAGTCGACAAAGTCGAACGATAAAAAAAAAAAAACAATGATAACATTGTTTATTCTTTTTTTTTTTTTTTTAATTCTTTTTATTTCATAGATGGAAGTGCCCTACAATTTGGAGGGCGTGTAGGGCGCTTGTAGGGCGCTTTTAATATAAATATTATTTTGGAGGGCGCTTTTTTTTACCTTTTTTATTACTATAAGACAGCTAAATTGACGTCGACTTACACTGACGCACAAGTATTTTGACGCAGAAGCCAAAAAAAATTTTTGACATGCTTGGCAGTCTTTCGAAAAAGAGAAAAAAGGGTGTCACGGGGTTCGAACCCGAGACCTCCAGGTCATGGTTCGGAGGTCAACAATGGCAAAAACAATGGGCCACTCCTTGAGAGCTTCCGGAGCCTGCTGCAATCCCTGAAGCTGAAACTCATTTCAGTGGACGATGCATCCCAGATCTACAAGGAGCTGATTAGCCCGCAGAATGCACCGAGTCGAATATAGAGGGATTCGAGGAGGGAGAGTGCGTTCTTACTAACCTGTTAATAGGCCGGTCTTCACGGTACCTTGTGAGAAAAAAAAGAAGTTTACTGGTGGCAAGTAAACTGATATCCCAGAGACGCATTTGATCGGGCGAACCGGAGAAAAGTCAAATAAGATGCGATTCGACCCTCGCTGAGGGCAGGGGTGTGTCAAAATGAGCTCGGCATTATATTAAATTTAATTAAAAAAGCGCCCTACGCGCCCTCCAGCGCCCTATTTTGGCCCTATTTTGGCCCTACAATGGCCCTATTTTGGCCCTACAAATTTTTGTGGCTGATTTTCACCAGGCGCCCTCCAAATTTGGAGGGCACTTCCATCTATGTTATTTATTAAAAAAAAAAAACAATCAGTTTAGCGTCTTGACCAGGACGGAAAATAGAAAGTGATCGACATAGTCGATCGATAAAAAAACAATGATAACATTGTTTATTCTTTTTTTTTATTTTAAATTCTTTTTATTTATTTTTTAAAGAAAAAAAAAAACGGAAAATAGAAATTAGTCGACAAAGTCGAACGATAAAAAAAAAAAAACAATGATAACATTGTTTATTCTTTTTTTTTTTATTTTTTTATATTCTTTTTTATTAATTTTGAAAAAAAAACAATCAGTTTAGCGTCTTGACCAGGACGGAAAATAGAAAGTGATCGACATAGTCGATCGATAAAAAAACAATGATAACATTGTTTATTCTTTTTTTTTATTTTAAATTCTTTTTATTTATTCTTTAAAGAAAAGAAACGGAAAATAGAAATTAGTCGACAAAGTCGAACGATAAAAAAAACAATGATAACATTGTTTATTCTTTTTTTTATTTTTTTTTTATATTCTTTTTTATTAATTTTGAAAAAAAAAAAAAAAAAAAAACAATCAGTTTAGCGTCTTGACCAGGACGGAAAATAGAAAGTAATCGACATAGTCGATCGATAAAAAAACAATGATAACATTGTTTATTCTTTTTTTTTTTTAAATTCTTTTTATTTATTTTTTAAAGGAAAAAAAAAACGGAAAATAGAAATTAGTCGACAAAGTCGAACGATAAAAAAACAATGATAACATTGTTTATTTTTTTTTTTTTTTATTTCTTTTTATTTATTAAAAAAAAAAACAATCAGTTTAGCGTCTTGACCAGGACGGAAAATAGAAAGTGATCGACATAGTCGATCGATAAAAAAACAATGATAACATTGTTGGATAAGAGATTTGGGAGAGGAATAGGGGCAGTGAACTTTTGGTTCAGGCCCTTCCCATCGAACAGGACGAAGACTTCTAAAACCTGAGATGAACCAATTGAGTTGAAACAAACAAATAACAGAGACGCAACACATACCGGAACATCATCGCAAGCAATGCTTCGGACCTCCGTCGACCTTCGTTCTTCCGGCGGCAAAGGGAAACAAGAAAGAACGGGCAATGAGACAAACCTGTTAGTTGGTGTTGTGTTGTTGTTAAAAACAAAAACATAAACGCCAGGAAGTTCGACAACGAAGACATCGACATCGATCGCTGCTCTGCAGATGTCCGGCGGGTGTTTGTCTACACTGTGTTTATTGTTTGTTTTTTTCCCAAGGTTCAACCTTGGGAAGAGAAGTAAAAAATTCCGTCAATGTTGGCCTTCCTGTTCGAAGGTGCGCACCAATGACGATAAATAGAGTGGGGGGAGAAAACCTTTGATCCAACTGGATCCCTTCACGAGCTGACATTGCCATGTGAAGTTAAATATTCTGGCGATGCCAGCTCAGGCGACTTAGCCTGCTTTTTTCTTTAAATAAAAAAAATAAAAAGATACCAACAGGTGGGGTGATGGGTTGCGCCACTGCAATCCAGTCACAAAAAGAAACAAAGGTAATCTCAAGGGTTCTCGACCCTTGGCTCTCCCTGCGCAAGCATCGCATGGAGGGTGACGCTAAGCACCCGGGGGGTACGAAACAAACTTTCCCCCTGCTGTCCTGTTTGAAATAAAAAAAAAAAACAAAGGGATAGAAGTAAACAGAATACGTTACACCTCAACAGGTGACGCTAAACACCCAGGGGATACAAACCAAACTTTCCCCCTGTTGCCCTGTTTGAAATAAATTAAAAAAAGAACAAGAAAACAGAATACAATACTCAGCAATCAGACTCGTTCACTCGCTTCGCCAGAGCCGTTCGAGCCGATGCTCATGTAAAGTTACCTGTTTTCTTTTAACAAATTAAATAAAATAAGATAAATAAAAATAAAAATAAAGTAGCGCAACGGAGAGGAATACATAACACCTCGACTCTTGCGCTAGCATCGCAAGGGGGGTACCCGGGAGATACAAACCAAACTTTCTCTGCAATACAGTACCTAACAATCAGTGCGTTCACTGGCCTTAGGGCTGTTCGAACTTATGCTTTGGACTGTTCCCTTGCAGAAAAAAAAAGTAAAATAAACCAACTTTGGGACATTAGAAAAGCATAAAATAAAAGTTGCTACAACCAAAAGACAACTGCAAAAAAAAAGGTTTTTGTAGGGGAGCTACAATGTAGCAATAATGTCACACAGTCATGTGGCAAGCTGGATAAGAGATTTGGGAGAGGAATAGGGGCAGTGAACTTTTGGTTCAGGCCCTTCCCATCGAACAGGACGAAGACTTCTAAAACCTGAGATGAACCAATTGAGTTGAAACAAACAAATAACAGAGACGCAACACATACCGGAACATCATCGCAAGCAATGCTTCGGACCTCCGTCGACCTTCGTTCTTCCGGCGGCAAAGGGAAACAAGAAAGAACGGGCAATGAGACAAACCTGTTAGTTGGTGTTGTGTTGTTGTTAAAAACAAAAACATAAACGCCAGGAAGTTCGACAACGAAGACATCGACATCGATCGCTGCTCTGCAGATGTCCGGCGGGTGTTTGTCTACACTGTGTTTATTGTTTGTTTTTTTCCCAAGGTTCAACCTTGGGAAGAGAAGTAAAAAATTCCGTCAATGTTGGCCTTCCTGTTCGAAGGTGCGCACCAATGACGATAAATAGAGTGGGGGGAGAAAACCTTTGATCCAACTGGATCCCTTCACGAGCTGACATTGCCATGTGAAGTTAAATATTCTGGCGATGCCAGCTCAGGCGACTTAGCCTGCTTTTTTCTTTAAATAAAAAAAATAAAAAGATACCAACAGGTGGGGTGATGGGTTGCGCCACTGCAATCCAGTCACAAAAAGAAACAAAGGTAATCTCAAGGGTTCTCGACCCTTGGCTCTCCCTGCGCAAGCATCGCATGGAGGGTGACGCTAAGCACCCGGGGGGTACGAAACAAACTTTCCCCCTGCTGTCCTGTTTGAAATAAAAAAAAAAAAACAAAGGGATAGAAGTAAACAGAATACGTTACACCTCAACAGGTGACGCTAAACACCCAGGGGATACAAACCAAACTTTCCCCCTGTTGCCCTGTTTGAAATAAATTAAAAAAAGAACAAGAAAACAGAATACAATACTCAGCAATCAGACTCGTTCACTCGCTTCGCCAGAGCCGTTCGAGCCGATGCTCATGTAAAGTTACCTGTTTTCTTTTAACAAATTAAATAAAATAAGATAAATAAAAATAAAAATAAAGTAGCGCAACGGAGAGGAATACATAACACCTCGACTCTTGCGCTAGCATCGCAAGGGGGGTACCCGGGAGATACAAACCAAACTTTCTCTGGAATACAGTACCTAACAATCAGTGCGTTCACTGGCCTTAGGGCTGTTCGAACTTATGCTTTGGACTGTTCCCTTGCAGAAAAAAAAAGTAAAATAAACCAACTTTGGGACATTAGAAAAGCATAAAATAAAAGTTGCTACAACCAAAAGACAACTGCAAAAAAAAAGGTTTTTGTAGGGGAGCTACAATGTAGCAATAATGTCACACAGTCATGTGGCAAGCTGGATAAGAGATTTGGGAGAGGAATAGGGGCAGTGAACTTTTGGTTCAGGCCCTTCCCATCGAACAGGACGAAGACTTCTAAAACCTGAGATGAACCAATTGAGTTGAAACAAACAAATAACAGAGACGCAACACATACCGGAACATCATCGCAAGCAATGCTTCGGACCTCCGTCGACCTTCGTTCTTCCGGCGGCAAAGGGAAACAAGAAAGAACGGGCAATGAGACAAACCTGTTAGTTGGTGTTGTGTTGTTGTTAAAAACAAAAACATAAACGCCAGGAAGTTCGACAACGAAGACATCGACATCGATCGCTGCTCTGCAGATGTCCGGCGGGTGTTTGTCTACACTGTGTTTATTGTTTGTTTTTTTCCCAAGGTTCAACCTTGGGAAGAGAAGTAAAAAATTCCGTCAATGTTGGCCTTCCTGTTCGAAGGTGCGCACCAATGACGATAAATAGAGTGGGGGGAGAAAACCTTTGATCCAACTGGATCCCTTCACGAGCTGACATTGTTTTTTTTATTTTAAATTCTTTTTATTTATTTTTTAAAGAAAAAAAAACGGAAAATAGAAATTAGTCGACAAAGTCGAACGATAAAAAAAACAATGATAACATTGTTTATTCTTTTTTTTATTTTTTTTTTTATATTCTTTTTTATTAATTTTGAAAAAAAAAAAAAAAAAACAATCAGTTTTGCGTCTTGACCAGGACGGAAAATAGAAAGTAATCGACATAGTCGATCGATAAAAAAACAATGATAACATTGTTTATTCTTTTTTTTTTTTAAATTCTTTTTATTTATTTTTTAAAAGGGAAAAAAAAAACGGAAAATAGAAATTAGTCGACAAAGTCGAACGATAAAAAAACAATGATAACATTGTTTATTCTTTTTTTTTTTTTTTTTTTATTTCTTTTTATTTATTAAAAAAAAAAACAATCAGTTTAGCGTCTTGACCAGGACGGAAAATAGAAAGTGATCGACATAGTCGATCGATAAAAAAACAATGATAACATTGTTTATTCTTTTTTTTTATTTTAAATTCTTTTTATTTATTTTTTAAAGAAAAAAAAAACGGAAAATAGAAATTAGTCGACAAAGTCGAACGATAAAAAAAAACAATGATAACATTGTTTATTCTTTTTTTTATTTTTTTTTTTTTTATGTGTTGATACTTGCATTTTTTTATTTGTAATCTTCTATTACAATCCTCTTTCTGTTCTGGTCTGTTACTTCATTTGTCTTGTTTAACTTCAGTTATATCCATTTTACTTTTTATTGTTTCCCATCTACTTTTTATTTTCTATTAGTTCTGGTCAGAAACTCCTGGGCAGCAAGAAGGAAAGCAGTTTAGTACTTCTGGGTGTTTGGCATCACCCCCCATAGTGAGCAAGTACAACAGGTAGCATTGGTAGTCTGTTGATCCTGAGTGATCCCAGCTACAGTTTTGTTTTTCTTTCTTTTTTTTAGAAGAAGATCAGGACATCCAAGCACTGCTGGATAGTTGCTGAATGCAGGGCCTGCCTGTGGCATTATAATAACAGGCTAAGTCATTTGTAGTTCATAGTTTACCTTTGATTTTATAACTTCACACAGGGTACTATGAACGATGAGAGATCCAGTGGGATCACTCAGGGTCTAGTAGAGACCACCAATGTTGTGCGTTGATAGGCAAGGTGACCAACCTTGACATTCTTTCTTTTCTCTCCTGTTGTGACAAACACAAAATACACACACAGCTTACAGTGTGTTCTTTGTGTATGTTTTCTTCAGGTGTGAGTAGTTTTTTTGTTCTTGCTCTTCAGGGAGGGCCTTAGCCAAAAGCTAACAGTCCAAATCTCACCTGGAAATTCAACTCAGTCCTTGTCAGTTTTGGCATCAAACTTGTAATGGTTTAATCATTACAGGTTATTTACTGAAATATTTGTTCTAAAAGTTGCTAAGTATTTCTCACTTAGAAATTTTTTTATTTTTTTATTTTCAGCTTAATTAGCTACAAATTGTTTCTACTAAGTGTTTCTCACTTAGATTTTTTTTTTGCTTTTCAGCTCCTTAAAAGCTGCTAAGTGTTTCTGCTAAGTGTTTCTCACTTAGAATTTTATTTTTATGTTCGTTTTCTATCCCTTCTCCTATCCCTTTTGTTCAAAATAAGCGGGAGGAAATTCTCTCATTCACGCTAAGATGCACTCTGAACTTTGATTTTTTGATCTGAGTGTGAGGGAATGACCTGTTAGTGCATTGGGCATAGGCTGGGCTGCAGTTTAGATGTCTTAGGTGTTAATAGGGGGTTCCTCTTAGCATTTTTCTTTGTTCCCACCTTATGATTTTCTTGAAGAAAAAAAAATAGAAGTCATAATGGTGCTTCCCTCTGGAAGGGTTGTAAGCCATGGTGTCCAACTAAATTAAAGGACAAGTCTGGGATAATCCCTGCCAGAGGGGCGAGTATTCTACCATGGTTGAAATACTCTGGCAACTGATCTTCAATTTTATGTTGTTTGTTAGCTGCTGGTGTATCTTGATTATGTGTTGATACTTGCATTTTTTTATTTGTAATCTTCTATTACAATCCTCTTTCTGTTCTGGTCTGTTACTTCATTTGTCTTGTTTAACTTCAGTTATATCCATTTTACTTTTTATTGTTTCCCATCTACTTTTTATTTTCTATTAGTTCTGGTCAGAAACTCCTGGGCAGCAAGAAGGAAAGCAGTTTAGTACTTCTGGGTGTTTGGCATCACCCCCCATAGTGAGCAAGTACAACAGGTAGCATTGGTAGTCTGTTGATCCTGAGTGATCCCAGCTACAGTTTTGTTTTTCTTTCTTTTTTTTAGAAGAAGATCAGGACATCCAAGCACTGCTGGATAGTTGCTGAATGCAGGGCCTGCCTGTGGCATTATAATAACAGGCTAAGTCATTTGTAGTTCATAGTTTACCTTTGATTTTATAACTTCACACAGGGTACTATGAACGATGAGAGATCCAGTGGGATCACTCAGGGTCTAGTAGAGACCACCAATGTTGTGCGTTGATAGGCAAGGTGACCAACCTTGACATTCTTTCTTTTCTCTCCTGTTGTGACAAACACAAAATACACACACAGCTTACAGTGTGTTCTTTGTGTATGTTTTCTTCAGGTGTGAGTAGTTTTTTTGTTCTTGCTCTTCAGGGAGGGCCTTAGCCAAAAGCTAACAGTCCAAATCTCACCTGGAAATTCAACTCAGTCCTTGTCAGTTTTGGCATCAAACTTGTAATGGTTTAATCATTACAGGTTATTTACTGAAATATTTGTTCTAAAAGTTGCTAAGTATTTCTCACTTAGAAATTTTTTTATTTTTTTATTTTCAGCTTAATTAGCTACAAATTGTTTCTACTAAGTGTTTCTCACTTAGATTTTTTTTTTGCTTTTCAGCTCCTTAAAAGCTGCTAAGTGTTTCTGCTAAGTGTTTCTCACTTAGAATTTTATTTTTATGTTCGTTTTCTATCCCTTCTCCTATCCCTTTTGTTCAAAATAAGCGGGAGGAAATTCTCTCATTCACGCTAAGATGCACTCTGAACTTTGATTTTTTGATCTGAGTGTGAGGGAATGACCTGTTAGTGCATTGGGCATAGGCTGGGCTGCAGTTTAGATGTCTTAGGTGTTAATAGGGGGTTCCTCTTAGCATTTTTCTTTGTTCCCACCTTATGATTTTCTTGAAGAAAAAAAAATAGAAGTCATAATGGTGCTTCCCTCTGGAAGGGTTGTAAGCCATGGTGTCCAACTAAATTAAAGGACAAGTCTGGGATAATCCCTGCCAGAGGGGCGAGTATTCTACCATGGTTGAAATACTCTGGCAACTGATCTTCAATTTTATGTTGTTTGTTAGCTGCTGGTGTATCTTGATTATGTGTTGATACTTGCATTTTTTTATTTGTAATCTTCTATTACAATCCTCTTTCTGTTCTGGTCTGTTACTTCATTTGTCTTGTTTAACTTCAGTTATATCCATTTTACTTTTTATTGTTTCCCATCTACTTTTTATTTTCTATTAGTTCTGGTCAGAAACTCCTGGGCAGCAAGAAGGAAAGCAGTTTAGTACTTCTGGGTGTTTGGCATCACCCCCCATAGTGAGCAAGTACAACAGGTAGCATTGGTAGTCTGTTGATCCTGAGTGATCCCAGCTACAGTTTTGTTTTTCTTTCTTTTTTTTAGAAGAAGATCAGGACATCCAAGCACTGCTGGATAGTTGCTGAATGCAGGGCCTGCCTGTGGCATTATAATAACAGGCTAAGTCATTTGTAGTTCATAGTTTACCTTTGATTTTATAACTTCACACAGGGTACTATGAACGATGAGAGATCCAGTGGGATCACTCAGGGTCTAGTAGAGACCACCAATGTTGTGCGTTGATAGGCAAGGTGACCAACCTTGACATTCTTTCTTTTCTCTCCTGTTGTGACAAACACAAAATACACACACAGCTTACAGTGTGTTCTTTGTGTATGTTTTCTTCAGGTGTGAGTAGTTTTTTTGTTCTTGCTCTTCAGGGAGGGCCTTAGCCAAAAGCTAACAGTCCAAATCTCACCTGGAAATTCAACCTCTGGTCTGTTACTTCATTTGTCTTGTATAACTTCAGTTATATCCATTTTACTTTTTATTGTTTCCCATCTACTTTTTATTTTCTATTAGTTCTGGTCAGAAACTCCTGGGCAGCAAGAAGGAAAGTAGTTGAGTACTTCTGGGTGTTTGGCATCACCCCCCATAGTGAGCAAGTACAACAGGTAGCATTGGTAGTCTGTTGATCCTGAGTGATCCCAGCTACAGTTTTGTTTTTCTTTCTTTTTTTTAGAAGAAGATCAGGACATCCAAGCACTGCTGGATAGTTGCTGAATGCAGGGCCTGCCTGTGGCATTATAATAACAGGCTAAGTCATTTGTAGTTCATAGTTTACCTTTGATTTTATAACTTCACACAGGGTACTATGAACGATGAGAGATCCAGTGGGATCACTCAGGGTCTAGTAGAGACCACCAATGTTGTGCGTTGATAGGCAAGGTGACCAACCTTGACATTCTTTCTTTTCTCTCCTGTTGTGACAAACACAAAATACACACACAGCTTACAGTGTGTTCTTTGTGTATGTTTTCTTCAGGTGTGAGTAGTTTTTTTGTTCTTGCTCTTCAGGGAGGGCCTTAGCCAAAAGCTAACAGTCCAAATCTCACCTGGAAATTCAACTCAGTCCTTGTCAGTTTTGGCATCAAACTTGTAATGGTTTAATCATTACAGGTTATTTACTGAAATATTTGTTCTAAAAGTTGCTAAGTATTTCTCACTTAGAAATTTTTTATTTTTTTATTTTCAGCTTAATTAGCTACAAATTGTTTCTACTAAGTGTTTCTCACTTAGTTTTTTTTTTTGCTTTTCAGCTCCTTAAAAGCTGCTAAGTGTTTCTGAATTTCGATAAAGTGGGAAGTAACGGACTGGGAGCTTTTGGCTCCTGCCCTATTCCCGATGTAAACTTTCTTTTTATTTTTATTTTTTTTAACAGGCCCAAAGGGCGACAATGATGGTTGCTGACCAAGGAATAATATTCAAATGAATTTTCGTTTCAAAGAAACGAACAGAATTAAGAGAGAGGCAGAGGAAAAAAAAAAAAAAAAGAAAGAAAAGAAAAGAAAAAAAAAAAATGAAGAGGAAATAATCAAACATGAAAAAAAAAAAAAAAAAAAAAAAAATATATAAATAAAAAACGTTGTATGAAAAAGGAAAGAAAAGAAAAAAAAAAAAAAGACCAGAAAAGGAAAGAGAAAATGAAAAGGTATAATATTATTGTGGGGATATGAGGGATAGCAGGGAGATGCTCTTTTTTTTTTTTTTTTTTTTTTTTTCTTATTTATTATTTAAAAAAAGGAAACAATCAGTTTAGTCTCGATCAGGACGGAAAATAGAAAGTAATCGACATATTTGATCGATAGAAAAAAAACAATGATAACATTGTTTATTCTTTTTTTTTTTTTTTTTTTTTTATTTATTTTTTAAAGAAAAAACAATCAGTTTAGCGTCTTGACCAGGACGGAAAATAGTAAGTAATCGACATAGTCGATCGATAAAAAAAAAACAGTGATAACATTGTTTATTCCTTTTTTTTTTTTTTTATTCTTTTTATTTATTTTTAAAGAAAAAACAATCAGTTTAGCGTCCTGACCAGGACGGAAAATAGAAAGTAATCGACATAGTCGATCGATAAAAAAAACAATGATAACATTGTTTATTCTTTTTTTTTTTATTTTATTTTAATTCTTTTTATTTATTTTTTAAAAAGAAAAAAAAAAAAAATGGAAAATAGAAATTAGTCAACAAAGTCGAACGATAAAAAAAAACAATGATAACACTGTTTATTCTTTTTTTTTTTATTTTTTTTATATTCTTTTTTATTAATTTTGAAAAAAAAAACAATCAGTTTAGCGTCTTGACCAGGACGGAAAATAGAAAGTAATCGACATAGTCGATCGATAAAAAAACAATGATAACATTGTTTATTCTTTTTTTTTTTTTTATTTTAAATTCTTTTTATTTATTTTTGGGAAAACCTCTAATTCAACAAAAATAGTTTGCGAAATCGCCAATTCCCTACAAAAAAAAGTTGTCCACCAGGACTCGAACTTGACCCAAAAATTTGGCTTGCGGCGGGTTTTTTGTTTTTTAGCCTACTAAGCTGGGAAGAGTGCAAGGGGGGCTTGCGTCCGCCAAATTCTTGGCGGGACGCAAGCCCCCCCCAACCCCCCCCAAGGGGGGAGCCCCTAATAAAAGCCCGCCTGTCCCGTACAAAGTCCAACCTGTAAAAACAAATTTGTAACTGATGACTCTCTTAAGGTAGCCAAATGCCTCGTCTTCTAATTAAAGACGCGCATGAATGGACCAATGAGATTCCTTCTGCCTCTACCTACTATCTGGCGAACAGCAGTCAAGGGAACGGACTTGAAACTGTCAGCGGGGAAAGAAGACCCTGTTGAGTTTGACTCTAGTCGGGTGTAGTTATAGGTGGGAGGTTTACCAACAATGAAATACCACTACTCTTATCGTCGCTTTACTTATCCAATGATGGGGGAACGGCAGCTGCCTCTTCGGAGGTTAGGGTCCTTTCGGACTCGTGGCTTTTCCGATTCCGGCGACAAACGGGCTTCGGCTCGACCCCTCGTTTGGAGACACCAGTCATGTTGGGAGTTTGGCTGGGAGGAGGGCCACATGACGAAGGCTTCTGAGTCACGAACCTAAATCGATGATGAGGATCGTTAAGCCACATTTCTAAAGGCTTTTACTAACGTGAGAATTTCTGTTGTCGATGGTTCGAATATGCCTGACAAAAATTACCTAATTTGGAACTTGAAGTCTGGTGAATTTTGGTTGGAGGTCTTAGTCTCACTGGTGAACTGCACAGTAACATTTTAAAGTGATCGATCACACGGGAGGGGTCTTGGTGATTTATTGCAACGGGAATATGTCTCAACTCGACCAGTAGGTGATCAATCCGCCCTTTGACTATGTTTTGGTCACATTTTCCGTCTTTACGAAAAAGAGAAAAAAGGATGTCACGGGGTTCGAACCCGAGACCTCCGGGTCATGATTCGGCGGTCATAACCAGTAGACCACTGGAGCTCAGAAAATTCTGAAAATTCTCCCGTCATGTTGGGTTGTTTCGAGCGGTTAAAATTTTTGTGATGAGTTGGCGATTTCGCAAACTATTTTTGTGGAATTAGGGGTTTTCCCTTTATTTTTTAAAGAAAAAAAAACGGAAAATAGAAATTAGTCGACAAAGTCGAACGATAAAAAAAAACAATGATAACATTGTTTATTCTTTTTTTTGTATTTTTTTATATTCTTTTTTATTAATTTTGAAAAAAAAACAATCAGTTTAGCGTCTTGACCAGGACGGAAAATAGAAAGTAATCGACATAGTCGATCGATAAAAAAAACAATGATAACATTGTTTATTCTTTTTTTTTTTTTTTTTTTTTAAATTCTTTTTATTTATTTTTTAAAGAAAAAAAACGGAAAATAGAAATTAGTCAACAAAGTCGAACGATAAAAAAAAAACAATGATAACATTGTTTATTCTTTTTTTTTTATTTTTTTTTTTTTAATATTTTTTTTTTATTTTGAAAAAAAAAACAATCAGTTTAGCGTCTTGACCAGGACGGAAAATAGAAAGTAATCGACATAGTCGATCGATAAAAAAAAACAATGATAACATTGTTTATTCTTTTTTTTTATTTTAAATTCTTTTTATTCATTTTTTAAAGAAAAAAAACGGAAAATAGAAATTAGTCGACAAAGTCGAACGATAAAAAAAAAACAATGATAACATTGTTTATTCTCTTTTTTTTTGTATTTTTTTTAATATTCTTTTTTATTAATTTTGAAAAAAAAAAACAATCAGTTTAGCGTCTTGACCAGGACGGAAAATAGAAAGTGATCGACATAGTCGATCGATAAAAAAACAATGATAACATTGTTTATTCTTTTTTTTTATTTTAAATTCTTTTTATTTATTTTTTAAAGAAAAAAAAAACGGAAAATAGAAATTAGTCGACAAAGTCGAACGATAAAAAAAAACAATGATAACATTGTTTATTCTTTTTTTTGTATTTTTTTATATTCTTTTTTATTAATTTTGAAAAGAAAAAACAATCAGTTTAGCGTCTTGACCAGGACGGAAAATAGAAAGTGATCGACATAGTCGATCGATAAAAAAACAATGATAACATTGTTTATTCTTTTTTATTTATTTTAAATTCTTTTTATTTATTTTTTACAGAAAAAAAACGGAAAATAGAAATTAGTCAACAAAGTCGAACAATAAAAAAAAAACAATGATAACATTGTTTATTCTTTTTTTTTTTTTTTTTTTTTTATATTCTTTTTTATTAATTTTGAAAAAAAAAAACAATCAGTTTAGCGTCTTGACCAGGACGGAAAATAGAAAGTAATCGACATAGTCGATCGATAAAAAAACAATGATAACATTGTTTATTCTTTTTTTTTTATTTTAAATTCTTTTTATTTATTATTTAAAGAAAAGAAACGGAAAATAGAAATTAGTCGACAAAGTCGAACGATAAAAAAAAAACAATGATAACATTGTTTATTCTTTTTTTTTTTTTTTTTTATATTCTTTTTATTAATTTTTTAAAAAAAAAAAAAAAAACAATCAGTTTAGCGTCTTGACCAGGACGGAAAACTGGAAGTAATCGACATAGTCGATCGATAAAGAAAACAATGATAACATTGTTTCATCTTTTATATTTTTTAATTTTTTTTTTTTATATTTGAAGAAAAGAAAGAAGAAAAAAAAAAAAAAAAAAAAACAAGCGGAATTCTAAGTGTTTCTCACTTAGAATTTTATTTTTATGTTCGCTTTCTATCCCTTCTCCTATCCCTTTTGTTCAAAATAAGCGGGAGGAAATTCTCTCATTCACGCTAAGATGCACTCTGAACTTTGATTTTTTGATCTGAGTGTGAGGGAATGACCTGTTAGTGCATTGGGCATAGGCTGGGCTGCAGTTTAGATGTCTTAGGTGTTAATAGGGGGTTCCTCTTAGCATTTTTCTTTGTTCCCACCTTATGATTTTCTTGAAGAAAAAAAATAGAAGTCATAATGGTGCTTCCCTCTGGAAGGGTTGTAAGCCATGGTGTCCAACTAAATTAAAGGACAAGTCTGGGATAATCCCTGCCAGAGGGGCGAGTATTCTACCATGGTTGAAATACTCTGGCAACTGATCTTCAATTTTATGTTGTTTGTTAGCTGCTGGTGTATCTCGATCATGTGTTGATACTTGCATTTTTTTTTATTTGTAATCTTTTACTACAATAACTCTTGCAATTATCTTTTCTTTTTTATTCTCTATCTGTTCTGGTCTGCTTCTTCATTTTTTTACATTAATAATTACATTTTGTTCAAAAAGAAAAAAAAAGAAAAAGATTTCATATTAGAAACTAGGAAACTAGGTTAACACTTAGTTAAAATTAAGACCGGTTAGTCAGTTTAAGGTCTTGTCTAGGACCAACATTCTTGTTTAACTTCAGTTATATTCATTTTACTTTTTATTGTTTCCCATCTGTTTTTATTTTCTATTAGTTCTGGTCAGAAACCCCTGGGCAGCAAGAAGGAAAGCAGTTTAGTACTTCTGGGTGTTTGGCATCACCCCCCATAGTGAGCAAGTACAACAGGTAGCATTGGTAGTCTGTTGATCCTGAGTGATCCCAGCTACAGTTTTGTTTTTCTTTCTTTTTTTTAGAAGAAGATCAGGACATCCAAGCACTGCTGGATAGTTGCTGAATGCAGGGCCTGCCTGTGGCATTATAATAACAGGCTAAGTCATTTGTAGTTCATAGTTTACCTTTGATTTTATAACTTCACACAGGGTACTATGAACGATGAGAGATCCAGTGGGATCACTCAGGGTCTAGTAGAGACCACCAATGTTGTGCGTTGATAGGCAAGGTGACCAACCTTGACATTCTTTCTTTTCTCTCCTGTTGTGACAAACACAAAATACACACACAGCTTACAGTGTGTTCTTTGTGTATGTTTTCTTCAGGTGTGAGTAGTTTTTTTGTTCTTGCTCTTCAGGGAGGGCCTTAGCCAAAAGCTAACAGTCCAAATCTCACCTGGAAATTCAACTCCCATTGGGCATAGGCTGGGCTGCAGTTTAGATGTCTTAGGTGTTAATAGGGGGTTCCTCTTAGCATTTTTCTTTGTTCCCACCTTATGATTTTCTTGAAGAAAAAAAATAGAAGTCATAATGGTGCTTCCCTCTGGAAGGGTTGTAAGCCATGGTGTCCAACTAGATTAAAGGACAAGTCTGGGATAATCCCTGCCAGAGGGGCGAGTATTCTACCATGGTTGAAATACTCTGGCAACTGATCTTCAATTTTATGTTGTTTGTTAGCTGCTGGTGTATCTAGATTATGTGTTGATACTTGCATTTTTTTATTTGTAATCTTCTATTACAATCCTCTTTCTGTTCTGGTCTGTTACTTCATTTGTCTTGTATAACTTCAGTTATATCCATTTTACTTTTTATTGTTTCCCATCTACTTTTTATTTTCTATTAGTTCTGGTCAGAAACTCCTGGGCAGCAAGAAGGAAAGTAGTTGAGTACTTCTGGGTGTTTGGCATCACCCCCCATAGTGAGCAAGTACAACAGGTAGCATTGGTAGTCTGTTGATCCTGAGTGATCCCAGCTACAGTTTTGTTTTTCTTTCTTTTTTTTAGAAGAAGATCAGGACATCCAAGCACTGCTGGATAGTTGCTGAATGCAGGGCCTGCCTGTGGCATTAAAATAACAGGCTAAGTCATTTGTAGTTCATAGTTTACCTTTGATTTTATAACTTCACACAGGGTACTATGAACGATGAGAGATCCAGTGGGATCACTCAGGGTCTAGTAGAGACCACCAATGTTGTGCGTTGATAGGCAAGGTGACCAACCTTGACATTCTTTCTTTTCTCTCCTGTTGTGACAAACACAAAATACACACACAGCTTACAGTGTGTTCTTTGTGTATGTTTTCTTCAGGTGTGAGTAGTTTTTTTGTTCTTGCTCTTCAGGGAGGGCCTTAGCCAAAAGCTAACAGTCCAAATCTCACCTGGAAATTCAACTCAAGAAAAATGCTAAGAGGAACCCCCTATTAACACCTAAGACATCTAAACTGCAGCCCAGCCTATGCCCAATGCACTAACAGGTCATTCCCTCACACTCAGATCAAAAAATCAAAGTTCAGAGTGCATCTTAGCATGAATGAGAGAATTTCCTCCCGCTTATTTTGAACAAAAGGGATAGGAGAAGGGATAGAAAACGAACATAAAAATAAAATTCTAAGTGAGAAACACTTAGCAGAAACACTTAGCAGCTTTTAAGGAGCTGAAAAGCAAAAAAAAAAATCTAAGTGAGAAACACTTAGTAGTAACAATTTGTAGCTAATTAAGCTGAAAATAAAAAAATAAAAAATTTCTAAGTGAGAAATACTTAGCAACTTTTAGAACAAATATTTCAGTAAATAACCTGTAATGATTAAACCATTACAAGTTTGATGCCAAAACTGACAAGGACTGAGTTGAATTTACAGGATAGAAATTAGTCGACAAAGTCGAACGATAAAAAAAAAACAATGATAACATTGTTTATTCTTTTTTTTTTGTATTTTTTTATATTCTTTTTTATTAATTTTGAAAAAAAAAAACAATCAGTTTAGCGTCTTGACCAGGACGGAAAATAGAAAGTGATCGACATAGTCGATCGATAAAAAAACAATGATAACATTGTTTATTCTTTTTTTATTTTATTTTAAATTCTTTTTATTTATTTTTTAAAGAAAAAAAACGGATAATAGAAATTAGTCAACAAAGTCGAACGATAAAAAAAAAAACAATGATAACATTGTTTATTCTTTTTTTTTAATTTTTTTTTTTTAATATTTTACCTGGGCAGCAAGAAGGAAAGTAGTTAAGTACTTCTGGGTGTTTGGCATCACCCCCCATAGTGAGCAAGTACAACAGGTAGCATTGGTAGTCTGTTGATCCTGAGTGATCCCAGCTACAGTTTTGTTTTTCTTTCTTTTTTTTAGAAGAAGATCAGGACATCCAAGCACTGCTGGATAGTTGCTGAATGCAGGGCCTGCCTGTGGCATTATAATAACAGGCTAAGTCATTTGTAGTTCATAGTTTACCTTTGATTTTATAACTTCACACAGGGTACTATGAACGATGAGAGATCCAGTGGGATCACTCAGGGTCTAGTAGAGACCACCAATGTTGTGCGTTGATAGGCAAGGTGACCAACCTTGACATTCTTTCTTTTCTCTCCTGTTGTGACAAACACAAAATACACACACAGCTTACAGTGTGTTCTTTGTGTATGTTTTCTTCAGGTGTGAGTAGTTTTTTTGTTCTTGCTCTTCAGGGAGGGCCTTAGCCAAAAGCTAACAGTCCAAATCTCACCTGGAAATTCAACCTTATTTTGAAAAAAAAAAACAATCAGTTTAGCGTCTTGACCAGGATGGAAAATAGAAAGTGATCGACATAGTCGATCGATAAAAAAAAAAACAATGATAACATTGTTTATTCTTTTTTTTTTTTTTTTATATTCTTTTTATTAATTTTTTTAAAAAAAAAAAAAACAATCAGTTTAGCGTCTTGACCAGGACGGAAAACTGGAAGTAATCGACATAGTCGATCGATAAAAAAAACAATGATAACATTGTTTCATCTTTTATATTTTTTAATTTTTTTTTTTATATTTGAAGAAAAGAAAGAAAAAAAAAGAAAAAAAAAACAGGCGGAATTGATCATAATGGGTGGCAGGGGTTGTTATAACTTCATTTGAAAATTCTTCTTTTTTAATTTCTTTTTTTTTTTTTTTTTTTTTTTTTTATTTAACAGGAGTTAAGATCACTTACATGAGTTAACACAACACAGATACGAGAGTAGCAAACTGAGGTAACACTACCAATTCAACAAAAAATAATCAGGATCGGACACAAGGAGGAGGGTTCATTCTACCTCTCACTGTCCTTGCTGGTATCTTAAGTGTCTTGGTATCTCTTTTGTGTCGGTATCTCGGAAGTGCTGGTATCTCGTATGTGCGTTGGTATCTCTTGCGTGTTGGTATCTCTTGCACATAAGAAAAAATATTGTTTGCAGCTGGTGGTTTTTTGAAACTTTGTGTGTGGAGCTGGCAGTTTTTTGAAACTTTGTGTGTGGAGCTGGCAGTTTTTTGAAACTTTTTGTTTGCAGCTGGTGGTTTTTTAAAACTTTGTGTGTGGAGCTGGTGGTTTTTCAAAACTTCGCGTGTGGAGCTGGTGGTTTTCTCAGATTTAGTGTGGAGCTGGCAGTTTTTTGAAACTTATTGTTTTCAGCTGGCAGTTTTTTTAAACTTTGTGTGTGGAGCTGGCAGTTTTTTGAAACTTTGCGTGTGGAGCTGGTGGTTTTTCAAAACTTCGCGTGTGGAGCTGGCAGTTTTTTGAAACTTATTGTTTTCAGCTGGCAGTTTTTTAAAACTTATTGTTTTCAGCTGGCAGTTTTTTGAAACTTTTTGTTTGCAGCTGGTGGTTTTTTGAAACTTTGCGTGTGGAGCTGGCAGTTTTTTGAAACTTATTGTTTTCAGCTGGCAGTTTTTTGAAACTTTGTGTGTGGAGCTGGCAGTTTTTTGAAACTTTTTGTTTGCAGCTGGTGGTTTTTCAAAACTTCGCGTGTGGAGCTGGCAGTTTTTTGAAACTTTGTGTGTGGAGCTGGTGGTTTTTCAAAACTTCGCGTGTGGAGCTGGCAGTTTTTTGAAACTTTTTGTTTGGAGCTGGTGGTTTTTTGAAACTTTGTGTGTGGAGCTGGTGGTTTTTCAAAACTTCGCGTGTGGAGCTGGCAGTTTTTTGAAACTTTTTGTTTGGAGCTGGTGGTTTTTTGAAACTTTGCGTGTGGAGCTGGTGGTTTTTCAAAACTTCGCGTGTGGAGCTGGCAGTTTTTTGAAACTTTTTGTTTGGAGCTGGTGGTTTTTTGAAACTTTGCGTGTGGAGCTGGTGGTTTTTCAAAACTTCGCGTGTGGAGCTGGCAGTTTTTTGAAACTTTTTGTTTGCAGCTGGTGGTTTTTTGAAACTTTGCGTGTGGAGCTGGCAGTTTTTCAAAACTTTGCGTGTGGCAGTTTTTTGAAACTTTTTGTTTGCAGCTGGTGGTTTTTTGAAACTTTGCGTGTGGAGCTGGCAGTTTTTTGAAACTTTGTGTGTGGAGCTGGCAGTTTTTTGAAACTTTTTGTTTGCAGCTGGTGGTTTTTTGAAACTTTGCGTGTGGAGCTGGCAGTTTTTTGAAACTTTGTGTGTGGCAGTTTTTTGAAACTTTTTGTTTGCAGCTGGTGGTTTTTTAAAACTTTGTGTGTGGAGCTGGTGGTTTTTCAAAACTTCGCGTGTGGAGCTGGTGGTTTTCTCAGATTTAGTGTGGAGCTGGCAGTTTTTTGAAACTTTTTGTTTGCAGCTGGTGGTTTTTTAAAACTTTGTGTGTGGAGCTGGTGGTTTTTCAAAACTTCGCGTGTGGAGCTGGCAGTTTTTTGAAACTTATTGTTTTCAGCTGGCAGTTTTTTGAAACTTTGCGTGTGGAGCTGGTGGTTTTTCAAAACTTCGCGTGTGGAGCTGGCAGTTTTTTGAAACTTTGTGTGTGGAGCTGGCAGTTTTTTGAAACTTTTTGTTTGCAGCTGGTGGTTTTTTAAAACTTTGCGTGTGGAGCTGGCAGTTTTTCAAAACTTTGCGTGTGGAGCTGGCAGTTTTTTGAAACTTTGTGTGTGGAGCTGGCAGTTTTTTGAAACTTATTGTTTTCAGCTGGCAGTTTTTTGAAACTTTGTGTGTGGAGCTGGCAGTTTTTTGAAACTTTTTGTTTGCAGCTGGTGGTTTTTTAAAACTTTGTGTGTGGAGCTGGTGGTTTTTCAAAACTTCGCGTGTGGAGCTGGCAGTTTTTTGAAACTTTTTGTTTGGAGCTGGTGGTTTTTTGAAACTTTGCGTGTGGAGCTGGTGGTTTTTCAAAACTTCGCGTGTGGAGCTGGCAGTTTTTTGAAACTTTTTGTTTGGAGCTGGTGGTTTTTTGAAACTTTGCGTGTGGAGCTGGTAGTTTTTCAAAACTTCGCGTGTGGAGCTGGTGGTTTTCTCAGATTTAGTGTGGAGCTGGCAGTTTTTTGAAACTTTGTGTGTGGAGCTGGCAGTTTTTTGAAACTTTTTGTTTGCAGCTGGTGGTTTTTTGAAACTTTGCGTGTGGAGCTGGCAGTTTTTTGAAACTTATTGTTTTCAGCTGGCAGTTTTTTGAAACTTTGTGTGTGGAGCTGGTGGTTTTTCAAAACTTCGCGTGTGGAGCTGGTGGTTTTCTCAGATTTAGTGTGGAGCTGGCAGTTTTTTGAAACTTTTTGTTTGCAGCTGGTGGTTTTTTAAAACTTTGTGTGTGGAGCTGGTGGTTTTTCAAAACTTCGCGTGTGGAGCTGGCAGTTTTTTGAAACTTTTTGTTTGGAGCTGGTGGTTTTTTGAAACTTTGCGTGTGGAGCTGGCAGTTTTTCAAAACTTTGCGTGTGGAGCTGGCAGTTTTTTGAAACTTTGTGTGTGGAGCTGGCAGTTTTTTGAAACTTTTTGTTTGCAGCTGGTGGTTTTTTAAAACTTTGTGTGTGGAGCTGGTGGTTTTTCAAAACTTCGCGTGTGGAGCTGGCAGTTTTTTGAAACTTTGTGTGTGGAGCTGGCAGTTTTTTGAAACTGTTTGTTTGCAGCTGGTGGTTTTTTGAAACTTTGCGTGTGGAGCTGGCAGTTTTTCAAAACTTTGCGTGTGGAGCTGGCAGTTTTTTGAAACTTTGTGTGTGGAGCTGGCAGTTTTTTGAAACTTTTTGTTTGCAGCTGGTGGTTTTTTAAAACTTTGTGTGTGGAGCTGGTGGTTTTTCAAAACTTCGCGTGTGGAGCTGGCAGTTTTTTGAAACTTTGTGTGTGGAGCTGGCAGTTTTTTGAAACTGTTTGTTTGCAGCTGGTGGTTTTTTGAAACTTTGCGTGTGGAGCTGGCAGTTTTTCAAAACTTTGCGTGTGGAGCTGGCAGTTTTTTGAAACTTTGTGTGTGGAGCTGGCAGTTTTTTGAAACTTTTTGTTTGCAGCTGGTGGTTTTTTAAAACTTTGTGTGTGGAGCTGGTGGTTTTTCAAAACTTCGCGTGTGGAGCTGGCAGTTTTTTGAAACTTTTTGTTTGGAGCTGGTGGTTTTTTGAAACTTTGCGTGTGGAGCTGGCAGTTTTTCAAAACTTTGCGTGTGGAGCTGGCAGTTTTTTGAAACTTTTTGTTTGCAGCTAGTGGTTTTTTAAAACTTTGCGTGTGGAGCTGGTGGTTTTTCAAAACTTTGCGTGTGGAGCTGGCAGTTTTTCGAAACTTTGCGTGTGGAGCTGGCAGTTATTTGAAACTTTTTGTTTGCAGCTGGTGGTTTTTTAAAATATTGTGTGTGGAGCTGGTGGTTTTTCAAAACTTTGCGTGTGGAGCTGGCAGTTTTTCAAAACTTTGCGTGTGGAGCTGGCAGTTTTTCGAAACTTTGCGTGTGGAGCTGGCAGTTATTTGAAACTTTTTGTTTGCAGCTGGTGGTTTTTTAAAACATTGTGTGTGGAGCTGGTGGTTTTTCAAAACTTTGCGTGTGGAGCTGGCAGTTTTTTGAAACTTTTTGTTTGCAGCTGGTGGTTTTTTAAAACTTTGCGTGTGGAGCTGGTGGTTTTTTGAAACTTTGCGTGAGGAAAACCTTTGATAAATAAAAGTAAACGATACTAGTATATGAAAAAAAAACAAAAAAAAACCAGAGAAGGAAAGAGAAAATGAAAGGTATAAATTTTTTTGTGGGGATATGGGGAGATGCTCTTTTTTTTTTTTTTTTTTTTTGAGTTGAGTTTACCAGGTGAGATTTGGACTGTTAGCTTTTGGCTAAGGCCCTCCCTGAAGAGCAAGAACAAAAAACTACTCGCACCTGAAGAAAACATACACAAAGAACATACTGTAAGCTGTGTGTGTATTTTGTGTTTGTCACAACAGGAGAGAAAAGAAAGAATGTCAAGGTTGGTCACCTTGCCTATCAACGCACAACATTGGTGGTCTCTACTAGACCCTGAGTGATCCCACTGGAAATCTCATCGTTCATAGTACCTATGTGAAGTTATAAAATCAAAGGTAAACTATAAACTACAAATGACTTAGCCTGTTGTTATAATGCCACAGGCAGGCCCTGCATTCAGCAACTATCCAGCAGTGCTTGGATGTCCTGATCTTCTTCTAAAAAAAAGAAAGAAAAACAAAACTGTAGCTGGGATCACTCAGGATCAACAGACTACCAATGCTACCTGTTGTACTTGCTCACTATGGGGGGTGATGCCAAACACCCAGAAGTACTAAACTGCTTTCCTTCTTGCTGCCCAGGAGTTTCTGACCAGAACTAATAGAAAATAAAAAGTAGATGGGAAACAATAAAAAGTAAAATGGATATAACTGAAGTTAAACAAGACAAATGAAGTAACAGACCAGAACAGAAAGAGAATAAAAAAAAAAGATATAGGCAAGAGTGATTGTAATAGAAGATTACAAATAAAAAAATGCAAGTATCAACACATGATCAAGATACACCAGCAGCTAACAAACAACATAAAATTGAAGATCAGTTGCCAGAGTATTTCAACCATGGTAGAATACTCGCCCCTCTGGCAGGGATTATCCCAGACTTGTCCTTTAATCTAGTTGGACACCATGGCTTATTTTATTATTATTTTTTTTAAAGAGAAACAATCAGTTTAGCTCGATCAAGACGAAAAATAGAAATTAATTGACATAGTTGATTGATTAAAAAAAAACAATGATAAAAATGTTTATTCTTTTTTTTTTTGTTTTTTTTTTAAACAAACAATAATAAATTAATGATGAGTCTGAGCTGTTCTCGCTTTTATGGAAACTTGCAGCTATGCTGCAAATAGCGTGCAACATGTTTAAGGTGTGTGCTGCTTGACCCAATAAGGAAGAAGACAAAAAAAGCAGAAGGCCCTGCTGTGAAGGGGGTTAAAGACGAAGTTTCCCAAGTTTAATAATTCTTTTCTGTCCTCTTTTAATAACTGAAATTACGTGTTTTTTTAGCTTGTATTTTACGGGAAGGGCCTGAATCAAAAGTTCACTGCCCCTATTCCTTTCCCAACTTCCTCAACTCATTATTTAATGAATATATGGATATCTCCTCCTCTTAGTGACATTTTTTTAATCCAGGTAGGGAAGATGTGTGTTAAGGCAAGTGTGGCGAAAAATCATGCTCAGTGTTGATTGTAATAAGTAATAATTTGCCTGTCATATCAAAAAAAAAACAAATTTCTCTCCCAACAGTACACATAGTTGAATTATGAAATGTTTTCTTGCTGTATGTGACTAGCAGATCAAAGCTGTTAGATGTATTGGGTGGTATGGGACTAGAAGTTGAAGATGACTTGGAGGTTAGGGCTCGTGTTGCTGGCACGGATGGCATGCTGATCTGGTGCGATGAGAAGATTGGTGAGGTTGACGGTGTATCGCAATACACTGTTGCTGGGACCACCAAGTACAGTTGTCCCGATCCTCTTGCAGCACATCGCCATGCGCCGCATTCCGCAGTTTACCCGCCAGCTTCATGGTCTTGACTCCGTCAGTTATTGGGCTGCACGAAGAGAGATGATCCGGTGGTTGTATGTGCAGGATTGTGTGTTCCTCATTCGCAACCGGGAGAGTACCTTCTGCCTGGTAAGTGACGCAACATCTGTGCTTCTTCATATGTGGGAATTGGTCGTTTGCTTACTGGCTTCGCAAGAAGCACCGCATCTCTTTTAGGGCGTGCCCATTTAAAGAGAAGGTTACGAATGGGCGCTTCGGAACCTTAGCATTTGCATGCTATGTGTTATCATGCCCGCTTCGAGGTATTCCATTCCTCAGGTGGGTTCTCACATTCTTGCAGCGCAACAAGCGCCTCATCAAGTACTCTCATCGTCGCAGGCGGGCATACGCTTACCTGATGTCTCTCAGTAACAAGGAAATGGGCAACATCATGGAGTTCATGTGTGCACAATATAGTATTGTGAATGGTGTGCTCAGACGTCTCATCTCATTCTCCCGGGAGCATCGCACTCCGCGACAACTTCTCCGGTTTTGGGCAGAGGTTGCACGTGACATGTCAGAGGCAGCCACAATTGACATCTCATATTTGCTGAATGATCATGGTCGGGTTGTTCGCGATATCTGGCTTACAGAACCAGCATTCACCTGTCTCCTGGCAGAGATGGGAGGAGTAATGGAAAGACACCACAGAACAGAACAGTCTGAATGAGAATGAGCCCCTCAGTGATTAAACCCACCGCACACGCGATGCGCCGGTCCAAAGTCCGGAACCTCACCACAAGCGATGGTCAGGAAGGGTGATGGGTCACTGGGCACAAGCGATGCCCATTTAGTTGTCAAAGTGACATGTATGGCAAACTGAACAGGTTTGACATTGCACAGCACACCAGCACCAACGGTACCATCTGGATATCACTCACTTTTTTCACTAGAATTCACACATTTTCACACATTTTCACGGGATTTCACTACCAGAAAGCAGCAAAAAATTAAGTGAAAAATCGTGAAAAATCGTGAATTTTCGTGTAGCAAAGTGAAAAATCGTGAACACCTCCACCCTGCCGATCGCCTCAAATGTGACTTGGTATCCCGACTAGTGAAGCATCGGACATTGCTTCTTAGAACGGAGGTAATAGACGTGATTGTCACCATCGATCTCCACCCATCCATCGGATGAGTCTTCTGCATCAAGAAAAAGGTCACCTAACAATCAACAATGTGGTCACTAAGGCTGTTCATGTCTATGATTCGGAATCTTCCCGTTCTTAATAAAAGAAAAGAAAAGAATGCAAAGAAGCGGAAAATGAAAAAGACAGTAAGCAATCATCAACTTTAAGGTCTTGGACTATGCGAGTAATATACGAAGATTGTGAGATTAGAAGATCAGAACAATGGGGCATCTACGAACATCAGTTGGCCAGTAGCCACAAAGGCATCGACCGCAGTCAAGCAAGTGTTTTCTATTTGCACAACCGATGAGAGCTGATGATACCGTGGAGCCATTCAGGTATGATTATGTTGGGATCAGGTAGAGTGAAACAAGGTGGAAACATCAACCAGACAAACACACTCACCGTTAACATCAGCAGAATAGCTGGAGGTGCGAACTTCGTCTACTAATAGTTAGACTGTTACAGAACCAAACTTACTATGGCTCTGGCACTAGTTGGATCCATTCTTCAATATGATGGTAATAAGTTCAGACCCATAACAGATCGTATCAATATAGGAGTATCTGCAGACAAAGTTTAATTGTATTGAATGCCCAAAGTGGCTCGATTGAGTTGTACATGCCCGCAGTTTACCGTTGACCGGAATGGTACCCTAATTTTGACTCATATATTGATCGTTACATTGTCTTGTTTGTGTCTGATAACATTATTTAATATTTATTTCGTAGGATATTTCAGTCATATGATATATTGATGTTAAGCGTTACTGCTGTTCTTATTGTGGGAGGTTTATTAAAAATTCCCCTTTTCCAGAAAACCTTTTCAAGTCAAAATGAGAGAAGTCATCTCGATCCACATCGGTCAGGCCGGTTGCCAGGTTGGTAACGCGTGCTGGGAGTTGTACTGCCTTGAGCACGGTATCCAGCCTGATGGCGCTATGCCATCAGACAAGACTACCGGAATTGAGGACGATGCGTTCAACACCTTTTTCAGTGAGACCGGATCCGGAAAGCACGTCCCACGTGCCGTCTTCCTCGATTTGGAACCAACCGTCATCGACGAGGTAAGAACCGGAACCTACCGTCAGCTCTTCCACCCTGAGCAGTTGATCTCAGGAAAGGAGGATGCCGCCAACAACTACGCCAGAGGTCACTACACCATCGGTAAGGAGATTGTTGACTTGTGCCTCGACAGAATTAGAAAGCTCGCTGACAACTGCACTGGTCTCCAGGGATTCCTCGTCTTCAACAGTGTTGGAGGAGGTACTGGATCCGGTTTGGGAGCTCTTCTTTTGGAGAGACTGTCGGTTGACTACGGCCGCAAGTCAAAGTTGGGATTCACCATCTACCCATCCCCACAGGTAAGTACCGCTGTTGTTGAGCCATACAACAGTGTGTTGTCCACCCACTCTTTGTTGGAGCACACTGACGTTGCCTGCATGCTTGACAACGAGGCCATCTACGACATCTGCAGAAGAAACCTCGACATCGAGAGACCAACCTACACCAACTTGAACCGTCTTATCGCTCAGGTTATCTCATCCTTGACCGCCTCCCTTCGTTTCGATGGTGCGCTCAACGTTGACGTGACTGAGTTCCAGACCAACTTGGTACCATACCCAAGAATCCATTTCATGTTGTCGTCATACGCTCCAGTCATCTCAGCTGAGAAGGCCTACCACGAGCAGTTGTCGGTTGCTGAGATCACCAACGCCGCATTCGAGCCAGCTTCCTCGATGGTTAAGTGTGACCCACGTCACGGTAAGTACATGGCCTGTTGTTTGATGTACAGAGGTATGTTCCTTTCCCTCCTCTCTTTTTTCTTTCTTTCTACAAGCAAGCAAACAAATAAATAAATCAAACTAATCAGGTGACGTTGTTCCAAAGGATGTCAACGCCTCCGTTGCCACCATCAAGACCAAGAGAACCATCCAGTTCGTTGACTGGTCCCCAACTGGATTCAAATGTGGTATCAACTACCAGCCACCAACTGTTGTTCCAGGTGGTGACTTGGCCAAGGTTCAGAGAGCCGTCTGCATGATCTCCAACTCCACCGCCATCGCTGAGGTGTTCGCTCGTATCGATCACAAGTTCGATTTGATGTACTCCAAGAGAGCATTCGTTCATTGGTACGTTGGTGAGGGTATGGAGGAAGGAGAGTTCTCTGAGGCCAGAGAGGATTTGGCTGCCCTCGAGAAGGACTACGAGGAGGTTGGTGCCGAGTCCGCTGACATCGAAGGAGAGGAGGATATCGAAGAGTACTAGACCTTTTCTTTTCGTAGAAATTTCCCCCCCCCGTTTTTTTCAATTTTCTTTTCAATATCTTAGGGATCCCTGTCGGTCTACGTTCCTGCCCCTCATGCTGCGAACTTTGACTGGAGTGCGGTGTCTCGCTTTTTATTTTTAAAAAAATCACATTGTTGTCTGTTCTAGACATGTAAAGTCCCTCCCTGTGTCTGCTTCTTTTATTTTCCATCCCTTCTCAGAGGTCTGATCGTAGCAATCACTATTGCCTTGAAGTGTTGATTCCCAAATAGGCAATGAGTTGTTTTCTTACATGTTTTGAGCGATGGTCCCTCTTAGAAAACCCAATCGACTGTTTTTATGTTGTAATGAAGTATCCTAAGTTTTCACAACAGCATCGCATAACAGTTAACAATGAGAAGATGCATAAGTGCCGTACCAACTAGAACGTTGGGAAGGCTCGCACAATTCTTCATAGGTTATTAGGCTAAATTGGAATAGATATTTTCGCCCAAGCACCAAAATTGGTATTTCAATTTTGGTGTTTCAATTTTGGTGCTTGGGCGAACAAAATACCAATTTTGACCTCTTTCTCTTGATCACCGTGTTTAGTTACTAGACTACTTTTCAGGAAAAATCTACGTTTCACAATAGAGAGTCAGAAAAAGCAATTGGAAAAACACACGTAGCCACACAAAGCTCTGTTATCCTTTCAAGGCCAGTTAAAGAAAACAGCCGTGACTCCTTTTTAATGCGCATTTTACGTTGTAATCGTTATATGCAGGTAACACAGCTGAAATGGAACCCGAAAACGGAGAATCGATTGTATCCTTTGAGGCTACTGGTAATGCAAGGAAAACTGAGGACTTTAATAACATGACGATGTCAATGAAGAGACTTTCAGTGCGCAAAACCGTGAAAAAAATTGGGAAAAAGGATGCGAAGGCATGCACAAGGAAGGGGATTCGGAACGAAAAAAAGACAATCTGTCAAAGTATAAAAAAAATACTGGATGTTGAAAAAAGTGAGGATTCTGACCCAGATTTTAGCTCACTCAGACTACTGCTTGACACGTTCACGGATGAGAAACATCGTTCACCTTTTGCGTCAAAAGACGATACATGCAGACCATCGTCGATGGCATTAATTGCTTCAGTGATAGGACACAAACCTTCTATTTTATCTGTGGTCCCTCCTGCTGCAAGGCCACGTCGGAGATCTTGTTGATTAAATTAGTATTCGTTATTTTTTGTAATTGTTTCGTCTTTTTTTTGTTATTTAAAACCTTCAAAGAATAATCTTTTATGGCTCCCACTCATACGGATAGATATCTGTATTGTGACATATCCTCACGGCAATCTTTATTAGGGAGTGTCCAAGGAGTGTCATTATTTATGTTGTTTTTATTTTTTTTTTTATTTTTGTTTCTTACGTGAGTTAAAATGGCATAGATTTTTTAAGAAAAAAAATAAAACACAACTTATCTGTGTACATTTCCTGATTAGCAGCTCAGGGATACTGTCAGTCCTTTCTGCTGTTGGCCTTCTGATACCCGTTCTAACCTGAGTATATGTTCTTTGATATTGATTTTACTTAAAAAAAAAAAAAAAAAAAAAGAAATTCGATTCATGCCTTCAGGTAACATATAAAAAAAAATGTCTCTGCAAAAACGAGCATTTATAAGTAATTTAGACAGCCACTTGGGTAAAGTGCTGTGTCGTCGGTTTACTGCAGCTAATTATGAGACTTGCGGCACAACCTCAGGATTGGGACCGGCCATGAAAACAGCAAAGATAGTCCAAGCAAGGGAACCAGCAATGTTGAAAAAATGCTTATTAGAGAGTGACGTTATTGTTTATCAACTAGATAACGGAATTGAGGAACCCACTGCTGCGTTGAAAATCCTAATGAATGAGCACTTCGATGAAGAAAAAACTTTTATATTAGTCTCTTCATTCCTTACTTGGTTTGAAACCGAAACCGCCGCAGCGACCGAGGCAGAAGAAGACCAAAACGAAGTTGACCCCGAGGAAGAACCAGAACCCCGAGAAATGCATCAGTATTCCGAGGAAGAATATGCAAAGAGAGTACCTCACGTTAAGTATCAACATTGGAAAGAAGTAGAAAAACTCTGCAAACGAGCAACTTCCGACACACTACACACATATTGTGTATTTGCGGGTCTTCAATATGGAAAGGGTGAAGATAAATTACATCCTGTTTTTAAGCAAGCTTGGCATCTTTCAGAAGAAGGTTTACCTATCTTTGGTAAGGGTGATAACTATGTTCCACTCATACACACAACTGATCTCTGTTCTCTGGTGTTTGAATTGGCTTGTCAAGAAGCACCAATTGAACAAAGATACTTCTTTGGTGTTGATGAAGGTCAATCGACATGGAAAGATATCATAAAGGCTATCAACACTCATCTTGGGAATGGAACTACTTTCACAGTTCAAGAACAGGATTACGTGTTTTATGAAAATATCGAACATTTCATTGTTAACATCCGAGTCGAAATGGGCAAAACGGGTGAAATACTGGAAGAAGATAAGTGGGTGTGTTCTTATTCCTTTCTTACGAAACAACATATCTAAAATAATAAAATAATAAATAACACAGATATCCCGCACTGGTCTTGTTGAAAACATCGCCTCAGTCACCAAGGAATATAAAAAAGAGAGAGGGGTAGAACCATTGCGAACACTGTTACTGGGACCACCTGCATCTGGGAAATCGTATTTTGCTAGAGAACTTTCGGAATTCTACAAAGTACCAACCTTTACAATAAATGACATTATACAAGATTATCAGAGTCAAGTACAAGAATTTAACGAGGAGTTAGCTCGCATTCGAACAACAAAGAAAGCAGCAGCTCTGCGGATCCAACTACAAGATCTGAGACAGAAGAAAAAAGAAGCCGCACTTGCTTCTAAAGAAGAAGCAGAGGAAGGTGAAGCAGAAAACCCTGAAGAAGGGGATGGAGGTATAGATGGCGAACAGGATGAAGATGAACTATTCGACGATGATTTGATTGAAGAGTTGGAAAAAATAAAAGCAGAGTCTGGAGAGCAAGACGAGGAACCCGAAGACGATGACCAAACAACGGCATTGAAGGAAGCACTTGAAAATATAAACAAGGTATTGGCTCTTCGTGAAAAGGATACTTCTACTTCAGAACCTGAACCCTTCAATCCGAAAGATAAAAAACCGCCTGCGAATCAGCAGAAAGCAAAAGCTGCACCTACAAAGGCTAAACCAGAAGACGAACCTGAAGAGACACCGCAACCGGTTAGATATTCTGATAAAGCGTTGTCGTTTATGCTGCATTGGAAATTACAGCAACCGATGTGCAGGAATCAGGGATTCATCTTTGATGGATTCCCTAAAACACCAAACCAAGCAAAGCTGTTATTCGAAGAAGGCATGCCTGGTGAAGTTCCCTCTCCAGAAGATGAGGAAGAACCCCCAACCGACGAAGCAGAAAAACGTGCTGTCGAAGATTCGATGTTTCCAGACTATTTAATTCAGTTGAAAGCAAGTGACACGTATCTCACTGAGAGGATCCAACAGATCGCTGCTCATCATCCTCATAATAATCCAACTGACTTTCAACGTCGTCTTGAATATTATAAAATAAATAATCCTCAACGGTATGGATTACATTGGTTACTTTACTTTATTAGATTGTATTGAGTTTTTTTTTTTTTTTTTTGTTAATCGTAAATAAATATCAAACAGAAATTTCACTGAGCCATCTCGCGATGCGTCAACAGGACTCATTGCATATTTAGATAGCGCTTTGACAAATATTGAAGGTGCTCCTCGAGAAATTGTTTACCGTCAGGTATGTTGGTTAGATTATGTTGCGTCATAAGATTTGATTTTAAAATTTAAAAAAAAAAAAAAAAAAAAAACAGTTTGACGTCGAATCTGTGCCGCTGGTAGCACCGCCACCACCGCAGTCAAAGTACGAAAAACAAGATCACGATAGTGTTTTCTTATCGATCGTTGACTTTCTTGGAGCTCCTCGTAACTACGGAGCTTCACCAAAAGCAATTGGTGAGGAGCAAATCCGACTAAAGAACTTAGAAGAAGAATCCAAAACAAAACGAGAACAAGAAGAAGAAAGACAACGGCTTGCCGAGAGGCAAGAAAAAGAAGAACTTGAAAAGTTAAAACAAGAAGAACAAACACGAGTTCAGGAAGTTAAGGAACAAGAGAGACTGGTTCTTGAAGCTCGCAAAGAACCTTTAAAACAATATTTGATGACAAATATTATTCCTGTTCTTACAAAAGGAATTATCGAAGTCTGTGAACAACGACCAGAAGATCCTATTGACTACCTTGCAGACTGGTTGTTCCGACATAACACAATTGATGATTATATGGGCATCTAGTAAGTCAGTCGTTTATTACACATTCAGTCAAGGTAACCATCTTTTTGACAACAACCTCTCCCGGGGTTGGTATTGTCAGTTAGATACAATGCTGTTGTACTAAATTAATTCTTGTAAAAGATTTTCTTTCTGAAAAAAAAAAAAAAAAAGAACAGAAAAAAAATAAAAGAAGAAGAAAAAGAAACTCTTTAACCTACGACGAGGCTACGTAAAGGAGAAGAAAATGTTTAATTCTGTAATTGGTGATCAATTGCTCTGTTTCTTTGTATCCGTCATTTCTTTGTCTCAGAAACAACATATTTAATACTTGAAGTGATGATCATTCGGTGATGAAGTTGTTGCTCAAAAAATCGACATACTTTTTCAGGTTTACACGTATTTAATGTCATCCGCGGCTCAGGCTCCTCCACCAGCGGCTCCTTCGGGAAACGCCAGGGCCATAAATATGAAACTAGGCCCTTCACAACAAGTGACGATTTTCTCTCCTCGTGTGATTGAAGTTAAAGTTCCGAGGTATGTTCTCATATCTGTAAAAGAGATGAAGAATATTGGGACAGCGTCCTGCAGCTTACGGATTACAGTTTCGTGCCCACAAGCCTATTCTTTGTCCCATGGGTATTAATACATAATCAAAAACAGTTCCGCAACAGGACCAGCTCGATTGAAATACACCCATATCGGTACAAGAGAAGCAAACTGGTAGATTCAGCTGCAACAACCTTCTCAGTAGTTCCAGTCGCGATGCAAAAAAAAAAAAAAAAAAAAAAGCACGGAAACAACAGCCAAGCTCAAGAAAAATAAATGAAGACAACCCCTGCTGGGCATGGGCGCTAAAGTAGTCATCCGAATCCCCATATTCGACAGCACATGTGGGATTTTATCGATACTAACCGTTGGTCTTTTTTATAAGTTGCTTTATATTTAATTACAGCATCAAAGTTACCCCCCCGCTGATTACAATAGCGGAGAAAAAAAAAAAAAAAGAAAATAATAAAAAAAATAGTCTACTATTCCCTATTGGGAAAGAGTGGAGGTGATATATGTTTTCTATTAATTTTATTCTTTTTTTTTTTTTTTTTAAAATTACAAAAGTTCTGAAAAAAAAAAAAATAAGAAAATGACGCTTCCTCTCAGCAAATCAATAGAAATAAATCAATCGTTGGAGGGCATCGAAGAGGAAATTGAAAATGAAATTGATTTGAATCTTCTCGATGACGATCTTCCGAGATGTGTAGTTGCTGAAGTAGAACAACGTCTTTCAGGTATCGATGATGAAATTGAAGCTGAAATTGATAGAAAGATAAAACATAAAACAGCAAGTCAAGACTTCGACAACAGTCTCGTCATTGACGGAGAACTTCATATTATGAACGATGGAGTTACAACAGTTGTGAAAGAAACATAACTCGGTTGATATAATTTTTTTTTTTTTCATTACTTTTGGTGTCCTGAACTTTACACTCGTGGCGATACCAATTTCATAGTTAGAAAGAAGGCTTCTTTGTTGTGTTATGCCACTACATTGTTATTTACACTTTTCTTATCGTTGTTGAAAAGTCTGAACTCTGGTCATTACACATTCAGACTTCAGAAAAAAAAGAAAAAAAAAAAAAGTGATCATAACTTTTTCCTTTTTCCCTTTTTGTTTTACAACCGACGTCTCGCAAGATTAATTCCTCACTGGAATTATTGGTTTTATTTTTTTGATGAGTACAATAAGTGTTGACATACCAAACAAAAATATTCATCCCAACTAATTACTACCAGGAGGGGGGGGAGGTGCAAGTATTAATGCTGCAATCAAATCCGGATAAGAATAGAAAATTTGAAAAATTACGAAGATACTACGCGGAAGAACGGGCGAAGCAGAGGCTGAATCAAAAAGATTATGAGAAAAATAATCCAGCAAGCAAAAGAAATACGACGGAAGTTGATTCCAGGGGCGTGTTACTAACAACAAGAAGTCTTCCGAGAGCTATGAAAGTATTTGGACTAAGTTCATCAGCGCATAAGGAAAACGAAGGAAGAAATCACGCCAGGACTCTCTCCGCTAAGATCCTACAAAGGCGGAGTAATAATTCACTTTTATACGCAAAGGTTACAATGCCTAAAAGGATGGCAATAAACGCACCCCAAAATGTTATTTTAGACTCCTCTAATCATCGCATTGAAGTAACCTCAAGTCGGGTACCTTCACCTACACAGTTTGAGGACTTCATTCCGGAAGCGGAAAACCCCCTTCCAGAAACACCGCTGTTCGTACCGCATGTCCCGACAACAAATCATATGAGAAGAGCTGCTGAAAATCAAGTTAGATCTCAATTAAAAACATTAATACACACTTCCTCAGAGAGGATGAAGTCGTCAAGATTCATAATTGATGGAAAGTCAACACACCGAGAGTCATTTGATCCTATATTTGGTCTCACTACAGTTGGTTCTGATCCAGCAAGTCCTGCTAGTATCGAAGCAGGCAGCCCTGGTGATGACGGAAACCAGACTGTAGGAGAAAACGTTCCTGAAATTATTGAGGTCAGAGCAACGGATTTAATTAATGATAATGATGAGTTCAATTTAAAGACTGATGGAAAACACACAATCCAATCTCCAAGAGTTGTTCGGCACGGTGAGTTTCTGCAACAGCTTCAAGAAGAAAAGTGTGGATTTTTAAAACAAAGCGCCGCCTCTCTAAAGAAATATAACATCCAACGACATCAAGTATATAACATAAAACAACATACTTTGAAATCTCAGCTTAGAAAAAATTGGGAAGAGGCGTTGAAGAATATGACTCAAGTTGTAGATTCTGAACTTGAAAAACGAAATGCTGCTGAACGCCGTGATGCTCAATTGGTATTGTTTAATACTTTTGAAGACAATGTTCAAAAGAGATTTGGTACCATGTTAACATCAGGAACTCTACAGATTCTTAAAGAGCTGAAAACATGTTTTACTGATGAAACTCTCCAGACGGATAAACGTTTTGAGGCGACAGTTAACTTGTTAACAGGACCGAGGTATCTACTTCACGACTGCGTCTCAGTTCTGTATAGCGTAAAACATCTTTTTCAAGTTTCAGAACAACAGTTTACAGATCACTTGAAATCATCAATGAAAGGATTATTTGACAGTTGGGGTACTGCAATGCAACAAAAGGTACTGCCACCATCAGAAGACAGTAATGCTTTACAATGGGTAATGCAACTACCTCCTGCTTATGTTGGTCCAAGTGTTATTACGTGGGTACTTATGGATTCTCCTTTGCAGAATACTGAAAATCAGTGTCTCGAGTGGCTTAAAACCCTTTCTGCCAACGCTACCTCAGCGAAGACTGTCGCCATTGCCTTAGAAGGAACTGACCCAAGTTCGATTCCTCAGCCCATCATTGATTGGATTATAAATCAGTCAATTTGTGACCCAGTGAAGTCGTTGTTGTCAGAAGAGTGGCTTCAGAGTTGCAAAATGTCATCGCAGTCAGCAAAGGGACTAGTTGCTCGTCTTCGATCCAGTACAACTATCAAAGTACCGAAGAGAACTCGTTCCAGGACTACGGTGGCCAACCCATTTGAGTTTGCGTCAAGGATATAATTATATCTGCTGTCAGTGAATTTACTTTTTTTTTAGTATTTCGTTTTGTTCTGTAATTCACCAGAAATGGTGGTGCGTCGCAAGTATTTTGGTTCTTTCCTTTCAGCTAGTCACCTTTTTATGTTGATAATCATTTTTTTTTGACGACAATCACCTTCGTCATCGCCTTCGTCAACAAAACAATCGATCGCCAGCATTCAAATTTATATTACGTTGAGATCTTTTATTTTATTATTAATTTTTCCTTCAGAATTGTTACAACACCAGATTCGAATATTAGAAATTATTTTTTATTTTATTATTATTTTTTTATATTTATTATCTCATCTCCCATTCAGAGCGTAATAATGAATATTGCTAAAGTTTTTGTATTCTTGTCGGTATTAACACATCAATGCGTTGGACATTACTTGACATCAGCACTGCAGACGAGAGATATTAAGCAAGGGAAGATATCACCTTATGTGAACTCTTTAACTTCTGTAGATGCCGTAATCCCTTTTGAATTTTATGATTTGAAATACTGCCAGCCATCTGACAAGGAGGAACTGAAAGGTTTGGGTTTGGGCATGATGCTACGAGGTGATCATGTTGAAAAAAGTCTTTACGACTTCGAAATACTTGTGAACTCAACTTGTAAACACGTTCAATGCGGAGAGGACGGTAATAATTTATCAAAAGATGATATTGCGAAGTTTGATAGATTTATTCATGGAGGCTACCGAGCGAATCTTATCCTCGATAACCTTCCAATGATCGCAACAGAAGAAGCCCGTCACAGAGCCATTCAGAATTTCTGTGTGAACGACAGAAATCCAAGCCGAGCCACACCAGAAGTTCGAGGAGCAGCAATAGGAGGTTGTGAACGCAACGATGCTTTCATAAATAATCACCTTGACTTTATAATAGAATACAATAGAGTGGAAGGTGACAGAATCTTTGTTGCTGGTTTTCAAGTAACACCAAAATCACACACTAGTCAAGAATGTGAAGTCACAGACAAGTTATTCACAAAAGAATTAACCGATGGCAGTAAGGTCCCTTGGACTTACTCAGTTACTTGGATTGAGAAACCAGATGCTCAGTGGGTCACCAGATGGGATTATTATTTAAATACTTCAGAAGCAGACAGTAACGCTAAAGCACATTGGATAAAAATAACTCAAAGTCTTGTTGTTATGTTATGTTTGAGTGCTTTAGTAGTTGTAATTATTAGTAGAACTCTTCACTTGGATTTCAACCGTTATAATAGTCCAGATAATGATGAGGAACTTCAGGAGGAAGTTGGATGGAAATTAGTTCATGCGGACGTCTTTCGTCCTCCATCGCATCCGCATCTGTTTGCTGGAGTTGTTGGAACTGGTGTTCAGTTGATTGGAATGACTTTAACTGTTTTGGGTGCTGCCATTATGGGATTTCTATCTCCTGCTTTTCGTGGTGCTTCAATCACAGCAGGTATATTTCTGTTTGTTCTGATGGCTTTTTTTAACGGCTACGTCACTGGTCTCATGCAAATGATGTTCAGCATTCGTTCTTGGAGGTCAGCCATCCTCTCGGGAGTTATCTTTCCCGGATTCATGTTCATAGTCTGGTCATTCTGTGAATGTATGCTCGCCTGGAGAGGCGCAGCCACAGCAGTTCCATTCTCAACGGTTATATTTATTATTGCTTTATGGTTTGGTGTTTGTATCCCTCTCATTATCTTAGGAACTTCATTCGGCTTTCGTCAAAGACCAATTGAAAATCCTCTCAAATACAACACCTACGAACGCAAGATACCTCCTCAACGATTCTTACTCTCTACTCCTGCTTGTTTGTTGGTGTGTAAGTTTCTCTTTTTTTAGTTACTTTGATGGAAGCTTTTAAGGAATTAAAAAAATGAAATAAAAAAACAACAGCTCCCTGGAATAATCCCATACACGGCTTGCCATCTGGAATTGAAATTGATTTTGAAAGCAATTTGGCAGGTATGCTATTATTATTATTTTTCAGTCAATATTTTTTTTTGCTACCAAATTCTGGACAATGAAAATTTCTTTCGAAAAAAAATGGTAAAAAATTCGATCGAAGCGGCATTTTAATGCGCTGCATCGTTGGATTCATTTCCGTCCGAAATCGGGAGGTTGGCATCACATACTTGTCACCCGAATTGGGAAAAGAGATTTTGTGGTTTACTAAATCAGCTCAACCGTGGACAATTACTAAAACTAAAAATTAAGCGAAGGGTGATATCCCATTGTAAAGTCTTGTACTTCATTTTGATAACCTCACTAGCGAGCGGAAGGAGAAGAAGTTACTACGGATACCGGTCAAGATTATCTCTCCGTGTCAAGGGGATATGTCGGTAATGTCAGGTAAGAAATTAAATACTCGCTCCGAGATGGGTTTGGAGGAATCAGCGATAGCGATCTTAGTGCGGGCAACTTCAAAAAGAGATTTCGCATCACTTGTTTCACCTGTCAAATTGTAGCGATGTGCAGAGCGCCCAATGTCAGGAGCAAACCTCTTCAATTGGTAGCCCTCAGAATCCCATGGTCCCTTACCATGTCCTGTAGGAAAGCAGTCCCATGTTACATCTATATCTGTTGCTGCCATCCAGTCAAGCATGTATTTAACTTTGAAGCGATTACCTCCATCGCTAAAAATGTGAAAGTCTGCAAAATCATCCTGCAGCGTATCCAGCAAGTGTGACAGAGCTTTGCAGACAGCTGGAAACGTCTGAGTGAGATTGTTTGATATATAATAGTGGGTAGTGTATTGAATTATCCAACCGGGTGATTGTCAGTTGAAATCTTTTTTCCAACAAGGAATACCAGAATTGAGCTCTTCTTCTTCTGATAGTTGTCCTGCTGAAGTTGCTCGGCTGTGGACTAACAGTGCCCAGCAGGTAGGTTCTCTAGGAGCTGTCTACGGGCAGTATCGCAGCATTTGTTGGCAAACTGATGCCTGGTGAAAACAAGTACTTCCTTCTTGAAAGCGAGCAAAGTTACAAAGGGGAAATGCTTTCTCAACTGACTTGAGCAACTTGACAGCACCCTCCGTAACATTTGAAAATCTAAATATTCCGTGGTCTCAATGACATGAAATACGAGTGGGATACCTCCACCGCGGTATTTGTAGTACTCACTCCAAGCATGTTGATACGGTGTCTGCACCACCTCCTAAAGACTTCCCCGTCTCTTATATTCGAGTTTGCCGTTTGTTTATATATATTTTTTTTTAAAAAGGGGGGGAAAAAAAAAAAAAAACACAAAAAACAGGGTCAAGTATACTATGTTTTCGGATTTCTTAGCATGGTTGCCGTCGTAGTGATGACTTCTGTTTGTCTGACTACTATTGTTTACATTTACTACCAATTAATATTTGAGAACCATCATTGGTGGTGGAGAAGTATGTTCACTAGTTCTGGAATGGGTTTCTACTACTTTTTATATTGCGTCTACTACTACACGAACATCTTAAAAGTGAGATCATGGACGGGTATGATTGTGTACTTTTCCTTTACACTGGTATCTACGTTGAGTATGAGCATTATTGTCGGAACTGTCGGGTTCTTCTCTGCTTGGTTATTCATAAGAAAGATTTATAGTTCCATAAAGATTGAATAAAGCGGTGCTCTTTTGATGTTTTTTTTTTTTAAAAGTTTTTTTTTGTTGTTGATTTTCGTTTGTACGCCAAGATAACTATCTGCTTGGAAACGCGTGTGAACAGACCTGTTGCCTGTAGACAGGATACTTGCTAATATTTTTTTTTTTACGTTTTTTACTAGAGAACCAGTTGTTACTTTTTGTTGGTTTTTATGGTAACTTTCATCATACCCATGGACGGTGGATTACGAATTGCAAATTTGTTGTTTTTGAAAAAAAAAAAAGAAAAAAATATAGTAGGAATTTTTCTTATCGGTTTCCTCACATAAAACGTTTGCTGTTTACTGTTTACTGTTTGCTGTTTTTTTAATTTTTTTTTTTTTAAAATTTTTTTTGTAATGCGTTGGCATTCTTACACTTTACGGTGCTTGTTTTTTTTTGTACTCAGTAGCGTGTTGTGTTGTCTGATGATAAAAAGAATATTTTCCTACTACTTATTTATTATTATTATTATTATTATTGTTATTTTTTTTTCATTCCTTTTCTTTCTGTTTTGGTGAGTTTGACGTTCTGATTAGGTCGTCAAAAAAGTTAAGAATGAATTATATCAGATGGCTTTTTCTCTTAACCATGTGTGTGTTGTTTAGGTATTTGTTTTAGATAAAAAAGCATCCATTAAAAAAAAAAAAAAAAAAAAAAAAGGTAGTTCAATATGATCACCTGTTGTTCTACTGCTCTGAAACGCAATGTTACCATGGTGGAGAAAGTAGAGCAATGCAGCTACCCCCTACAGCAATCTTATTAAGTGGGGCGCTGCAAGTGATTGTTTGCAATGATTTATTGTTAATTTTTTTTTTCATTTTTTTTTTTTTTTTTCCCCCTCCAGGATGGGGGAAAGAATCGTGTTTCCCAGACCACCTCTCACTTCAACAATATAATTAAAAAAAAAAAAAAAAAAAAAACGAAACAAATGGAAAGCAATGCCATCATTCAAAAGAAACGATTACTTGTGATGACAGGAATGATAATACTTGGTGTAGTGATAGTAATGTCCATTCAATTTGAAATCGACATACCTGCAGAAACAGTCGAACTTAAAGAAGAGATAAAACCATCGATCCCAACCACACCAGCTAAAGAAATAGTAATCCCGAGTAGACTACGTAAAGTGTTGGGAAAACGAAAATCACTCATCACGTCGGATGATGAGTTGCTATCCTCAAGTGAGACCGACATCGATTTTTTAAAAAACTTAACAACATTTGGATCTCCGACTCTATCTGAGAGTGATTTCTACAACGATATGACTACTCTTGGTTTTGCAAAGATCCCTAACATGCTTTCAAGAGATGTGGCAGCTTCACTACGGAAGTATTTGTTATCACTGTTGAATGCTGACGGAGTAAATTGGGAACCGAATGAAGGAGATAATGAAAACACTCTCGGAAGAATAAACAAAGGAATGCCTTCTCGATTCTACAAACCGCTTGAAAAGATAATGAGCGATCCACAAATGATTCGTTACTTAAACACATTGATGCCTTGCAAGAATCTACCTGAAGGATCATCAAAGAAGTTTAGGATGACTCAATTATTTATTACAATTAACGATCGAATTAAATGGCATGTCGACTACCCAAATCAACCACCTTTAGAAGGCGGTAAATCCACGATGTATGGCGATAAGTTTTGTCAATACAAAACTATATATTATTTGCAGGATCATAACCTGGAAGATGAAGGGAATCCATCTGCATTGTTTGTTGTTCCTGAAACCTTTTCATCAGTACCACATTGGACCAAATGCGATAAGCGAAACTGTTCAAAAGCAAGAAAAGGTCAAATACCATCATCTGAATACACGTCTACCACACTATCCCCAGCGATGGGAGACTTACTAGTCATGGATGCTCGTCAGCTTCATGCTGCTGCACACAATTCTTTAATACTACCAAGTCCTTCTGTTGATCCATCACCTCGATTGTATAAGTATCGCGTATTTTTACAGTTTTTATGGGGTTCTCATGGAAACAGGCTAACAGATGCGATGCAAAAGAAAAAAGATAAAAATTTGTTGACGAAATATTTTAAAAATACTATATTCCCAACAGACGGGTAGGGTGAACCCCGTTTTTAGTTTTAATGCTATGAGAAAAAAAAAAATAATAGATTTACGTCTTACGATGTATGACACCACTTTACCATTCAAGATAGGCTTTATATTTTGTTGATTACGGACAGTAATACTGGCTCGCGGAACAAACGGCTCTTAATCTGAATAGTTTCTTCTCGACTTTGTCGATAACAAGAAAAAAAACAACAACAGCAACCAGTACTAATCATCGTTACATGATGATACTGTTTGCCTTTTTCATTTTCATAATATTAATGTTCTTCTGTAACAATACAATACAAAAAAAAAAAAAAAAAAATTATTTTTTATAACAATTTATCCTCTTCAAGCTGTTTGACATCAGACTGGCTGTTTCTTGAACATTTTTTTTTTTTTTAAAAAAAAATAATATTATACTTTGTCAGTTTTTTTTTTTTTTTTTTATTTCCAGAAAAAAATATTAAATGTCAGTAATTACAGATGTTCAGGATCAGTAAAAAACAACAACAACAACAACAACATTACTTATCAGAGAAGACTCTCACTCCACCGAGTGAATTCCTAACTCCAACAAAGGAATGGAATGGAAAGAGTACACCAACAGCGCTGCCAACAACAATTCCGATATTGGAAAAAGATCCTTTGACAGAGTGCGATGAAAAGTGTGAACAACAGAAAATTGAAATGGAAAGGAAAATAAAACTGAGAGAAGGTCTAGAACACATCGATGACTATCTAACCTCAATCTTACAACAAGGGGATACTGATTCTGATGATGAACAACAACACAGAGATAATGCTTTCTTTCCGTCAACAGCAGCTATGAGAGAACGACGAGCTCTTTCTCAAGAGTTGGAAACTTGGGCTGCAGCAGTCAGCTCAAAATCTAACGAGTTCTCTATCGAAAACACTTTCATTGGCAGACTTACTGAGATTCGTCAAGAAAAAGGAATACCTGACTTAATGACTTCCTTCAAAACTAATTTAAAGGATGTGACTACTTATTGTGAAGACATAATTCAAGTGATACACTCCGTGTGTGATGGAAAGGCTGAAACAGAAGCAACAAATTGGATTCTCAGAACCAAACTAAAATCACTAACTGAGATGCTCGAAGACAATCCTGTTGAAGAACTTCGTGAACTGATATTAAAAAAACAAGAGATGATTAGTATTCTTCAAAGACAACGTGACGTCACAGCAATGAGAACTACTCACAAAATTGATTCTGTAGAAGGAGATCGCACTGACGCTCTTGTTCGCGTTGATGAAATCAAAGCACAAAACTACCAACTACAATGCCAACTCAGCAGTATCAGAGAAGAACTTAAACGTGTTAGGAGAGAAATGACTTCACACGTGAATAAGGAAATTGAAGACAGAATGAAAAAAGCCAAAGAAGCAGCAGAGGCAAGTCGAATCGCAGCTGAGAATCGAAGTCGGAGGCTGAATAAAGATTCTTTGAAGGCATCGAGGAGTTATAGTTTTATAAAAAGACCAAAACAGAGGAACTGCTCAATTCAGGCAACACCAGAAACAACAACAACAGCCAGCAGTGATGATCAAATTGTAGAACAGCAGCACATTGAGATGGAGTCGGAAGTAGTTGCGAATCGAATAGAACTTCAGACACTGAGCGCTGCTATGAAATGGATTCGAATAATGCACCGCATTCGATTCTCTCGTCGATGGGTCCAAGAGAAGATTATCTCATGTTTGTGGAAGGCGAGGAACTCTATCAATTGTGCTAAGGCATTAAAACAGTCACAAGAACATGAACAGAAAATATCAATTCTCGAAACTCAACTCCAAGCTAGTAAAGAACTACTGTCACAGCTTCGAGAACATGTCCAGGCTCACAGCTCTGAAAGGCAATTAGAATCTGAGAAGCAAGTTCTTAGTAACGATTTAGACGTTGAGAGATCTCGTCGAATGCACGTTCAGAGAGAGTTATCAGAATACAGGGAGTCTTCAATATCAAAATATCAACTCTCAGAGTATATTCAAATGATTGGAACAACTTTAAGAAAGTCTTTCTACCCACTGAAATCAATGAAACTACAACTCTCAGCATGGAGTCCATCACTAAATGACAGATCAATATTCAAAGCATTTGATGCTCTCATATCAGCGACATCTCAAGTATTGAGAAAAGGTGGACAGGCTTTGACAGATAAAGTTTGGGTGACAGCAGACGTTCAAACTAATGAGTCAAGTAGCAATCCTTTGTACCTCAGTCTGGTTGATAATTCTGATGCCGTCAGTGAGTTTCGGTCACTAGAAGAAGAAACACCAATGAGATCGATGCTAAAACTAGACTCAGGAATCCCTGACTTCAGTAGTCAAGTAGGAAATAGTCCCTTAGACTTCGCTAGTCCACTTGTCAATATAGGAAGTCCAATCTTCAACACTGGTGACGCCTCTCTAAATTCAGAAGCTGCTGGTAGTCTTATGAACAGCACAGCAAGTGCTTCTCAGCCTTTGATGTCCGATTTTGAAAAATCTGTTGCTGCCTTTGTTGATGTTGATCCTGTTGTTGCTGTTCACTCCACATTCGACAGCTCTCCTCAAGAAATCCCAGAAGAGAAGACAGCTGTGTCACGCTTGTCGGTCAGCATGCGGAAGGTATGTGAGTTATTTTATGTACCGACGAGCTCTGGGTATGCGGATGGGGTCTTTTAATTGCCGCACGACTCACTCCCCGATAATTCTTACTAATATAACTTTTATTACGACAGTTTCCTCTGCCAACTGGAAAGCACTCTGGGAGCGTGGTCAGCGTAAACAGAGAGATGGAATCATCGTATCGCAGTCTGTCCTGTGTAAAGATCTCACAGAATGATGTCATCGACCAGACTACTCAAACAGAACTAGACGAAGTTAAAACAGAAGATAAGAATACAGAAACGATCTCGATACGAACTACTGTTGAAGAGTTGATGGACAATGTTAACAATCACAATAGTACCATCACTACCACCACCACCACCACTACCACCAACTCCACTAATAATAATAAAAGGGTCTCTCACATTTCTACATCAACTGACTTGAATCCTCCGATCAATGACGACATGCTCTTCGAACTAAAGTCTCAACTCATACAACCATTGGAAACAAAACTCCGACTTGCTGCTGAATACACTTTTACACCAACAGCTCGTCATTTTGAATCTAAAAATAAAAAATTGGGAAAATCCCTAACCCGAATCACGATAAAAAAAATAATAGTCAGAATAAAACTGAGTAGGCTGATAAATTACGTAATACTAATTGGGAATTTAGGGACTACTGATTCTACTAAAAATGAAATCGAAGCCCTGAGATGGTGTTATCAATTAGCTGTCCAACAGCAATACGGAATACTGCAACAGCGTAAACTGCTTCTTGACTTGGTGTTGAGGAATCTTGATACGGAAGTCGATCATCACTTTGCTCTTCTTCCTAATAATAATTCCATTCAAATAATAAACAAATTACGTTCTGTAAAATCAATTCAGACAGCAGCAATCGGAACGACATTTCCAATCACACTTAACAACTCGCCAAAGGTTTCGGTTCCTATGATTGGACGCGATAATTGTTATAAAGAGTACATGCAAGTTCGTAAATATGAAGGCATTAGCTTTAGCAATATTGTTCCGACGGGTTACACCTGCAGAGATAAGTCAGAGGCCCTCCGTGAGGCAAGAACAATTGCGAATAAAACACCACCGCTGGGACAGGAGATGTTAAGAAAATCATTAAAAATACCAATACCTCCGTCCTCTATCAAAAAAAAGAGAAGAAATGTTCGTTTCGTTGAGGCAATCATGATAAATGGTCCTGTGAAGCGGGGGAAATGGAAAATACCATCACCCGAATAGCTGGACCGTCGACCTTCTGGTAGACAATTATACACTTATTGAATATCTGAGTTTGGTTACTGTTATTTGTTATTAATAATTCATATTCAACAGGTTGTTCAAGTTGACTCTTTCTTTGTTTTTGTGTCCACCCCATGTGGATTTTATTATTTAGTTTCTTTTTTTTTTTATTTTTTAGACGGTGTGATGAATAACAATGTTGTAGCAGATTAGAAGTTTTATTTTTGTCTCTCCAAAAACGCAAGTAAAATAGGGTAGTAATGCGTTTCTGAAGCCAAGGCGTACAAAAAAAAATAAAATAAAATAAAAGGTCTCCAGATGGATGTCAAGAAAATCATTTTAACGCTTCTTGTTATTTTTGTGGTGATTGTTAATTTATCTCTAACGAAATACAGAGGTAGTTTGAAAACTGAAATAATCGATACGTCAAATTGCCAAAAAAAATTAAAGTCAACACCAGTAAGGGAATGTCAAATTCTGATGTCGGTAGCTGAAGCTTTTATATTCAACAACGTTAGTGCTTTGAAGGAGTTGAAAGAAGAAATAGAATCCACAACAAGACCAATGCCAGCGGCTATCAAAACTAAACTGGTTTCACAGATTGATTATTTGAGTGCAATCTCGAACTACGAAATGGAAAATATCGAACACTCAACAGCCGAAGCTGTTTGGAAGCTACACAGAGAGAGCCTCGCAGACAGAGTTAGTTAGCTTTTTGTGAGAAAAGGCGTAAAATTTGTTGATTTTTCCTCACAAACGGAAAGGGGAAAAAAAAAAAAAATTCCTATTCCAACACTGCGCACGCGAGTAACGAAAAATTCTGTTCCATCGTTCTGTTTTTATATATTTGATGGTATTCGTCTGGAGTAGAAACTCTTCAATCTGAACTTAAACCTTACTTGCCATACATTTCCCACACATGCCAAGGTATTCTGTAAAGTTGATCTTGTCAGTAGTCGTATGCTTGTTTCAAGGATGGTTAATTAGAGTTTTGGGAGTCATAGTGTGTCGTGTAAGCCGTTTTTTATTTTATTAAAACATAACCAGAGAGGGAAAAAAAAAAAAAAAAAAAAAAAAAAAGTTATTTAACCATTGTCTATATTCCTATAGGGAATTAACAAAACAAGATGACCAAATTAGTAGAAACCGAACCATTTCTCAACAAATGGTTCGAACAAAGTGTATCGTACAATACGAGAGATTTAATTATTTATGCGATGGGTATTGGATGTAACGAACCTCAATTCGTCTACGAGAAAAGTAGAAAACCAAAATTTTGTGCTTTCCCAACATATCCAATCGTACTTGGATTCAAGGGAGATAGCCAAGACGTTGTTAACTTTCCTTCAAAGGCTATGATTAAAGGAGCGAAGAAACCATCTCTTCCTGGAGTTAGAGTCGGTTTAGATGGTGAGCGTTTTATGGAAATCATAAAACCGATCCCACCAAAGGGCGCTCAGTTAGTTTTGAAAGAGCGTTTGATTGGAGTCCACAAAAAGGGAACAGGAGCTACGATGGACACCGAGACACTCATTACTGATACTAATGGAGAAGTGTACTGCAGATTAGTATCAGGTGTTTTTATGGTTGGTGCGACTGACTTTAAGGAATCTGGTGCTAACAATTCTGTTAAAGTTTCAATTCCTCAACGTGAACCAGACGCAAAACTGGAATACAAAACAACAGAAGATTTAGCAAAGCTTTACAGACTTTCAGGTGACTACAACCCGCTTCATATTGATCCTCGCTTTGCTAAAGGATCAGGATTCAAGCAGCCAATCCTTCATGGTCTTTGCTCATTCGGTATCAGTGCTCACTTAGTGTTAACAAAGTACACTAGTGATCCTTCAGAATTCAAAGCAATTAGAGTGAGGTTCAGTAAACCTGTGATGCCTGGTGAGACACTTGTTGTTGAAACTTGGAAAGAAGGAAACAGAATCATCTTTCAAACTAGAGTAAAGGAAACAGGTCAGATATGTGTCACCAACGCATACGTTGACATCTCCCCAGCCCCAGCAAAGATGTAAACACGCGGTACGACTTTGTAACGGTGATCGACATGTTTTTAAAGGACGAAGAGAAAAAAAAGAAAAAAAAAAAAAAGAAAAAAAACCATTCGGATCACCTTTTATTTCGTTGAATGCACGTCATCAGAATAATAAGGTGTTTTGATTTCTGAGCGTATTTTTTTCTTCTCTGACTAGGTCAGTAGAAAGGAAGGAATCTTTTTTTTTTTTTTTTTTTAAAAAGAATATTTTACAGCACTTGTTTGCAGTAATCCAGACAGCTGTCTTAACTGCGACGATCTTCGCGTGATGCTTGTACCCTATTTTGTGGAAAAAAAAAAGAATTCCCAGCCATTCCATTCCCTTTGAGCCGCTACAGACTGCCATGAGCACCAATCATGCAGCTGCTTGTTCGATTTCATTTTTATTATTCCCTCATTGAAATGTTGTGCTGCAGGGAACTTGTGATTACATAAAACCGTAACTTATCTTTCTTTTATTAAAAACAACAACAACAACAACGAACAAATAATGCTACGATGGAGAAAGTCTCTTTTTCAGGTACCACACAACAATGTAAACAGATGGTCCTCTCTGAAAGAGTAGCTCGTAGGCTAAAACATTTATATGAATCAAAGTCCAGAGGATGTACAACAGAGGTACTAGGAATATGCAATGACGCTCGACACAACGTCATATCAGCAACCGAAGCATGCGCATTGATCGGAACCCTGTCTCGGAATACGGTCCGACAGGATGATATTCTCAAAAAGTGTTGCAACACATTAAAACAAGATCCAAGAGGGATATTAAACCACAGTGACATGGCTGCAGTCTTAGAAGGTTGTCGTCTATCAGGTTATAATGATTATGTATTGTGTGAGATACTTTCACAACAATTGTTATTATCGTCATCAAATACATACTACGACAACTCTCCCCCAGAAATACTAACTGAGTATATTAGATTATCAGGTGGGGTTAAGGCACCAGTACTTCAGCATCTGCTGCTTACAGAAGTACTACCAAAACAGATGAAAAAGTTATCGGGCACGGATCTTGCAACTATAGCCTTTGTAATTATCGAGAATGATTCTCACGTAAAGAAAAAGACAGCTGTTTGTAAGGTACTTCTAGAAATAGCACAAACTGTTATATCAAAAGAAGTAGTCCTCAAGACGGTCACAGTTGAAGAATGGTCGTTCCTGTTGGGGATGCTTTCGGTGGTTAATTCAGTTGAGGGTTTAGATGAATCTTTTATTGATCAATTTGCGATAGCCTTACTCTCTCAATTGTTGAGACCTTCACAGGAGGCTTCTCTCATCCTCTACTCTCCGACAGTTGTGTCGTCTATTGCTCTTGTTAGTAGTAGATTGCCTGCGTCTTTGGATTTGAAGAATAAAATTATAAACTGGTCAGAGTTAATGCTGAAGACTCACTTTGCTAATCGGTTTGTCCCTCCCCGCTGTGTGGAGTGTATGGAGACGGCTAAGCAGAATATCCTTACGATGTAATGATTAAGTGGGTTGATGGTATTGTTAAACGGATTTCTTTTTGGGTTTTCTTTTTTTAAAGTTAGCCGTTAATTTTATTTCGTCTTCAGCCCCGCCCCCTCTCCCCCTTCCCCCAGGGCGAGCCCCCCCTCTTGGCACACCCACCAAAAAATATGGCGGGGCAGAGTAACTACCAACAACATGGAAATCACTTTCAACATCAGTTTCAAGCGGGTGGTGGATATATGGGAGGACAACAGTGGAATCCACATCATCACCAGCAACAGCATCAACAACAGCAACACCAACAGCAGCAGCAACAACAGCAACAACAACAACAGCAACAAGGCTACGGCAACAGAAGGATGGACGTGAGAAGTAATAATCAAATAGATACAAACACTACTGGTCTTCATATTGACAGGATACCAATTGACACCTTGACACGCGATGTTGCCACAACTCTGGCAAAGTACTTCGATGCCGAGGTGATTCACATCGAAGACAAAAGAGGTCAAAAAACTGTTCACTGCTGTGCATTTGCAATCGTAAATAAAAGAATCGACTTCCGTAACCAAAACGACTTTCAACATGTCCTTCCGTTTATCGATGGAATCAGAACTGTTCCTGGAACAAAAGATGAAGGACATGCCAAGGAAGCTAAAAAAATTAGAATTCAGCAAGCTACGCGACAGCCGGAAAGCACCGCCCAGCTACACCCAAAACCAACCCTCCACATTAGGATAATGACTCAGCGTAGACATTGGGGGTTTGGTATAAACGGATTAACGTGGTGTGGTCTTGCATGTATGCTTGAATTGATACAAACTGGTGCTTCAGATAGTATTATGTTAGTAGCTGATGATACTAGTGAGAAGACATCACAGGCTCATGCTGAAAACTTCATATGCGGATTCTTCATCGAATGCACCAGCGAAAAGGAAGCTCAAGAACTACTTGACAGTTGTGGTGATTGCCGTGTAGTTATTGATGGTGTTCCTTTCAGAGTTGCTGCTGAATACACACGTAAACACGATCTCAGACTCTATGATAAACCACCTAAAGTAAGAGATAGTAAGCAAACAGAATTTGCAAAGGTTCGCGAGACTGCTAAGAACATCGCAACACACCAATCACAATCACCAATGTCAGTATCTTATCCAATTAATCAACATGATAGTAACAGTAGTTTGTTGAATACGTTGTTTAAATTTATGAGTCCAGCTGAAGTCGCAAATCAACCAAAGTGGTACCAACAACGACTCGCAGAACTCGGATGGGCACCACCAGGAATGTACAAGTCAACTGACAACATAATGGAAAGTTTCATGAGATCCATAAAGATGGAAGACTACATACCAATGTTGAGTAATATGGAATGTTTTTCTTTTCTTGATTTAGAAGGTCTCGATGACGCACTGCTTCAGGAATATGGAATGAAGCCTGTCTTGCACAGAAGGAAATTGTTGCAACAAATATGTGTTTTGAGAAGTAAAATCCTATACGATCACAGTCAAGCTCTTCATGGTGGACGTGATTTCCAGGGTTATGGAGGTCAGAATCAAAACATGACTCAGGGAAATTATGGTGGTGGGGGAAGTAGTTTTCATCATCACCACCATCATCATCACCAACACCAACACCACCATCATCATCAC